>CM069144.1:60177569-60637177 GCA_035221665.1 Okamejei kenojei | reverse complement strand
GGTTGATTATGATTATGTGTCTGGGATATGTTTGGTATTGGGATGTATAATATTAGGGGATTGGTTGTGGTGGGTTTGATGGGATTTGAGGATGTGTTAAAGGAATGATAATGTAAGTGATTTGAGGAGATATGGTTTGGTGTAGATTGGAATATTGTGAGAATGAATCATTTGTGAATAATGGAAGAGGGGGAAAGGTGACATATGATGTGAAAGATATAGAGTAAAATGGAATTGAATGGTTATGTATTAATATATGAAAGTTGATATTTATGGTCATGAATAAACAAAATTAATTGTCTGGCCTGATAAAAATGTTACCCAAAATCTATGCATTAGGTTTTTTTTTTTTGCCGTATCAGGCCATAATTAAGGAAACGTCGTTGTGAAATAGTGAGAGCTCAGAACAGGCACCTGAGTTCCTAAAGTGAATAGTTCCCTTCGGGATCGAATTTTATTTTTAGCATTTTCGAGGCAAAAAATTCAAAAAATTCCTCTCCAGAAATTACGTCACTTTATACAAAAGGCAAAGGAAATGGGGGTTATAGTTGCTTCCTGAAGAAGACATTTATTGCAAATAGGAGATATATTTGAAAAGATCTTATTCAGTTTAGACTTTGAATAATAGAGTATGTGTAGTATTTTAAATTGAATTAACGAATTCCTAACGTTAACGCACAGTTGTGTATATGTAGAATTTCCTCCCACATCATGTCCTTTAATGTCACATATTCATTTCATTTCACAGAACCAAGCACAACAACTGCCACTGCATCGACTACGTCCGCTACTAGCATCGAAACAACGGTGAACTAGGATAATGCAGCACAAGGATTCACTGGATCAGACTTTGAAAAATATATCTTACTGTTCAACACGTGACAATCAATATACTGTCGTAATGTGTGAGACATATATATTAAACAAACTGGTGTAGAATTTTTTGTCGCCTAACATCTGGATTCACTTTGAAAAGCAGTCGCCATTTATAAACAACCCAGTAGATTAAGTAGGGAAACATCATTCAAGCAGCCAAAATATCGCGCAATAATGAAAGTCAGGCCCGATTATTTAATGTATTATTATTTGTTAACATCATCAATGCTTATTCGTTTTGGAGCAAATAGTAGCAGATCCAATGTACCAGTTTCCACATACATGATTGTACAATGTTTAATCATGCATCATCAGATTAAAAAAAAACATCTTCTTGAACATCCAGGACATTTTATGTGTAGGCATTAGGTATGCTGCCATGTTTTTAACTGTTATTTCTCTGCAAATGTAAAGATTCGACAATTTCTACAACCACAGAAGAAGCACAACTCCCAGAACAAAGTACAATGATAACTCTTGCGCGGTACAAGTGAATCAACATGCCAACAGAGACAATGGTAACATAAAATACAAGTCATACTCCAAATCTGGGCAAGGAATATTTGGAAATAATGTCAAAGATTGTCTTTATAAACCGGTCATTAGACTTACAGAGCAAATATGACTCAAATGAAAATATTCTCAAAGGCCAAATAGATCCAAGCCACAGATGATCAGCCATTGAAGCTAGGCTCCATTTGCCCACAGCAGTTCCTATCACTCTAACACTTTCCATCCATGTATCAGTCTTAATCTCTTTTAAATAATATAATAGTACCTGCCTCAACCCCTTCATCTGACTGCCTGCTCCAATGTTCCCAAAATCTATGTATTAGGTTTTTTGCCGTTATCAGGCCATAATTAAGGACACGTCTTTGAAAATAGTGAGAGCTCAGAACAGGCACCTGAAGTTCCTAAAGTGATTAGTTCCCTGTCGGGATCGAATTTTATTTTTAGCATTTTCGAAAAAAAATTCAAAAAGTCCTCTCCAGAATTATGTCACTTTATACAAAAGGCAAAGGAATGGGTTATAGTTGCTTCTGAAGAAGACAATTTATTGCAAATAGAGATACATTTGGAAAGATCTTATTCAGTTTAGACTTTGAATAATAGAGTATGTGTAGTATTTTAAATTGAATTAACGAATTCCTAACGTTAACGCACAGTTGTGTATATGTAGAATTTCCTCCCATCTGTCTTTAATGTCACATATTCATTTCATTCACAGAACCAAGCACAACAACTGCCACTGCATCGACTACGTCCGCCACTAGCATCGAAACAACAGGTACTAGGATAATGCAGCACAAGGATTCACTGATCAGACTTTAAAATATATCTTACTGTTCAACACCTGACAATCAATATACTGTCGTAACTGATGACAAATAAAAACTGGTGTAGAATTTTGTCGCCTAACATCTGGATTTCACTTTGTAAAGCAGTCGCCATTTTAAACAACCCAGTAGATTAAGTAGGAACATCATTCAAGCAGCCAAATAAAGCCAATAATGAAAGTCAGGTCATTATTAATTTATTATTTGTTAACATCATCAATGCTTATTCTTTTGGAAAATAGTAGCAGATCCAATGTACCAGTTTCCACATACATGATTGTACAATGTTAATCTGTATCATCAGATTAAAAAAAAACATCTTCTTGAACATCCAGGGACATTTTATGTGTAGGCATTAGTATGCTGCCATGTATTTTAACTGATATTTCTCTGCAAATGTAAAAGATTCGACAATTTCTACAACCACAGAAGAAAGCACATCCACAGAACAAAGTACAATGATAACCTCTTATACAAGTGAATCAACATCAACAGAGACAGGTAACATAAATTACAAGTCATACTCCAAATCTGGGCAAGGAATATTTGGAAATAATGTCAAAAATGTCTTTTAAAACCTTCATTAGACTTACAGAGCAAATATGTCTCAAATGAAAATATTCTCAAGGCCAAATAGGTCCAAGCCACGGATGATCAGCCATTGAAGCTAGGTCCATTTGCCCACAGCAGTTCCATGTCACTCTAACACTTTCCATCCATGTATCTGTCTTAATCTCTTTTAAATAATATAATAGTACCTGCCTCAACCCCTTCATCTGACTGCCTGCTCCAATGTTTCCAAAATCTATGCATTAGGTTTTTTTGCCGTTATCAGGCCATAATTAAGGAAACGTCTTTGAAATAGTGAGAGCTCAGAACAGGCACCTGAAGTTCCTAAAGTGATTAGTTCCCTGTCGGGTTCGAATTTTATTTTTAGCATTTTCGAAAAAATTCAAAAAGTCCTCTCCAGAAATTATGTCACTTTATACAAAAGGCAAAGGAATGGGTTATAGTTGCTTCCTGAAGAAGACATTTATTGCAAATAGGAGATACATTTGGAAAGATCTTATTCAGTTTAGACTTTGAATAATAGAGTATGTGTAGAATTTTAAATTGATTTAACGAATTCCTAACGTTAACGCACAGTTGTGTATATGTAGAATTTCCTCCCATCTGTCTTTAATGTCACATATTCATTTCATTCACAGAACCAAGCACAACAACTGCCACTGCATCGACTACGTCCGCCACTAGCATCGAAACAACAGGTACTAGGATAATGCAGCACCAGGATTCACTGATCAGACTTTAAAATATATCTTACTATTCAACACGTGACAATCAATATACTGTCGCAATTGATGACAAATAAAAAACTGGTGTAGAATTTTGTCGCCTAACATCTGGATTTCACTTTGGAAAGCAGTCGCCATTCAAGCAGCCAAATAAGCCAATAATGAAAGTCAGGCCATTAATAATTTATTATTTGTTAACATCATCAATGCTTATTCGTTTTGGAAAAATAGTAGCAGATCCAATGTACCAGTTTCCACATACATGATTGTACAATGTTAATATGCATCAGATTAAAAAAATATATATTCTTGAACATCCAGGGACATTTTATGTGTAGCCATGAGTATGCTGCCATGTATTTTAACTGATATTTCTCTGCAAATGTAAAGATTCGACAATTTCTACAATCACAGAAGAAAGCACACCCACAGAACAAAGTACAATGATAACCTCTTATACAAGTGAATCAACATCAACAGAGACAGGTAACATAACTTACAAGTCATACTCCAAATCTGGGCAAGGAATATTTGGAAATAATGTCAAAAATGTCTTATAAACCTTCATTAGACTTACAGAGCAAATATGACTCAAATGAAAATATTCTCAAGGCCAAATAGGTCCAAGCCACGGATGATCAGCCATTGAAGCTAGCTCCATTTGCCCACAGCAGTTCCATGTCACTCTAACACTTTCCATCCATGTATCTGTCTTAATCTCTTTTAAATAATATAATAGTTCCTGCCTCAACCCCTTCATCTGACTGCCTGCTCCAATGTTTCCAAAATCTATGTATTAGGTTTTTTGCCGTTATCAGGCCATAATTAAGGAAACGTCTTTGAAATAGTGAGAGCTCAGAACAGGCACCTGAAGTTCCTAAAGTGATTAGTTCCCTGTCGGGATCGAATTTTATTTTTAGCATTTCGAAAAAAATTCAAAAAGTCCTCTCCAGAAATTATGTCACTTTATACAAAAGGCAAAGGAATGGGTTATTGTTGCTTCCTGAAGAAGACATTTATTGCAAATAGGAGATACATTTGGAAAGATCTTATTCAATTTAGACTTTGAATAATAGTGTATGTGTAGTATTTTAAATTGAATTAACGAATTCCTAACGTTAACGCACAGTTGTGTATATGTAGAATTTCCTCCCATCTGTCTTTAATGTCACATATTCATTTCATTCACAGAACCAAGCACAACAACTGCCACTGCATCAACTACGTCCGCCACTAGCATCGAAACAACAGGTACTAGGATAATGCAGCACAAGGATTCACTGATCAGACTTTAAAATATATCTTACTGTTCAACACCTGACAATCAATATACTGTCGTAACTGATGACAAATAAAAAACTGGTGTAGAATTTTGTCGCCTAACATCTGGATTTCACTTTGTAAAGCAGTCGCCATTTTAAACAACCCAGTAGATTAAGTAGGAACTTCATTCAAGCAGCCAAATAAGCCAATAATCAAAGTCAGGTCATTATTAATTTATTATTTGTTAACATCATCAATGCTTATTCGTTTTGGAAAATAGTAGCAGATCCAATGTACCAGTTTCCACATACATAATTGTACAATGTTAATCTGCATCATCAGATTAAAAAAAAAACATCTTCTTGAACATCCAGGTACATTTTATGTGTAGGCATTAGTATGCTGCCATGTATTTTAACTGATATTTCTCTGCAAATGTAAAGATTCGACAATTTCTACAACCACAGAAGAAAGCACATCCACAGAACAAAGTACAATGATAACCTCTTATACAAGTGAATCAACATCAACAGAGACAGGTAACATAAATTACAAGTCATACTCCAAATCTGGGCAAGGAATATTTGGAAATAATGTCAAAAATGTCTTTTAAACCTTCATTAGACTTACAGAGCAAATATGTCTCAAATGAAAATATTCTCAAGGCCAAATAGGTCCAAGCCACGGATGATCAGCCATTGAAGCTAGGTCCATTTGCCCACAGCAGTTCCCTATCACTCTAACACTTTCCATCCATGTATCTGTCTTAATCTCTTTTAAATAATATAATAGTACCTGCCTCAACCCCTTCATCTGACTGCCTGCTCCAATGTTCCCAAAATCTATGCATTAGGTTTTTTGCCGTTATCAGGCCATAATTATGGAAACGTCTTTGAAATAGTGAGAGCTCAGAACAGGCACCTGAAGTTCCTAAAGTGATTAGTTCCCTGTCGGGATCGAATTTTATTTTTAGCATTTTCGAAAAAAATTCAAAAATTCCTCTCCAGAAATTACGTCACTTTATACAAAAGGCAAAGGAATGGGTTATAGTTGCTTCCTGAAGAAGACATTTATTGCAAATAGGAGATACATTTGGAAAGATCTTATTCAGTTTAGACTTTGAATAATAGAGTATGTGTAGTATTTTAAATTGAATTAACGAATTCCTAACGTTAACGCACAGTTGTGTATATGTAGAATTTCCTCCCATCTGTCTTTAATGTCACATATTCATTTCATTCACAGAACCAAGCACAACAACTGCCACTGCATCGACTACGTCCGCTACTAGCATCGAAACAACAGGTACTAGGATAATGCAGCACAAGGATTCACTGATCAGACTTTAAAATATATCTTACTGTTCAACACGTGACAATCAATATACTGTCGTAATTGATGACAAATAAAAAACTGGTGTAGAATTTTGTCGCCTAACATCTGGATTTCACTTTGAAAAGCAGTCGCCATTTTAAACAACCCAGTAGATTAAGTAGGAACATCATTCAAGCAGCCAAATAAGCCAATAATGAAAGTCAGGCCATTATTAATTTATTATTTGTTAACATCATCAATGCTTATTCGTTTTGGAAAATAGTAGCAGATCCAATGTACCAGTTTCCACATACATGATTGTACAATGTTAATATGCATCATCAGATTAAAAAAAAAACATCTTCTTGAACATCCAGGGACATTTTATGTGTAGGCATTAGTATGCTGCCATGTATTTTAACTGATATTTCTCTGCAAATGTAAACATTCGACAATTTCTACAACCACAGAAGAAAGCACACCCACAGAACAAAGTACAATGATAACATCTTATACAAGTGAATCAACATCAACAGAGACAGGTAACATAAATTACAAGTCATACTCCAAATCTGGGCAAGGAATATTTGGAAAATAATGTCAAAGATGTCTTATAAACCTTCATTAGACTTACAGAGCAAATATGACTCAAATGAAAATATTCTCAAGGCCAAATAGATCCAAGCCACAGATGATCAGCCATTGAAGCTGGGTCCATTTGCCCACAGCAGTTCCCTATCACTCTAACACTTTCCATCCATGTATCTGTCTTAATCTCTTTTAAATAATATAATAGTACCTGCCTCAACCCCTTCATCTGACTGCCTGCTCCAATGTTCCCAAAATCTATGCATTAGGTTTTTTGCCGTTATCAGGCCATAATTAAGGAAACGTCTTTGAAATAGTGAGAGCTCAGAACAGGCACCTGAAGTTCCTAAAGTGATTAGTTCCCTGTCGGGATCGAATTTTATTTTTAGCATTTTCGAAAAAAAATTCAAAAATTCCTCTCCAGAAATTACGTCACTTTATACAAAAGGCAAAGGAATGGGTTATAGTTGCTTCCTGAAGAAGACATTTATTGCAAATAGGAGATATATTTGGAAAGATCTTATTCAGTTTAGACTTTGAATAATAGAGTATGTGTAGTATTTTAAATTGAATTAACGAATTCCTAACGTTAACGCACAGTTGTGTATATGTAGAATTTCCTCCCATCTGTCTTTAATGTCACATATTCATTTCATTCACAGAACCAAGCACAACAACTGCCACTGCATCGACTACGTCCGCTACTAGCATCGAAACAACAGGTACTAGGATAATGCAGCACAAGGATTCACTGATCAGACTTTAAAATATATCTTACTGTTCAACACGTGACAATCAATATACTGTCGTAATTGATGACAAATAAAAAACTGGTGTAGAATTTTGTCGCCTAACATCTGGATTTCACTTTGAAAAGCAGTCGCCATTTTAAACAACCCAGTAGATTAAGTAGGAACATCATTCAAGCAGCCAAATAAGCCAATAATGAAAGTCAGGCCATTATTAATTTATTATTTGTTAACATCATCAATGCTTATTCGTTTTGGAAAATAGTAGCAGATCCAATGTACCAGTTTCCACATACATGATTGTACAATGTTAATATGCATCATCAGATTAAAAAAAAACATCTTCTTGAACATCCAGGGACATTTTATGTGTAGGCATTAGTATGCTGCCATGTATTTTAACTGATATTTCTCTGCAAATGTAAAGATTCGACAATTTCTACAACCACAGAAGAAAGCACACCCACAGAACAAAGTACAATGATAACCTCTTATACAAGTGAATCAACATCAACAGAGACAGGTAACATAAATTACAAGTCATACTCCAAATCTGGGCAAGGAATATTTGGAAATAATGTCAAAGATGTCTTATAAACCTTCATTAGACTTACAGAGCAAATATGACTCAAATGAAAATATTCTCAAGGCCAAATAGATCCAAGCCACAGATG
Organism: Okamejei kenojei; assembly: GCA_035221665.1. Lineage (NCBI taxonomy): Eukaryota > Metazoa > Chordata > Chondrichthyes > Rajiformes > Rajidae > Okamejei > Okamejei kenojei. The sequence continues at coordinate 60,629,081 of CM069144.1, read as the reverse complement.
ATCAGCCATTGAAGCTAGGTCCATTTGCCCACAGCAGTTCCCTATCACTCTAACACTTTCCATCCATGTATCTGTCTTAATCTCTTTTAAATAATATAATAGTACCTGCCTCAACCCCTTCATCTGACTGCCTGCTCCAATGTTCCCAAAATCTATGCATTAGGTTTTTTGCCGTTATCAGGCCATAATTAAGGACACGTCTTTGAAATAGTGAGAGCTCAGAACAGGCACCTGAAGTTCCTAAAGTGATTAGTTCCCTGTCGGGATCGAATTTTATTTTTAGCATTTTCGAAAAAAATTCAAAAAGTCCTCTCCAGAAATTATGTCACTTTATACAAAAGGCAAAGGAATGGGTTATAGTTGCTTCCTGAAGAAGACATTTATTGCAAATAGGAGATACATTTGGAAAGATCTTATTCAGTTTAGACTTTGAATAATAGAGTATGTGTAGTATTTTAAATTGAATTAACGAATTCCTAACGTTAACGCACAGTTGTGTATATGTAGAATTTCCTCCCATCTGTCTTTAATGTCACATATTCATTTCATTCACAGAACCAAGCACAACAACTGCCACTGCATCGACTACGTCCGCCACTAGCATCGAAACAACAGGTACTAGGATAATGCAGCACAAGGATTCACTGATCAGACTTTAAAATATATCTTACTGTTCAACACCTGACAATCAATATACTGTCGTAACTGATGACAAATAAAAAACTGGTGTAGAATTTTGTCGCCTAACATCTGGATTTCACTTTGTAAAGCAGTCGCCATTTTAAACAACCCAGTAGATTAAGTAGGAACATCATTCAAGCAGCCAAATAAGCCAATAATGAAAGTCAGGTCATTATTAATTTATTATTTGTTAACATCATCAATGCTTATTCGTTTTGGAAAATAGTAGCAGATCCAATGTACCAGTTTCCACATACATGATTGTACAATGTTAATCTGCATCATCAGATTAAAAAAAAACATCTTCTTGAACATCCAGGGACATTTTATGTGTAGGCATTAGTATGCTGCCATGTATTTTAACTGATATTTCTCTGCAAATGTAAAGATTCGACAATTTCTACAACCACAGAAGAAAGCACATCCACAGAACAAAGTACAATGATAACCTCTTATACAAGTGAATCAACATCAACAGAGACAGGTAACATAAATTACAAGTCATACTCCAAATCTGGGCAAGGAATATTTGGAAATAATGTCAAAAATGTCTTTTAAACCTTCATTAGACTTACAGAGCAAATATGTCTCAAATGAAAATATTCTCAAGGCCAAATAGGTCCAAGCCACGGATGATCAGCCATTGAAGCTAGGTCCATTTGCCCACAGCAGTTCCATGTCACTCTAACACTTTCCATCCATGTATCTGTCTTAATCTCTTTTAAATAATATAATAGTACCTGCCTCAACCCCTTCATCTGACTGCCTGCTCCAATGTTTCCAAAATCTATGCATTAGGTTTTTTGCCGTTATCAGGCCATAATTAAGGAAACGTCTTTGAAATAGTGAGAGCTCAGAACAGGCACCTGAAGTTCCTAAAGTGATTAGTTCCCTGTCGGGTTCGAATTTTATTTTTAGCATTTTCGAAAAAAATTCAAAAAGTCCTCTCCAGAAATTATGTCACTTTATACAAAAGGCAAAGGAATGGGTTATAGTTGCTTCCTGAAGAAGACATTTATTGCAAATAGGAGATACATTTGGAAAGATCTTATTCAGTTTAGACTTTGAATAATAGAGTATGTGTAGAATTTTAAATTGATTTAACGAATTCCTAACGTTAACGCACAGTTGTGTATATGTAGAATTTCCTCCCATCTGTCTTTAATGTCACATATTCATTTCATTCACAGAACCAAGCACAACAACTGCCACTGCATCGACTACGTCCGCCACTAGCATCGAAACAACAGGTACTAGGATAATGCAGCACAGGATTCACTGATCAGACTTTAAAATATATCTTACTATTCAACACGTGACAATCAATATACTGTCGTAATTGATGACAAATAAAAAACTGGTGTAGAATTTTGTCGCCTAACATCTGGATTTCACTTTGGAAAGCAGTCGCCATTCAAGCAGCCAAATAAGCCAATAATGAAAGTCAGGCCATTAATAATTTATTATTTGTTAACATCATCAATGCTTATTCGTTTTGGAAAAATAGTAGCAGATCCAATGTACCAGTTTCCACATACATGATTGTACAATGTTAATATGCATCAGATTAAAAAAATATATATTCTTGAACATCCAGGGACATTTTATGTGTAGCCATGAGTATGCTGCCATGTATTTTAACTGATATTTCTCTGCAAATGTAAAGATTCGACAATTTCTACAATCACAGAAGAAAGCACACCCACAGAACAAAGTACAATGATAACCTCTTATACAAGTGAATCAACATCAACAGAGACAGGTAACATAACTTACAAGTCATACTCCAAATCTGGGCAAGGAATATTTGGAAATAATGTCAAAAATGTCTTATAAACCTTCATTAGACTTACAGAGCAAATATGACTCAAATGAAAATATTCTCAAGGCCAAATAGGTCCAAGCCACGGATGATCAGCCATTGAAGCTAGCTCCATTTGCCCACAGCAGTTCCATGTCACTCTAACACTTTCCATCCATGTATCTGTCTTAATCTCTTTTAAATAATATAATAGTTCCTGCCTCAACCCCTTCATCTGACTGCCTGCTCCAATGTTTCCAAAATCTATGTATTAGGTTTTTTGCCGTTATCAGGCCATAATTAAGGAAACGTCTTTGAAATAGTGAGAGCTCAGAACAGGCACCTGAAGTTCCTAAAGTGATTAGTTCCCTGTCGGGATCGAATTTTATTTTTAGCATTTCGAAAAAAATTCAAAAAGTCCTCTCCAGAAATTATGTCACTTTATACAAAAGGCAAAGGAATGGGTTATAGTTGCTTCCTGAAGAAGACATTTATTGCAAATAGGAGATACATTTGGAAAGATCTTATTCAAGTTTAGACTTTGAATAATAGAGTATGTGTAGTATTTTAAATTGAATTAACGAATTCCTAACGTTAACGCACAGTTGTGTATATGTAGAATTTCCTCCCATCTGTCTTTAATGTCACATATTCATTTCATTCACAGAACCAAGCACAACAACTGCCACTGCATCGACTACGTCCGCCACTAGCATTCGAAACAACAGGTACTAGGATAATGCAGCACAAGGATTCACTGATCAGACTTTAAAATATATCTTACTGTTCAACACCTGACAATCAATATACTGTCGTAATTGATGACAAATAAAAAACTGGTGTAGAATTTTGTCGCCTAACATCTGGATTTCACTTTGAAAAGCAGTCGCCATTTTAAACAACCCAGTAGATTAAGTAGGAACATCATTCAAGCAGCCAAATAAGCCAATAATGAAAGTCAGGTCATTATTAATTTATTATTTGTTAACATCATCAATGCTTATTCGTTTTGGAAAATAGTAGCAGATCCAATGTACCAGTTTCCACATACATGATTGTACAATGTTAATATGCATCATCAGATTAAAAAAAACATCTTCTTGAACATCCAGGGACATTTTATGTGTAGGCATTAGTATGCTGCCATGTATTTTAACTGATATTTCTCTGCAAATGTAAAGATTCGACAATTTCTACAACCACAGAAGAAAGCACACCCACAGAACAAAGTACAATGATAACCTCTTATACAAGTGAATCAACATCAACAGAGACAGGTAACATAAATTACAAGTCATACTCCAAATCTGGGCAAGGAATATTTGGAAATAATGTCAAAGATGTCTTATAAACCTTCATTAGACTTACAGAGCAAATATGACTCAAATGAAAATATTCTCAAGGCCAAATAGGTCCAAGCCACAGATGATCAGCCATTGAAGCTAGGTCCATTTGCCCACAGCAGTTCCCTATCACTCTAACACTTTCCATCCATGTATCTGTCTTAATCTCTTTTAAATAATATAATAGTACCTGCCTCAACCCCTTCATCTGACTGCCTGCTCCAATGTTTCCAAAATCTATGCATTAGGTTTTTTGCCGTTATCAGGCCATAATTAAGGAAACGTCTTTGAAATAGTGAGAGCTCAGAACAGGCACCTGAAGTTCCTAAAGTGATTAGTTCCCTGTCGGGTTCGAATTTTATTTTTAGCATTTTCGAAAAAAATTCAAAAAGTCCTCTCCAGAAATTATGTCACTTTATACAAAAGGCAAAGGAATGGGTTATAGTTGCTTCCTGAAGAAGACATTTATTGCAAATAGGAGATACATTTGGAAAGATCTTATTCAGTTTAGACTTTGAATAATAGAGTATGTGTAGAATTTTAAATTGATTTAACGAATTCCTAACGTTAACGCACAGTTGTGTATATGTAGAATTTCCTCCCATCTGTCTTTAATGTCACATATTCATTTCATTCACAGAACCAAGCACAACAACTGCCACTGCATCGACTACGTCCGCCACTAGCATCGAAACAACAGGTACTAGGATAATGCAGCACCAGGATTCACTGATCAGACTTTAAAATATATCTTACTATTCAACACGTGACAATCAATATACTGTCGCAATTGATGACAAATAAAAAAACTGGTGTAGAATTTTGTCGCCTAACATCTGGATTTCACTTTGGAAAGCAGTCGCCATTCAAGCAGCCAAATAAGCCAATAATGAAAGTCAGGCCATTAATAATTTATTATTTGTTAACATCATCAATGCTTATTCGTTTTGGAAAAATAGTAGCAGATCCAATGTACCAGTTTCCACATACATGATTGTACAATGTTAATATGCATCAGATTAAAAAAATATATATTCTTGAACATCCAGGGACATTTTATGTGTAGCCATGAGTATGCTGCCATGTATTTTAACTGATATTTCTCTGCAAATGTAAAGATTCGACAATTTCTACAATCACAGAAGAAAGCACACCCACAGAACAAAGTACAATGATAACCTCTTATACAAGTGAATCAACATCAACAGAGACAGGTAACATAATTACAAGTCATACTCCAAATCTGGGCAAGGAATATTTGGAAATAATGTCAAAAATGTCTTATAAACCTTCATTAGACTTACAGAGCAAATATGACTCAAATGAAAATATTCTCAAGGCCAAATAGGTCCAAGCCACGGATGATCAGCCATTGAAGCTAGCTCCATTTGCCCACAGCAGTTCCATGTCACTCTAACACTTTCCATCCATGTATCTGTCTTAATCTCTTTTAAATAATATAATAGTTCCTGCCTCAACCCCTTCATCTGACTGCCTGCTCCAATGTTTCCAAAATCTATGTATTAGGTTTTTTGCCGTTATCAGGCCATAATTAAGGAAACGTCTTTGAAATAGTGAGAGCTCAGAACAGGCACCTGAAGTTCCTAAAGTGATTAGTTCCCTGTCGGGATCGAATTTTATTTTTAGCATTTCGAAAAAAATTCAAAAAGTCCTCTCCAGAAATTATGTCACTTTATACAAAAGGCAAAGGAATGGGTTATAGTTGCTTCCTGAAGAAGACATTTATTGCAAATAGGAGATACATTTGGAAAGATCTTATTCAGTTTAGACTTTGAATAATAGAGTATGTGTAGTATTTTAAATTGAATTAACGAATTCCTAACGTTAACGCACAGTTGTGTATATGTAGAATTTCCTCCCATCTGTCTTTAATGTCACATATTCATTTCATTCACAGAACCAAGCACAACAACTGCCACTGCATCGACTACGTCCGCTACTAGCATCGAAACAACAGGTACTAGGATAATGCAGCACAAGGATTCACTGATCAGACTTTAAAATATATCTTACTGTTCAACACGTGACAATCAATATACTGTCGTAATTGATGACAAATAAAAAACTGGTGTAGAATTTTGTCGCCTAACATCTGGATTTCACTTTGAAAAGCAGTCGCCATTTTAAACAACCCAGTAGATTAAGTAGGAACATCATTCAAGCAGCCAAATAAGCCAATAATGAAAGTCAGGCCATTATTAATTTATTATTTGTTAACATCATCAATGCTTATTCGTTTTGGAAAATAGTAGCAGATCCAATGTACCAGTTTCCACATACATGATTGTACAATGTTAATATGCATCATCAGATTAAAAAAAAACATCTTCTTGAACATCCAGGGACATTTTATGTGTAGGCATTAGTATGCTGCCATGTATTTTAACTGATATTTCTCTGCAAATGTAAAGATTCGACAATTTCTACAACCACAGAAGAAAGCACACCCACAGAACAAAGTACAATGATAACCTCTTATACAAGTGAATCAACATCAACAGAGACAGGTAACATAAATTACAAGTCATACTCCAAATCTGGGCAAGGAATATTTGGAAATAATGTCAAAAGATGTCTTATAAACCTTCATTAGACTTACAGAGCAAATATGACTCAAATGAAAATATTCTCAAGGCCAAATAGATCCAAGCCACAGATGATCAGCCATTGAAGCTAGGTCCATTTGCCCACAGCAGTTCCTATCACTCTAACACTTTCCATCCATGTATCTGTCTTAATCTCTTTTAAATAATATAATAGTACCTGCCTCAACCCCTTCATCTGACTGCCTGCTCCAATGTTCCCAAAATCTATGCATTAGGTTTTTTGCCGTTATCAGGCCATAATTAAGGAAACGTCTTTGAAATAGTGAGAGCTCAGAACAGGCACCTGAAGTTCCTAAAGTGATTAGTTCCCTGTCGGGTTCGAATTTTATTTTTAGCATTTTCGAAAAAAATTCAAAAAGTCCTCTCCAGAAATTATGTCACTTTATACAAAAGGCAAAGGAATGGGTTATAGTTGCTTCCTGAAGAAGACATTTATTGCAAATAGGAGATATATTTGGAAAGATCTTATTCAGTTTAGACTTTGAATAATAGAGTATGTGTAGAATTTTAAATTGAATTTAACGAATTCCTAACGTTAACGCACAGTTGTGTATATGTAGAATTTCCTCCCATCTGTCTTTAATGTCACATATTCATTTCATTCACAGAACCAAGCACAACAACTGCCACTGCATCGACTACGTCCGCCACTAGCATCGAAACAACAGGTACTAGGATAATGCAGCACAAGGATTCACTGATCAGACTTTAAAATATATCTTACTGTTCAACACCTGACAATCAATATACTGTCGTAACTGATGACAAATAAAAAACTGGTGTAGAATTTTGTCGCCTAACATCTGGATTTCACTTTGTAAAGCAGTCGCCATTTTAAACAACCCAGTAGATTAAGTAGGAACATCATTCAAGCAGCCAAATAAGCCAATAATGAAAGTCAGGTCATTATTAATTTATTATTTGTTAACATCATCAATGCTTATTCGTTTTGGAAAATAGTAGCAGATCCAATGTACCAGTTTCCACATACATGATTGTACAATGTTAATCTGCATCATCAGATTAAAAAAAAAACATCTTCTTGAACATCCAGGGACATTTTATGTGTAGGCATTAGTATGCTGCCATGTATTTTAACTGATATTTCTCTGCAAATGTAAAGATTCGACAATTTCTACAACCACAGAAGAAAGCACATCCACAGAACAAAGTACAATGATAACCTCTTATACAAGTGAATCAACATCAACAGAGACAGGTAACATAAATTACAAGTCATACTCCAAATCTGGGCAAGGAATATTTGGAAATAATGTCAAAAATGTCTTTTAAACCTTCATTAGACTTACAGAGCAAATATGTCTCAAATGAAAATATTCTCAAGGCCAAATAGGTCCAAGCCACGGATGATCAGCCATTGAAGCTAGGTCCATTTGCCCACAGCAGTTCCATGTCACTCTAACACTTTCCATCCATGTATCTGTCTTAATCTCTTTTAAATAATATAATAGTTACCTGCCTCAACCCCTTCATCTGACTGCCTGCTCCAATGTTTCCAAAATCTATGCATTAGGTTTTTTGCCGTTATCAGGCCATAATTAAGGAAACGTCTTTGAAATAGTGAGAGCTCAGAACAGGCACCTGAAGTTCCTAAAGTGATTAGTTCCCTGTCGGGTTCGAATTTTATTTTTAGCATTTTCGAAAAAAATTCAAAAAGTCCTCTCCAGAAATTATGTCACTTTATACAAAAGGCAAAGGAATGGGTTATAGTTGCTTCCTGAAGAAGACATTTATTGCAAATAGGAGATACATTTGGAAAGATCTTATTCAGTTTAGACTTTGAATAATAGAGTATGTGTAGTATTTTAAATTGATTTAACGAATTCCTAACGTTAACGCACAGTTGTGTATATGTAGAATTTCCTCCCATCTGTCTTTAATGTCACATATTCATTTCATTCACAGAACCAAGCACAACAACTGCCACTGCATCGACTACGTCCGCTACTAGCATCGAAACAACAGGTACTAGGATAATGCAGCACCAGGATTCACTGATCAGACTTTAAAATATATCTTACTATTCAACACGTGACAATCAATATACTGTCGTAATTGATGACAAATAAAAAACTGGTGTAGAATTTTGTCGCCTAACATCTGGATTTCACTTTGAAAAGCAGTCGCCATTTTAAACAACCCAGTAGATTAAGTAGGAACATCATTCAAGCAGCCAAATAAGCCAATAATGAAAGTCAGGCCATTATTAATTTATTATTTGTTAACATCATCAATGCTTATTCGTTTTGGAAAATAGTAGCAGATCCAATGTACCAGTTTCCACATACATGATTGTACAATGTTAATATGCATCATCAGATTAAAAAAAACATCTTCTTGAACATCCAGGGACATTTTATGTGTAGGCATTAGTATGCTGCCATGTATTTTAACTGATATTTCTCTGCAAATGTAAAGATTCGACAATTTCTACAACCACAGAAGAAAGCACACCCACAGAACAAAGTACAATGATAACCTCTTATACAAGTGAATCAACATCAACAGAGACAGGTAACATAAATTACAAGTCATACTCCAAATCTGGGCAAGGAATATTTGGAAATAATGTCAAAGATGTCTTATAAACCTTCATTAGACTTACAGAGCAAATATGACTCAAATGAAAATATTCTCAAGGCCAAATAGATCCAAGCCACAGATGATCAGCCATTGAAGCTGGGTCCATTTGCCCACAGCAGTTCCCTATCACTCTAACACTTTCCATCCATGTATCTGTCTTAATCTCTTTTAAATAATATAATAGTACCTGCCTCAACCCCTTCATCTGACTGCCTGCTCCAATGTTTCCAAAATCTATGCATTAGGTTTTTTGCCGTTATCAGGCCATAATTAAGGAAACGTCTTTGAAATAGTGAGAGCTCAGAACAGGCACCTGAAGTTCCTAAAGTGATTAGTTCCCTGTCGGGATCGAATTTTATTTTTAGCATTTTCGAAAAAAATTCAAAAATTCCTCTCCAGAAATTATGTCACTTTATACAAAAGGCAAAGGAATGGGTTATAGTTGCTTCCTGAAGAAGACATTTATTGCAAATAGGAGATACATTTGGAAAGATCTTATTCAGTTTAGACTTTGAATAATAGAGTATGTGTAGTATTTTAAATTGAATTTAACGAATTCCTAACGTTAACGCACAGTTGTGTATATGTAGAATTTCCTCCCATCTGTCTTTAATGTCACATATTCATTTCATTCACAGAACCAAGCACAACAACTGCCACTGCATCGACTACGTCCGCACTAGCATCGAAACAACAGGTACTAGGATAATGCAGCACAAGGATTCACTGATCAGACTTTAAAATATATCTTACTGTTCAACACGTGACAATCAATATACTGTCGTAATTGATGACAAATAAAAAACTGGTGTAGAATTTTGTCGCCTAACATCTGGATTTCACTTTGAAAAGCAGTCGCCATTTTAAACAACCCAGTAGATTAAGTAGGAACATCATTCAAGCAGCCAAATAAGCCAATAATGAAAGTCAGGCCATTAATTAATTTATTATTTGTTAACATCATCAATGCTTATTCGTTTTGGAAAAATAGTAGCAGATCCAATGTACCAGTTTCCACATACATGATTGTACAATGTTAATATGCATCATCAGATTAAAAAAAAACATCTTCTTGAACATCCAGGGACATTTTATGTGTAGGCATTAGTATGCTGCCATGTATTTTAACTGATATTTCTCTGCAAATGTAAAGATTCGACAATTTCTACAACCACAGAAGAAAGCACACCCACAGAACAAAGTACAATGATAACCTCTTATACAAGTGAATCAACATCAACAGAGACAGGTAACATAAATTACAAGTCATACTCCAAATCTGGGCAAGGAATATTTGGAAATAATGTCAAAAATGTCTTTATAAACCTTCATTAGACTTACAGAGCAAATATGACTCAAATGAAAATATTCTCAAGGCCAAATAGGTCCAAGCCACGGATGATCAGCCATTGAAGCTAGGCTCCATTTGCCCACAGCAGTTCCATGTCACTCTAACACTTTCCATCCATGTATCTGTCTTAATCTCTTTTTAAATAATATAATAGTTCCTGCCTCAACCCCTTCATCTGACTGCCTGCTCCAATGTTTCCAAAATCTATGCATTAGGTTTTTTGCCGTTATCAGGCCATAATTAAGGAAACGTCTTTGAAATAGTGAGAGCTCAGAACAGGCACCTGAAGTTCCTAAAGTGATTAGTTCCCTGTCGGGATCGAATTTTATTTTTAGCATTTTCGAAAAAAATTCAAAAAGTCCTCTCCAGAAATTACGTCACTTTATACAAAAGGCAAAGGAATGGGTTATAGTTGCTTCCTGAAGAAGACATTTATTGCAAATAGGAGATACATTTGGAAAGATCTTATTCAGTTTAGACTTTGAATAATAGAGTATGTGTAGAATTTTAAATTGATTTAACGAATTCCTAACGTTAACGCACAGTTGTGTATATGTAGAATTTCCTCCCATCTGTCTTTAATGTCACATATTCATTTCATTCACAGAACCAAGCACAACAACTGCCACTGCATCGACTACGTCCGCCACTAGCATCGAAACAACAGGTACTAGGATAATGCAGCACCAAGGATTCACTGATCAGACTTTAAAATATATCTTACTGTTCAACACGTGACAATCAATATACTGTCGCAATTGATGACAAATAAAAAACTGGTGTAGAATTTTGTCGCCTAACATCTGGATTTCACTTTGAAAAAGCAGCCATTTTCGCCATTCAAGCAGCCAAATAAGCCAATAATGAAAGTCAGGCCATTATTAATTTATTATTTGTTAACATCATCAATGCTTATTCGTTTTGGAAAATAGCAGCAGATCCAATGTACCAGTTTACACATACATGATTGTACAATGTTAATATGCATCAGATTAAAAAAAAAACATCTTCTTGAACATCCAGGGACATTTTATGTGTAGGCCATTAGTATGCTGCCATGTATTTTAACTGATATTTCTCTGCAAATGTAAAGATTCGACAATTTCTACAATCACAGAAGAAAGCACACCCACAGAACAAAGTACAATGATAACCTCTTATACAAGTGAATCAACATCAACAGAGACAGGTAACATAAATTACAAGTCATACTCCAAATCTGGGCAAGGAATATTTGGAAATAATGTCAAAAATGTCTTATAAACCTTCATTAGACTTACAGAGCAAATATGACTCAAATGAAAATATTCTCAAGGCCAAATAGGTCCAAGCCACGGATGATCAGCCATTGAAGCTAGGCTCCATTTGCCCACAGCAGTTCCTATCACTCTAACACTTTCCATCCATGTATCTGTCTTAATCTCTTTTTAAATAATATAATAGTTACCTGCCTCAACCCCTTCATCTGACTGCCTGCTCCAATGTTTCCAAAATCTATGCATTAGGTTTTTTTGCCGTTATCAGGCCATAATTAAGGAAACGTCTTTGAAATAGTGAGAGCTCAGAACAGGCACCTGAAGTTCCTAAAGTGATTAGTTCCCTGTCGGGATCGAATTTTATTTTTAGCATTTCGAAAAAAATTCAAAAATTCCTCTCCAGAAATTACGTCACTTTATACAAAAGGCAAAGGAATGGGTTATAGTTGCTTCCTGAAGAAGACATTTATTGCAAATAGGAGATACATTTGGAAAGATCTTATTCAGTTTAGACTTTGAATAATAGAGTATGTGTAGTATTTTAAATTGAATTAACGAATTCCTAACGTTAACGCACAGTTGTGTATATGTAGAATTTCCTCCCATCTGTCTTTAATGTCACATATTCATTTCATTCACAGAACCAAGCACAACAACTGCCACTGCATCGACTACGTCCGCTACTAGCATCGAAACAACAGGTACTAGGATAATGCAGCACAAGGATTCACTGATCAGACTTTAAAATATATCTTACTGTTCAACACCTGACAATCAATATACTGTCGTAATTGATGACAAATAAAAAACTGGTGTAGAATTTTGTCGCCTAACATCTGGATTTCACTTTGTAAAGCAGTCGCCATTTTAAACAACCCAGTAGATTAAGTAGGAACATCATTCAAGCAGCCAAATAAGCCAATAATGAAAGTCAGGCCATTATTAATTTATTATTTGTTAACATCATCAATGCTTATTCGTTTTGGAAAATAGTAGCAGATCCAATGTACCAGTTTCCACATACATGATTGTACAATGTTAATATGCATCATCAGATTAAAAAAAAAACATCTTCTTGAACATCCAGGTACATTTTATGTGTAGGCATTAGTATGCTGCCATGTATTTTAACTGATATTTCTCTGCAAATGTAAAGATTCGACAATTTCTACAACCACAGAAGAAAGCACATCCACAGAACAAAGTACAATGATAACCTCTTATACAAGTGAATCAACATCAACAGAGACAGGTAACATAAATTACAAGTCATACTCCAAATCTGGGCAAGGAATATTTGGAAATAATGTCAAAAATGTCTTATAAACCTTCATTAGACTTACAGAGCAAATATGACTCAAATGAAAATATTCTCAAGGCCAAATAGATCCAAGCCACGGATGATCAGCCATTGAAGCTAGGTCCATTTGCCCCACAGCAGTTCCCTATCACTCTAACACTTTCCATCCATGTATCTGTCTTAATCTCTTTTTAAATAATATAATAGTACCTGCCTCAACCCCTTCATCTGACTGCCTGCTCCAATGTTCCCAAAATCTATGCATTAGGTTTTTTGCCGTTATCAGGCCATAATTAAGGAAACGTCTTTGAAATAGTGAGAGCTCAGAACAGGCACCTGAAGTTCCTAAAGTGATTAGTTCCCTGTCGGGATCGAATTTTATTTTTAGCATTTTCGAAAAAAATTCAAAAAGTCCTCTCCAGAAATTATGTCACTTTATACAAAAGGCAAAGGAATGGGTTATAGTTGCTTCCTGAAGAAGACATTTATTGCAAATAGGAGATACATTTGGAAAGATCTTATTCAGTTTAGACTTTGAATAATAGAGTATGTGTAGTATTTTAAATTGAATTAACGAATTCCTAACGTTAACGCACAGTTGTGTATATGTAGAATTTCCTCCCATCTGTCTTTAATGTCACATATTCATTTCATTCACAGAACCAAGCACAACAACTGCCACTGCATCGACTACGTCCGCTACTAGCATCGAAACAACAGGTACTAGGATAATGCAGCACAAGGATTCACTGATCAGACTTTAAAATATATCTTACTGTTCAACACCTGACAATCAATATACTGTCGTAATTGATGACAAATAAAAAACTGGTGTAGAATTTTGTCGCCTAACATCTGGATTTCACTTTGAAAAGCAGTCGCCATTTTAAACAACCCAGTAGATTAAGTAGGAACATCATTCAAGCAGCCAAATAAGCCAATAATGAAAGTCAGGCCATTATTAATTTATTATTTGTTAACATCATCAATGCTTATTCGTTTTGGAAAATAGTAGCAGATCCAATGTACCAGTTTCCACATACATGATTGTACAATGTTAATCTGCATCATCAGATTAAAAAAAAACATCTTCTTGAACATCCAGGGACATTTTATGTGTAGGCATTAGTATGCTGCCATGTATTTTAACTGATATTTCTCTGCAAATGTAAAGATTCGACAATTTCTACAACCACAGAAGAAAGCACATCCACAGAACAAAGTACAATGATAACCTCTTATACAAGTGAATCAACATCAACAGAGACAGGTAACATAAATTACAAGTCATACTCCAAATCTGGGCAAGGAATATTTGGAAATAATGTCAAAAATGTCTTTTAAACCTTCATTAGACTTACAGAGCAAATATGTCTCAAATGAAAATATTCTCAAGGCCAAATAGGATCCAAGCCACAGATGATCAGCCATTGAAGCTAGGTCCATTTGCCCACAGCAGTTCCATGTCACTCTAACACTTTCCATCCATGTATCTGTCTTAATCTCTTTTAAATAATATAATAGTACCTGCCTCAACCCCTTCATCTGACTGCCTGCTCCAATGTTTCCAAAATCTATGCATTAGGTTTTTTGCCGTTATCAGGCCATAATTAAGGAAACGTCTTTGAAATAGTGAGAGCTCAGAACAGGCACCTGAAGTTCCTAAAGTGATTAGTTCCCTGTCGGGTTCGAATTTTATTTTTAGCATTTTCGAAAAAAATTCAAAAAGTCCTCTCCAGAAATTATGTCACTTTATACAAAAGGCAAAGGAATGGGTTATAGTTGCTTCCTGAAGAAGACATTTATTGCAAATAGGAGATACATTTGGAAAGATCTTATTCAGTTTAGACTTTGAATAATAGAGTATGTGTAGAATTTTAAATTGAATTTAACGAATTCCTAACGTTAACGCACAGTTGTGTATATGTAGAATTTCCTCCCATCTGTCTTTAATGTCACATATTCATTTCATTCACAGAACCAAGCACAACAACTGCCACTGCATCGACTACGTCGCTACTAGCATCGAAACAACAGGTACTAGGATAATGCAGCACAAGGATTCACTGATCAGACTTTAAAATATATCTTACTGTTCAACACGTGACAATCAATATACTGTCGTAATTGATGACAAATAAAAAACTGGTGTAGAATTTTGTCGCCTAACATCTGGATTTCACTTTGAAAAGCAGTCGCCATTTTAAACAACCCAGTAGATTAAGTAGGAACATCATTCAAGCAGCCAAATAAGCCAATAATGAAAGTCAGGCCATTATTAATTTATTATTTGTTAACATCATCAATGTTTATTCGTTTTGGAAAATAGTAGCAGATCCAATGTACCAGTTTCCACATACATGATTGTACAATGTTAATCTGCATCATCAGATTTAAAAAAAAACATCTTCTTGAACATCCAGGGACATTTTATGTGTAGGCATTAGTATGCTGCCATGTATTTTAACTGATATTTCTCTGCAAATGTAAAGATTCGACAATTTCTACAACCACAGAAGAAAGCACATCCACAGAACAAAGTACAATGATAACATCTTATACAAGTGAATCAACATCAACAGAGACAGGTAACATAAATTACAAGTCATACTCCAAATCTGGGCAAGGAATATTTGGAAATAATGTCAAAAATGTCTTTTAAACCTTCATTAGACTTACAGAGCAAATATGTCTCAAATGAAAATATTCTCAAGGCCAAATAGGTCCAAGCCACGGATGATCAGCCATTGAAGCTAGGTCCATTTGCCCACAGCAGTTCCCAATCACTCTAACACTTTCCATCCATGTATCTGTCTTAATCTCTTTTAAATAATATAATAGTACCTGCCTCAACCCCTTCATCTGACTGCCTGCTCCAATGTTTCCAAAATCTATGCATTAGGTTTTTTGCCGTTATCAGGCCATAATTAAGGACACGTCTTTGAAATAGTGAGAGCTCAGAACAGGCACCTGAAGTTCCTAAAGTGATTAGTTCCCTGTCGGGATCGAATTTTATTTTTAGCATTTTCGAAAAAAATTCAAAAATTCCTCTCCAGAAATTACGTCACTTTATACAAAAGGCAAAGGAATGGGTTATATTTGCTTCCTGAAGAAGACATTTATTGCAAATAGGAGATACATTTGGAAAGATCTTATTCAGTTTAGACTTTGAATAATAGAGTATGTGTAGTATTTTAAATTGAATTAACGAATTCCTAACGTTAACGCACAGTTGTGTATATGTAGAATTTCCTCCCATCTGTCTTTAATGTCACATATTCATTTCATTCACAGAACCAAGCACAACAACTGCCACTGCATCGACTACGTCCGCTACTAGCATCGAAACAACAGGTACTAGGATAATGCAGCACAAGGATTCACTGATCAGACTTTAAAATATATCTTACTGTTCAACACGTGACAATCAATATACTGTCGTAATTGATGACAAATAAAAAACTGGTGTAGAATTTTGTCGCCTAACATCTGGATTTCACTTTGAAAAGCAGTCGCCATTTTAAACAACCCAGTAGATTAAGTAGGAACATCATTCAAGCAGCCAAATAAGCCAATAATGAAAGTCAGGCCATTATTAATTTATTATTTGTTAACATCATCAATGCTTATTCGTTTTGGAAAATAGTAGCAGATCCAATGTACCAGTTTTCCACATACATGATTGTACAATGTTAATATGCATCATCAGATTAAAAAAAAAACATCTTCTTGAACATCCAGGGACATTTTATGTGTAGGCATTAGTATGCTGCCATGTATTTTAACTGATATTTCTCTGCAAATGTAAAGATTCGACAATTTCTACAACCACAGAAGAAAGCACATCCACAGAACAAAGTACAATGATAACCTCTTATACAAGTGAATCAACATCAACAGAGACAGGTAACATAAATTACAAGTCATACTCCAAATCTGGGCAAGGAATATTTGGAAATAATGTCAAAAATGTCTTATAAACCTTCATTAGACTTACAGAGCAAATATGACTCAAATTAAAATATTCTCAAAGCCAAATAGATCCAAGCCACGGATGATCAGCCATTGAAGCTAGCTCCATTTGCCCACAGCAGTTCCATGTCACTCTAACACTTTCCATCCATGTATCTGTCTTAATCTCTTTTAAATAATATAATAGTTCCTGCCTCAACCCCTTCATCTGACTGCCTGCTCCAATGTTTCCAAAATCTATGTATTAGGTTTTTTGCCGTTATCAGGCCATAATTAAGGACACGTCTTTGAAATAGTGAGAGCTCAGAACAGGCACCTGAAGTTCCTAAAGTGATTAGTTCCCTGTCGGGATCGAATTTTATTTTTAGCATTTTCGAAAAAAATTCAAAAAGTCCTCTCCAGAAATTATGTCACTTTATACAAAAGGCAAAGGAATGGGTTATAGTTGCTTCCTGAAGAAGACATTTATTGCAAATAGGAGATACATTTGGAAAGATCTTATTCAGTTTAGACTTTGAATAATAGAGTATGTGTAGTATTTTAAATTGAATTAACGAATTCCTAACGTTAACGCACAGTTGTGTATATGTAGAATTTCCTCCCATCTGTCTTTAATGTCACATATTCATTTCATTCACAGAACCAAGCACAACAACTGCCACTGCATCGACTACGTCCGCCACTAGCATCGAAACAACAGGTACTAGGATAATGCAGCACCAGGATTCACTGATCAGACTTTAAAATATATCTTACTGTTCAACATGTGACAATCAATATACTGTCGCAATTGATGACAAATAAAAAACTGGTGTAGAATTTTGTCGCCTAACATCTGGATTTCACTTTGGAAAGCAGTCGCCATTCAAGCAGCCAAATAAGCCAATAATGAAAGTCAGGCCATTATTAATTTATTATTTGTTAACATCATCAATGCTTATTCGTTTTGGAAAATAGTAGCAGATCCAATGTACCAGTTTCCACATACATGATTGTACAATGTTAATATGCATCATCAGATTAAAAAAAAAACATCTTCTTGAACATCCAGGGACATTTTATGTGTAGGCATTAGTATGCTGCCATGTATTTTAACTGATATTTCTCTGCAAATGTAAAGATTCGACAATTTCTACAACCACAGAAGAAAGCACATCCACAGAACAAAGTACAATGATAACCTCTTATACAAGTGAATCAACATCAACAGAGACAGGTAACATAAATTACAAGTCATACTCCAAATCTGGGCAAGGAATATTTGGAAATAATGTCAAAAATGTCTTATAAACCTTCATTAGACTTACAGAGCAAATATGACTCAAATGAAAATATTCTCAAGGCCAAATAGGTCCAAGCCACGGATGATCAGCCATTGAAGCTAGCTCCATTTGCCCACAGCAGTTCCATGTCACTCTAACACTTTCCATCCATGTATTTGTCTTAATCTCTTTTAAATAATATAATAGTTCCTGCCTCAACCCCTTCATCTGACTGCCTGCTCCAATGTTTCCAAAATCTATGTATTAGGTTTTTTGCCGTTATCAGGCCATAATTAAGGACACGTCTTTGAAATAGTGAGAGCTCAGAACAGGCACCTGAAGTTCCTAAAGTGATTAGTTCCCTGTCGGGATCGAATTTTATTTTTAGAATTTTCGAAAAAAATTCAAAAAGTCCTCTCCAGAAATTATGTCACTTTATACAAAAGGCAAAGGAATGGGTTATAGTTGCTTCCTGAAGAAGACATTTATTGCAAATAGGAGATACATTTGGAAAGATCTTATTCAGTTTAGACTTTGAATAATAGAGTATGTGTAGTATTTTTAATTGAATTAACGAATTCCTAACGTTAACGCACAGTTGTGTATATGTAGAATTTCCTCCCATCTGTCTTTAATGTCACATATTCATTTCATTCACAGAACCAAGCACAACAACTGCCACTGCATCGACTACGTCCGCTACTAGCATCGAAACAACAGGTACTAGGATAATGCAGCACAAGGATTCACTGATCAGACTTTAAAATGTATCTTACTGTTCAACACGTGACAATCAATATACTGTCGAAATTGATGACAAATAAAAAACTGGTGTAGAATTTTGTCGCCGAACATCTGGATTTCACTTTGGAAAGCAGTCGCCATTTTAAACAACCCAGTAGATTAAGTAGGAACATCATTCAAGCAGCCAAATAAGCCAATAATGAAAGTCAGGCCATTAATAATTTAGTATTTGTTAACATCATCAATGCTTATTCGTTTTGGAAAATAGTAGCAGATCCAATGTACCAGTTTCCACATACATGATTGTACAGTGTTAATATGCATCATCAGATTAAAAAAAAAACATCTTCTTGAACATCCAGGGACATTTTATGTGTAGGCATTAGTATGCTGCCATGCATTTTAACTGATATTTCTCTGCAAATGTAAAGATTCGACAATTTCTACAACCACAGAAGAAAGCACATCCACAGAACAAAGTACAATGATAACCTCTTATACAAGTGAATCAACATCAACAGAGACAGGTAACATAAATTACAAGTCATACTCCAAATCTGGGCAAGGAATATTTGGAAATAATGTCAAAAATGTCTTATAAACCTTCATTAGACTTACAGAGCAAATAAGTCTCAAATGAAAATATTCTCAAGGCCAAATAGATCCAAGCCACAGATGATCAGCCATTGAAGCTAGGTCCATTTGCCCACAGCAGTTCCCAATCACTCTAACACTTTCCATCCATGTATCTGTCTTAATCTCTTTTAAATAATATAATAGTACCTGCCTCAACCCCTTCATCTAGCATCGAAACAACAGGTACTAGGATAATGCAGCACAAGGATTCACTGATCAGACTTTAAAATGTATCTTACTGTTCAACACGTGACAATCAATATACTGTCGTAATTGATGACAAATAAAAAACTGGTGTAGAATTTTGTCGCCTAACATCTGGATTTCACTTTGTAAAGCAGTCGCCATTTTATACAACCCAGTAGATTAAGTAGGAACTTCATTCAAGCTGCCAAATAAGCCAATAATGAAAGTCAGGTCATTATTAATTTATTATTTGTTAACATCATCAATGCTTATTCGTTTTGGAAAATAGTAGCAGATCCAATGTACCAGTTTCCACATACATGATTGTACAATGTTAATCTGCATCATCAGATTAAAAAAAAAAACATCTTCTTGAACATCCAGGGACATTTTATGTGTAGGCATTAGTATGCTGCCATGTATTTTAACTGATATTTCTCTGCAAATGTAAAGATTCGACAATTTCTACAACCACAGAAGAAAGCACATCCACAGAACAAAGTACAATGATAACCTCTTATACAAGTGAATCAACATCAACAGAGACTGGTAACATAAATTACAAGTCATACTCCAAATCTGGGCAAGGAATATTTGGAAATAATATTAAAAATGTCTTTTAAACTTTCATTAGACTTCGAGAGCAAATGAAAATATTCTCAAAGCCAAATAGATCCAAGCCACGGATGATCAGCCATTGAAGCTAGCTCCATTTGCCCACAGCAGTTCCATGTCACTCTAACACTTTCCATCCATGTATCTGTCTTAATCTCTTTTAAATAATATAATAGTTCCTGCCTCAACCCCTTCATCTGACTGCCTGCTCCAATGTTTCCAAAATCTATGTATTAGGTTTTTTGCCGTTATCAGGCCATAATTAAGGAAACGTCTTTGAAATAGTGAGAGCTCAGAACAGGCACCTGAAGTTCCTAAAGTGATTAGTTCCCTGTCGGGATCGAATTTTATTTTTAGCATTTTCGAAAAAAATTCAAAAAGTCCTCTCCAGAAATTATGTCACTTTATACAAAAGGCAAAGGAATGGGTTATAGTTGCTTCCTGAAGAAGACATTTATTGCAAATAGGAGATACATTTGGAAAGATCTTATTCAGTTTAGACTTTGAATAATAGAGTATGTGTAGTATTTTAAATTGAATTAACAAATTCCTAACGTTAACGCACAGTTGTGTATATGTAGAATTTCCTCCCATCTGTCTTTAATGTCACATATTCATTTCATTCACAGAACCAAGCACAACAACTGCCACTGCATCGACTACGTCCGCCACTAGCATCGAAACAACAGGTACTAGGATAATGCAGCACAAGGATTCACTGATCAGACTTTAAAATATATCTTACTGTTCAACACCTGACAATCAATATACTGTCGTAACTGACGACAAATAAAAAACTGGTGTAGAATTTTGTCGCCTAACATCTGGATTTCACTTTGTAAAGCAGTCGCCATTTTAAACAACCCAGTAGATTAAGTAGGAACTTCATTCAAGCAGCCAAATAAGCCAATAATGAAAGTCAGGTCATTATTAATTTATTATTTGTTAACATCATCAATGCTTATTCGTTTTGGAAAATAGTAGCAGATCCTATGTACCAGTTTCCACATACATGATTGTACAATGTTAATCTGCAACATCAGATTAAAAAAAAAAACATCTTCTTGATCATCCAGGGTCATTTTATGTGTAGGCATTAGTATGCTGCCATGTATTTTAACTGATATTTCTCTGCAAATGTAAAGATTCGACAATTTCTACAACCACAGAAGAAAGCACATCCACAGAACAAAGTACAATGATAACCTCTTATACAAGTGAATCAACATCAACAGAGACAGGTAACATAAATTACAAGTCATACTCCAAATCTGGGCAAGGAATATTTGGAAATAATGTCAAAAATGTCTTTTAAACCTTCATTAGACTTACAGAGCAAATATGTCTCAAATGAAAATATTCTCAAGGCCAAATAGGTCCAAGCCACGGATGATCAGCCATTGAAGCTAGGTCCATTTGCCCACAGCAGTTCCCTATCACTCTAACACTTTCCATCCATGTATCTGTCTTAATCTCTTTTAAATAATATAATAGTACCTGCCTCAACCCCTTCATCTGACTGCCTGCTCCAATGTTTCCAAAATCTATGCATTAGGTTTTTTGCCGTTATCAGGCCATAATTAAGGAAACGTCTTTGAAATAGTGAGAGCTCAGAACAGGCACCTGAAGTTCCTAAAGTGATTAGTTCCCTGTCGGGATCGAATTTTATTTTTAGCATTTTTGAAAAAAATTCAAAAATTCCTCTCCAGAAATTACGTCACTTTATACAAAAGGCAAAGGAATGGGTTATAGTTGCTTCCTGAAGAAGACATTTATTGCAAATAGGAGATACATTTGGAAAGATCTTATACAGTTTAGACTTTGAATAATAGAGTATGTGTAGTATTTTAAATTGAATTAACGAATTCCTAACGTTAACGCACAGTTGTGTATATGTAGAATTTCCTCCCATCTGTCTTTAATGTCACATATTCATTTCATTCACAGAACCAAGCACAACAACTGCCACTGCATCGACTACGTCCGACACTAGCATCGAAACAACAGGTACTAGGATAATGCAGCACCAGGATTCACTGATCAGACTTTAAAATATATCTTACTGTTCAACACGTGACAATCAATATACTGTCGTAATTGATGACAAATAAAAAACTGGTGTAGAATTTTGTCGCCTAACATCTGGATTTCACTTTGTAAAGCAGTCGCCATTTTAAACAACCCAGTAGATTAAGTAGGAACATCATTCAAGCAGCCAAATAAGCCAATAATGAAAGTCAGGCCATTATTAATTTATTATTTGTTAACATCATCAATGCTTATTCGTTTTGGAAAATAGTAGCAGATCCAATGTACCAGTTTCCACATACATGTTTGTACAATGTTAATATGCATCATCAGATTAAAAAAAAACATCTTCTTGAACATCCAGGGACATTTTATGTGTAGGCATTAGTATGCTGCCATGCATTTTAACTGATATTTCTCTGCAAATGTAAAGATTCGACAATTTCTACAACCACAGAAGAAAGCACATCCACAGAACAAAGTACAATGATAACCTCTTATACAAGTGAATCAACATCAACAGAGACAGGTAACATAAATTACAAGTCATACTCCAAATCTGGGCAAGGAATATTTGGAAATAATGTCAAAAATGTCTTATAAACCTTCATTAGACTTACAGAGCAAATATGTCTCAAATGAAAATATTCTCAAGGCCAAATAGGTCCAAGCCACGGATGATCAGCCATTGAAGCTAGGTCCATTTGCCCACAGCAGTTCCCTATCACTCTAACACTTTCCATCCATGTATCTGTCTTAATCTCTTTTAAATAATATAATAGTACCTGCCTCAACCCCTTCATCTGACTGCCTGCTCCAATGTTTCCTAAAATCTATGCATTAGGTTTTTTGCCGTTATCAGGCCATAATTAAGGAAACGTCTTTGAAATAGTGAGAGTTCAGAACAGGCACCTGAAGTTCCTAAAGTGATTAGTTCCCTGTCGGGATCGAATTTTATTTTTAGCATTTTTGAAAAAAATTCAAAAATTCCTCTCCAGAAATTACGTCACTTTATACAAAAGACAAAGGAATGGGTTATAGTTGCTTCCTGAAGAAGACATTTATTGCAAATAGGAGATACATTTGGAAAGATCTTATACAGTTTAGACTTTGAATAATAGAGTATGTGTAGTATTTTAAATTGAATTAACGAATTCCTAACGTTAACGCACAGTTGTGTATATGTAGAATTTCCTCCCATCTGTCTTTAATGTCACATATTCATTTCATTCACAGAACCAAGCACAACAACTGCCACTGCATCGACTACGTCCGCCACTAGCATCGAAACAACAGGTACTAGATAATGCAGCACCAGGATCACTGATCAGACTTTAAAATATATCTTACTGTTCAACACGTGACAATCAATATACTGTCGTAATTGATGACAAATAAAAAACTGGTGTAGAATTTTGTCGCCTAACATCTGGATTTCACTTTGTAAAGCAGTCGCCATTTTTAAACAACCCAGTAGATTAAGTAGGAACATCATTCAAGCAGCCAAATAAGCCAATAATGAAAGTCAGGCCATTATTAATTTATTATTTGTTAACATCATCAATGCTTATTCGTTTTGGAAAATAGTAGCAGATCCAATGTACCAGTTTCCACATACATGATTGTACAATGTTAATCTGCATCATCAGATTAAAAAAAAACATCTTCTTGAACATCCAGGGACATTTTATGTGTAGGCATTAGTATGCTGCCATGCATTTTAACTGATATTTCTCTGCAAATGTAAAGATTCGACAATTTCTACAACCACAGAAGAAAGCACATCCACAGAACAAAGTACAATGATAACCTCTTATACAAGTGAATCAACATCAACAGAGACAGGTAACATAAATTACAAGTCATACTCCAAATCTGGGCAAGGAATATTTGGAAATAATGTCAAAAATGTCTTATAAACCTTCATTAGACTTACAGAGCAAATATGTCTCAAATGAAAATATTCTCAAGGCCAAATAGGTCCAAGCCACGGATGATCAGCCATTGAAGCTAGGTCCATTTGTCCACAGCAGTTCCCTATCACTCTAACACTTTCCATCCGTGTATGTGTCTTAATCTCTTTTAAATAATACATTAGTACCTGCCTCAACCACTTCATCTGACTGCCTGCTCCAATGTTTCCAAAATCTATGCATTAGGTTTTTTGCCGTTATCAGGCCATAATTAAGGAAACGTCTTTGAAATAGTGAGAGCTCAGAACAGGCACCTGAAGTTCCTAAAGTGATTAGTTCCCTGTCGGGATCGAATTTTATTTTTAGCATTTTCGAAAAAATTTCAAAAATTCCTCTCCAGAAATTACATCACTTTATACAAAAGGCAAAGGAATGGGTTATAGTTGCTTCCTGAAGAAGACATTTATTGCAAATAGGAGATACATTTGGAAAGATCTTATTCAGTTTAGACTTTGAATAATAGAGTATGTGTAGTATTTTAAATTGAATTAACGAATTCCTAACGTTAACGCACAGTTGTGTATATGTAGAATTTCCTCCCATCTGTCTTTAATGTCACATATTCATTTCATTCACAGAACCAAGCACAACAACTGCCACTGCATCGACTACGTCCGCTACTAGCATCGAAACAACAGGTACTAGGATAATGCAGCACAAGGATTCACTGATCAGACTTTAAACTATATCTTACTGTTCAACACGTGACAATCAATATACTGTCGTAATTGATGACAAATAAAAAACTGGTGTAGAATTTTGTCGCCTAACATCTGGATTTCACTTTGTAAAGCAGTCGCCATTTTAAACAACCCAGGAGATTAAGTAGGAACATCATTCAAGCAGCCAAATAAGCCAATAATGAAAGTCAGTCAACCACAGAAGAAAGCACATCCGCAGACCAAAGTACAATGATAATTGTTTGGAAATATTCTCAAGGCAAAATAGGTCCAAGCCAAGGATGATCAGCCATCGAAGCTAGTTCCATTTGCCCACGGCAGTTCCATATCACTTTCCAATCCATTCACCTGTCTAAATCTCTTTTAAATAATATAATTGTTGCTGCCTCAACCACTTCATCTGGATGCTTGCTCCATACATCCATTACCCTCTGTGAAAAAGATCATTGAATCCAATTAATTAAAGGTAACTACGGAAAGGGAATGTTAAATCTAACAGGAAATGCTCAATCCAATTTGCAAACACAAATTCTATATTTTCAGTGCAAGACGACTACATTAAACATTGTGCAATAACATGGTGACAATGCCATGCATAACATAGATTTAAAAATTACTTATATATTTTTTCATGATTCCTAATTTTCAACAGAACTCCAATGCAATTATTTATTGGATTCTTGGTAACATTTCTTCTCATCAGTTTAATTTTCACTGCTGCAGTTTATATGCTTTATGAAACAATTTGTCCAATTTACTTTCCATTTCCACTGCAATTTTCATTGATATCACATGGATAATTCTATCTTTGCAATATAGCACCCAACCCCCTGCACCCAGATATCACTTACATGATTGCATGTTGCAAATATGCATCCTCGCATCAGTTTAATTTTCACTGCTGTACTTTACATGCCTTATGAAACAAAAAGAGTACAATTTCCTTTCAATTATCCATTGATGTCACATCCTCATTTCATTCTCAGAACCAAGTACAACAACAGCCATTGCATTGAATATATCCACCACTAGCAGCGAAACAACAGGTACTAGGGTGATGCAGCACCAGGATTCACTGATCAAACTTAATAAAAAATCTTACACTCTTCTTCCTTCGTGTGGCGTGCACAGACTAAAGTTGTAGGACAACTTGTTCTATGTGATCTTCTGTTTGTGCACATTGAGTTGATTGCATTAGTCGATACAGGGTGGACCACGTGAAGGTTGCAATCTTCCTCCCCAATCTTACACTATCACAACGTGACAATCAATAATGCAGTTGTAATTGATGACAGATGTAGAATTTTATTGCCTAACATCTTTAACTCACTTTGAAAAGCAGTTGCCATGTTAAACAACCCAATAGATTAAGTAGGAATATCATGCAAGTTAGCAAATAAGCCAATAATGACAGTCAGGAAATTATTCATTTATTATTTGTTAATATCGTGGATGCTTCTTTGTTTGAGAAATAGCAGCAGTTCAAATGCTCCAGATACTAATAACATGATTGTATGATGTCAATATGCATCATCAGATTAAAAAAATAATAATTAAAGTCACCTTGGATCTCCAAGGACACTTCATAGTATTTTAACATATTTAAAATACAACGTACTCCAAATATTTGCAATTGTGTCAAGCAGATGGAAATAGTCTTTATGGCCCAATGTGTCCAAGTTACGGATGATCAGCCATTGAAGCTAGCTCCATTTGCCCATGGCGGTTCCATATCACTCAAACACTTTCCAATCCATGCATCTTTCCAAGTCTCTTTTAATTATTATATCTGTTCGTGTCTCAACCAATTCTTTTGGATGCTTGCTCCATATACCCATGATATCTGTGAAAAAGAACATTTTTCATGATTCCTAATTTTCATCAGAACGCCAAATGTTAACCACACAATTATTCATTGAATCCTTGATGATATTACTTTTCACCAGTTTCATTTTCCGTGCTGCACTTTTCATGCTTTATGAAACAGTTTCCTCTCAATATCCATTGGTGTCACATCTTCATTTCATTCTCAGAACCAAGCACATCAACTGCCACTGCATCTTACTTATCTTACTTACCACCACATAACAATCAATAGTACTGTCGAAATGGATGACAGAAAAAGAGTGATAACTGGTGTAGATTTTTTTGTCCTATGTTTGCTTTCACTTTGATAAGCAGTTGCCCTTGTAATAAACCCGATAGTTTAAGTAGGAACACCATGCAAGATGTCATATAAACCAATAATGAAAGTCAGGCAGTTATTAATTTATTATTTGTTAATATCATGTATACGCCTTTGTTTGGTACATAGCAGCAGGTCCAATGCACCAGTTACGAGTTACATGATTGCATGCTGCAAAGAAAAGTTTCACCATGAGTGTACTGTCATGTATTTTAACTAATATTTCTCTACACATGTGAAGATTTGACAACTTCTGCAACAACAGACAAAAGTACATCCACAGACCAAAGTACAACGATGAACTCTTATACAACAGGATCAACATCAACAGAAACAGGTACCGTAAATCACATCTAGTACACTGGATTTGGACAAGGGAAATTTAGAAATAATGTTAAAAAAAGAATTTCATGCAGTGATTGGTCAGAAAGGGGAAGATTATTTAGGTAACTATGGATAGAGAATGATAAATCTAACAGCTAATGCTCAATAACATTTGCAAGCACAATTTCAGTATTTTCAGTTGAAGACTACTGCATTAAACATTGTACCATAACTTGGTGACACATCAAAGCAGAACACTGAGAATAATATTATTTTAAGTAATTTATCATAATTCCTAGGTATCTTTAGAATCTAAATGTTATCCATTCAATTATTCGTTGAATTCTTGGTAACATTGCATCTCATCAGTTATGGTTTATGTAGGTTATTTGATAATATCATGGATGGTTGTTTGTTTGGAAAATACTAGCAAATCTATTGCACCAGTTATTACTTACATGATTGCATGATGTTAATATGCATCATCAGATTAAACAAAAAATAATATCAGCTTGGACGTCCAGGGACATTTTACAAGTGGAGCTGATAACTCAAGTAGAATATTGTGGACTAACATCTGGAATGCACTTTGAAAAGTGGTCGCCATTGTAATGAACTCGATCATTTATGTAGAACTATCATACAAGTAGTCATAAAAGTCAATAATGTAAGTCAGACAATTATTAATTTAACATTTCTATTATCGTGGATGCTCCTTTGTTTGGAAAATATCAGTAGATCAAATGTATCAGCTACAACTTGATTGTATGTTACTAATACACATCATCAAATTAAAAAAATAAAATATTTAATGTCAGTTTAGAATTCCAGTGATATTTTACAAGTCTATTCATGAGAGTGCTGCCATGTATTTTAACTGCATATGTGAAGATTCACAAAATTCTGAAACCATAGAATTAAGCACATCCATAGACGAAAGTACAATGACAACCCCTTATGCAACTGAATCAACATCAACAGAGACAGGTACCATAAATTACAACTTGTACTCCAACTCTGGGCATGGGTAGTGTGATGTTTGGTGCACTGCGTGGGGTGGGAGGACCCGTTGCTCCTTCCGTGCAGCAGGTGGTGCTGCACATGACAAAAGGAGATGTCTTGTTTATAGTTATCCTGTCTGTAGACAGTCTGTGCGTGCTCCATTGTGTCTTGTCTTGCTGCCAGCATTAAAGTAATGTAATAAAGACTTCTGTTTGGAAATATTGATTGAACTTGCCTTGTCAAACCCCCTTAGACTTAGAGTCATTGTGTCAATCAGAATGGAAATAATCTCCACGGTCCAATATGTCCAAGCCACGGATGATCAACCATTGAAGCTAGATACATTTTCCCAAGATGGTTCCATATCACTCAAACTTTCGAATCCATGCATCTGTCAAAGTCTCTTTTAAATAATATAATTGTTATTGTCTCAACCACTTTATATAGAAAATTGTTCCATATACCCATCACCTCTGCGAAAAAGATAATTTTCATGATTCCTAATTTTCATCAGAACTCCAATGATTAACCACACAATCATTCATTTAATCCTTGGAAGAATTTCTTCTCATCAGTTTAATTTTCCATGCTGCACTTGACATGCATTATGAAACAATTTCCTTTCAAATATCCACTGATGTCACATCTTAATTTCATTCTCAGAACCAAACACTACAACAGCCATTGCATCGACTACATCTGTCACCAGCAGCAAAACAACAGGTACTATGATGATGCAGCACCAGCATTCACTGATCAGAATTTAAAAACATATCTAACTTATCAACACGTGACAATCAATAATGCAGTTGTAATTGATGACAGAGGTAGAATTTTATTGCCTAACATCTTTAATTCACTTTGAAAAGCAGTCACAATTTTAAGCAACCCAATAGATTAAGTAGAAATCTCATGCAAGTAGTCAAATAATCGAATAATGAAAGTCAGGAAATTATTCATTTATTATTTGTTAATATCGTGGATGCTTCTTTTTTTGAAAAATAGCAGCAGATTAAATGCTCCAGGTACTAGTTACATGATTGCATTATGTCAATATGTATCATCAGATTAAATAACAAATAATTAAAGACATCTTAGACTTCCACAGTACATTTTACTGTATATATTAACATACTTAAATTACAAGTTGTACTCCAAATCTGGACAAGGGTAATTTGGAAATTATGATTAAACCTGTCTTGTCAACCGCTCTTAGACTCAGAGAATAATTGTGTCAATCAGAAGAATGATGTCACATCTTCATTTCATTCTCAGAACCAAGCACATCATCTGCCACTGCATCTTAATTATCTTACTTACCACTACATGACAATCAATATTACTGTCGTAATGGATGACAGATAAAGAGTGATAACTGGTTTAGATATTTTTTGTACAACATCTTCCTTTCACTTTGATAAGCAGTTCACCTTGTAATCAACCCAATAGTTTAAGTAGGAATACCAAGCAAGTTGTCAAATAAGCCAATAATTAAAGTCTGGCAATTATTCATTTATTACTTGTTAATATCATGGAAGCATCTTTTTTGGGATATAGCAGCAGATCCAATGCATCAGTTACTAATTACACGATTGCAGGCTGCTTATAAAAGATTCGCCATGAGTGTACTGTCATGTATTTTAACTAATATTTCTCTGCATATAAAAAGATTCAACTACTTCTGCAACCACAAAAGAAAGCTCATCCACAGACCAAAGTACAATGATGATCCCTTGTACAACAGAATCAACATCAACAGAGACAGGTGCCATTAATCACATCTAGTGCATCGGATTTGGGCAAGGGGAATTTAGAAATAATGGTAAAACCTATCTTCTCAACCCCTCTTCAACAGAGAGTAATTGTGTCATACAGAATGAAAATAAACTCTACGGCCCAATATGTCCAACCCACGGTTGATCAGCCATTGAAGCTAGCTCCACTTGCCCGCGGCAGTTTCATATCACTCTAAAATTTTCCAATCCATGCACCTGTGTGATCCGCTTTCAAATTATATCATTGTTCCTGCCTCAACCACTTCATCTGGATGCTTGCTCCATACATCCATCACCCTCGGTAAAAAAGATCAGATCAGTTTCTTATTATATCTATTCCCTCTAACCCTACAATACTAGATACCTAACCTGGGTAAAGACTTTGTTCATTCACACTTCTATTTCATCATGATTTACACAAATGTATCAGATCAACCTTCATCCTCCTTCAATCCAAGAAATAAAGTAAAGCCTGCCCAAGTGTGCAGATCAGCTCTTACACTGATCCTATCCTCAAACATGTTGCAGTTTTGTACAAAGTGCTTGCCTTGAAGAACAATACTGAAATGAACCAGCCACATTCCAGATAGCTAGGCATATTTTTGAAGAGTTATTGACGTGCAAAAAAAGATTTCAGTTGATTGGTCAGAAAGGGCAAGATTATTTAGGTAACTTTGGGAGAATTATAAAACAGCTAATGCTCGGTCAAATTTGCATGCACAACTTCAGTATTTTCAATTGAAGACTACTACATTAAACATTGTACAATAACGTGGTGACAAATCAAAGCAGAACACTGAGAAAAAAATTGTATTAAGTAATTTGTCATAATTTGTGTGAACTGTGAGGAGGATGCTATGAGAATCCACTTTGGTAGCAAAAACAGGAAGGTAGATTACTATCTAAATGGCGTCAAGTTGGGAAAAGGGGAAGTGCAACGAGATCTGGGGGTCCTTGTACATCAGTCTATGAAAGTAAGCATGCTGGTATAGCAGGCAGTGAAGAAAGCAAATGCCATGTTGGCCTTTATAACAAAAGGAATCGAATATAGGAGCAAAGAGGTCCTTTTGCAGTTGTACAGAGTCCTAGTGAGACCACACCTGGAGTATTGTGTGCAGTTGTGGTCCCCTAATTTGAGGACGGACATTCTTGCTATTGAGGGAGTGCAGCGTACTTTACAAGGTTAATTCCCGGGATGGCAGTGCTGCCGAATGCTGAGAGAATGGGTTCTCTGGATGCTTTCACGAGATAGCAAGATAGGGCTCTTAAAAATAGCGGAGTCAGGGGATATGGGGAGAAGGCAGTCAAAAAAGTCAATAATGTAAGTCAAACAATTATTAATTTAACATTTCTATTACAATGGATGCTTCTTTGTTTGGAAAATATCAGTACATCAATGCACCAGTTACAACTTACATGATTGTATGTTGCTAATACACATCATCAGAATTAAAAAACAATAATGTCAGTTTAGAATTGTACTCCAAATCTGGGCATGGGTAAACATGATTAAACATGTCTTGTCAACACCTTCTAGACTTAGAGTGTAATCGTCTCAATCCGAATGGAAATGATCTCCACGGTCAAATATGTCCGATATGATCAGCCACTGAAGCCAGCTCCATTTGCCCACGACGGTTCCATATCACTCTCAACTTTCTAATCCATTCATCTGCCCAAGTCTCTTTTAAATAATATAATTGTTCTTGTTGCAACCACTTCATATGGAAGCTTGCTCCATATACCCATGTTCGTTGAATTCTAGGTAACATTACATGTCATCAGCCATGATCATATTGAATGGCGGTGCAGGCTCGAAGGGCCGAATGGTCTACTCCTGCACCTAATTTCTATGTTTCTATGTTTCTATCGTTTATAGTTAATGTTGGAATATCATGCAAGCAGCCAAGTAAGCCAATAATGAAAGTCAGGCAATTATTTGTTTATTATTTGTTAACATCATCGATGCTTATTCGTTTTGGAAAATAGTAGCAGATCCAATGTACCAGTTACCACTGACATGATTGTCCGATGTTAATATGCATCATCAGATTTTTAAAAAATAACATTTTCTTGGACAACACGGGACATTTTATGTGTAGCCATGAGTATGCTGCCATGTATTTTAACTGATATTTGTCTGCATATGTGAATAATCGACAATTTCTACATCCACAATAGAAATCACATCCGTAGACCAAAGTACAATGATGAACTCTTATACAAGTGAATCAACAACAGCAGTGGATAACATAAATTACATCGTACTCTAAATCTGGGCAAGGAATATTTGGAAATAATGTTAAAAATGTCTTTTAAACCATCATTAGACTTACAGAGCAAATATGTCACACAAAATGAAAATATTCTCAAGGCCAAATAGGTCCAAGCCACGGATGGTCAGCCATTGAAGCTAGCTCCATTTGCCCACAGCAGTTCCATATCACTCTAACACTTTCCATCCATGCATGTGTCTGAATCTCTTTTAAATAATATAATAGTTCCTGCCTCAACCCATTCATCTGAATGCCTGCTCCAATGTTTCCAAAATCGATGTATTTGTTTTTTTGCCGTTATCAGGCCATAATTAAGGAACCATCTTTGAAATAGTGAGAGCTCAGAACAGGCTTCTGAAGTACCTAAAGTGATTAGTTCCGTGTCGGGATCAAATTTTTTTTTTAGCGTTTTCGAAAAAAATTAAAACATTCCTCTCCAGAAATTATGTCACTTTATACAAAAGGCAAAGGAATGGGTTATATTTGCTTCCTGAAGAAGACATTTATTGCAAATCGGAGATACATTTGGAAAGATCTTATTCAGTTTAGACTTTGAATAATAGAGTATGTGTAGTATTTTAAATTGAATTAACGAATGTCTAACATTAAGCGCATAGTTGTGTATATATAGGTTTTCCTCCCATCTGTCTTTAAATATTTTTAGGCCAAGCTCATCTTCCAAAGCTCTACTAATTACTTCTGATGATGGGGTTTGTATATTTAAAAGGGTGTTATACAGATATGATATTCACTTGTTTGACTCCGAGTTTCTATTCATGTAATCTTCTAGTGTGTCTGGCAACATAGATTGATAGTCTTGGATATATGATTTCAGATAGTCTCGTATTTGAAGGTATCTAAAATATTGACTACCTTTCAGATGATATTTCGACTGTAGTTCTTGAAATGAGAGAAGAGTTCCCATCTCATAAAGATCTCTGAGTTTTTAATTCCTAATCTTTACCAATGTGTGAACGTTTGTCTAAAATAGACGGCTTGAATGAAGGGTTGTTGGCAATTGGTGAGAGTAGAGATAAATTAAAGTAAAGCCTGCCCAACATATGTGTGCAGATCAGCTCTTATACTGGTTATATCCTCAAACATATTGCAATTTTGTACAAAGTGCTGGCCTTGAAAAACAATACTAAAATGGACTAGCCACATTCCAGAAAACTAGGGATATTAGGAAGAGTTATTGACCTGTGCAAAAAATTATTTCAGTTGATAGGTCAGAAAGGGCAAGGTTACTAAGGTAACTATGGATAGAGAATGATAAATCTAACAGCTATTGCTCAGTGAAATTTGCATGCACAACTTCAGTATTTTCAGTTGTAGACTACTGCAGTAAATATTGTACAATAACGTGGTGGCAAATCAAAGCATAACCGAGAAAAGAAATCTATGAAGTAAATTATCATAATTCGTAGGTATCTTTAGAACTCGAAATGACATTTAACAAAGGTAATGCCACTATGGTGATGGGGGATTTCAATTATGCAGGTAGACATTGAAAATCAGGTTGGCTCAGGACCCCAAGAAAGAGAATTTGAAGAGTGCCTCTGAGATGGATTCTTAGAGCAGCTTGTAATGGAGCCGACCAGAGAAAAGGCAATTCTGGATTTAGTGTTGTCTAATGAACCAGATTTGATAAAAGAACTCGAGGTAAAGGAACCCTTTGGAGGTAGAGATCATAATATGAGTAGTTTTAATCTGTAATTTGACGAGGAGAAGGTTAAATCGGAAGTGGCAGTGATGCAGTTGAACAAAGGGGACTATGAAGGCATGAGAGAGGAGCTGGCCAAGGTAGACTGGAAATGGATCCTAGCAGGAATGACAGTGGAACAGCAATGGCAGGAATTTCTGGTCATAATCCATAAGACACAGGATCATTTCATTCCAAAAAGGAAGAAAGATTCTAAGGGGAGTAGGAGGCAACCGTAGCTGACAAGAGAAGTTAGGGATAGAATAAAACTAAAAGAAAGGATGTATAACAAGGATAAGGGGGAAGTCTTTTAGGACCGAAATGAGAAAATCGTTTTTCACACAGAGAGTGGTGAATCTGTGGAATTCTCTGCCACAGAAGGTAGTTGAGGCCAGTTCGTTGGCCATATTTAAGAGTTGGATGTGGCCCTTATGGCTGAAGGGATTAGGGGGTATGGAGAGAAGGCAGGTACAGGATACTGAGTTGGATGATCAGCCATGATCATATTGAATGGCGGTGCAGGCTCGAAGGGCCGAATGGCCTGCTCCTGCACCTAATTTCTATGTTTCTATAACACAGCAAAGATTACCCAGAAGCCTGAGGATTGGGAAACTTTCATAGGACAACAGAAGGAAACAAAACGGGCAATACAGGCTGAAACGATGAAGGATGAGGGGAAGCTAACCAGGAAAATAAAGAAGGACAGTAAAAGCCTCTTTTGATTATGTTAAGGAAAAAAGAGAAGCAAAGTCAAATGTGGGTCCATCGAAGGCAGACACGGGTGAAATTATTATGGGTAACGTAGAAATGGCAGAAGTTGAACAGGTACTTCAGATCTGTCCTCACTAGATTCAGGATCAGTGGATTGGAGGATAGATAATGTTATCCCACTTTTCAAGAAAGGAGTGAGAGAAAAAATGGGGTATTACAGACCAGTTAGCCTGACTTCGGAGGTGGGAAAGATGCTGGAGTTAATTATTAAAGAGGTAATAATGGGGCTTTTGGATAGCAGTAAAAGGATTTGTCCAAGTCAACATGGATTTATGAAAGGGAAATCATGCTTTACTAATCTCCTGGAATTTTTCAAAGATGTGACATGCAAAATGGATGAAGGGGAGCCAGTGGATGTAGTGTATCTAGACTCTCAGAAAGCCTTTGATAAGGTCCTGCATGGGAGACTGGTGACTGCATTTAGTGCACATGATATTGGGGTAGGGTGTTGACATGGATAGAAAATTGGTTGGCAGACAGGAAGCAAAGAATAGGAGTGAATGTGTTCTTTTCAGAAAGGCAGGCAGTGGCGAGTTAGGTGCCGCAAGGCTCGGTGTTGGGGCCGCAACTGTTTACCGTATATATTAATGATTTGGAAGAGGGAATTAGGAGCAACACTAGCAATTTTGTGGATGACACAAAGCTGGGTGGCAGTATGAACTGTGAAGAGGATGTTAGGAGGTTGCAGGGTGACCTGGACAGGTTGAGTGAATGGGCAAATGCTTGACAGATGCAGTATAATATAGATAAATGTGAGGTTATCCACTTTGTTGGCAAAAACAAGGGAGCAGATTATTATCTCAATGGGGTTAGGTGGCGTAAGGGGGAGGTGCAGCGAGACCTGGGTGTCCTTGAACACAAGTCACTTAAAGTTGGTGTGCAGGTACAGCAGACAGTGAAGAAACCTAATGGAATGTTGGCCTTCATGACAAGAGGATTTCAGTATAGGAGTAATGAGATTCTTCTGCAGTTGTACAAAGCCTTGGTAAGACCATATCTGGTGTATTGTGTACAGTTGTGGTCTTAATTTGAGGAAGAACATCCTTGTGATTGAGACAGTGCAGCGTAGGTTCACGAGATTGATTTCTGTGATGGCGGGACTGTCATATGAGGAAAGATTGAAAAGACTAGGCTTGTGTTCACTGGAGTTTAGAAGGGTGAGGGGGGATGTTATAGAAACATATACAATTATAAAAGGACTGGACAAGCTACAGTGGCTTGCAAAAGTATTCATACCCCTTGAACTTTTCCACATTTTGTCACGTTACAACCACAAACGTAAATGTATTTTATTGGGATTTTATGTGATAGACCAACACAAAGTGGTGCATAATTGTGAAGTGGAAGGAAAATGATACATGGTTTCCAAATTCTATTACAAATAAAAAACTGAAAAGTGTGGCATGCAAAAGTATTCAGCCCCCCCTGAGTCAATACTTTGTAGAACCACCTTTTGCTGCAATTACAGTTGCAAGTCTTTTGGGGTATGTCTCTACCAGCTTCGCACATCTAGAGAGTGACATTTTTGCCCATTCTTCTTTGCAAAATAGCTCAAGCTCAGTCAGATTGGATGGAGAGCATCTGTGAAAAGCAATTTTCAATTCTTGCCAGAGATTCTCAATTGGATTTAGGTCTGGACTTTGACTGGGCCATTCTAACACATGATTATGCTTTGATCTAAAACATCCCATTGTAGCTCTGGTTTATGTCATTGTCCTGCTGGAAGGTGAACCTCTGCCCCAGTCTCAAGTCTTTTGCAGACTCTAACATAACAGGTTTTCTTCCAAGATTGCCCTGTATTTGGCTCCATCCATATTCCCATCAACTCTGACCAGCTTCCCTGTCCCTGCTGAAGAAAAGCATCCCCACAGCATGATGCTGCCACCATCATGTTTCACAGTGGGGATGGTGTGCTCAGGGTGATGTGCAGTGTTAGTTTTCCGCCACACATAGCGTTTTGCATTTAGGCTAAAAACTTCAATTTTGGTCTCATCAGACCAGAACACCTTCCTCCACATGTTTGCTGTGTCCCCCAAACGGCTTGTGGCAAATCGCAAACGGGACTTCTTATGGCTTTGTTTCAACAATGGCTTTCTTCTTGACACTCTTCCATAAAGACCTGATTTGTGGAGTGCACGGCTAATAGTTGTCCTGTGGACAGATTCTCCCATCTGAGCTGTGGATCTCTGCAGCTCCTCCAGAGTTACCATGGGCCTCTTGGCTGCTTCTCTGATCAATGCTCTCCTTGCCCGGCCTGTCAGTTTAGCCATGTCTTGGTAGGTTTGCAGTTCTGCCATACTCTTTCCATTTTCGGATGATGGATTGAACAGTGCTCCGTGAGATGTTCAAAGCTTGGGATTTTTTTTATAACCTAACCCTGCTTTAAACTTCTCCATACCTTTATCCTGACCTGCATGGGTTGTTCCTTGGGCTTCATGATGCTGTTTGTTCACTAATGTTCTCTAACAAACTTCTGAGGCTTTCACAGAACAGCTATATTTATACTGAGATTAGATTACACACAAGTGGACTCTATTTACTAATTAGGTGACCTGAAGGCAATTGGTTGCACTGGATTTTATTTAGGGGTATCAGAGTAAAGGGGGCTGAATACTTTTGCACGCCACAGTTTTCAGTTTTTTATTTGTAATAAAATTTGAAAACCGTGTATCATAGGTTCACAATTATGCGCCACTTTGTGTTGGTCTATCACATAAAATCTCAATAAAATACATTTACGTTTGTGGTTGTAACGTGACAAAATGTGGAAAAATTCAAGGGGTATGAATACTTTTGAAAGCCACTGTAGATGCAGGAAAAATGTTCCGAAAGTTGGGTGTGTCCAGAACCAGGGGTCGCAGTCTTAGAATGAAGGGGAGGCCATTTAAGACTGAGGTGAAAATAAAACGTTTTCGCCGACAGAGTTGTGAATTTGTGGAATTTCCTGCCACAGATGGGAGTGGAGGCCAAAATCACTGGATGGATTTAAGAGAGATTTAGATAGAGCTCTAGGGACTAGTGGAATCAAGGGATGTGGGGAGAAGGCAGGCATGGGTTATTGATTTTGGACGATCAGCCATGATCACAATGAATGGCGGTGCTGGCTCGAAGGGCCGATTGGACTCCTCCTACATATATTTCTATGTTTCTATGAAATGTTAAAGAGTTCTGCAATTATTTGTTGAACTCTTGGTAACAGCACATCTCATCAGTTATAGTTTATGTAGTTTATTTTGAATATCATGGATGCTTATTTGTTTGGAAAACACTAGCAAAGCCATTGCACCAGTTGCCATTTACATGATTGCATGATCTTAATATGCATCATCAGATTAAAGAAAAAACTAATAGCTAGAACATCCAGGGACAATTTACAAGTGTAATCATGAGAGTGCTGCCATGTATTTAAACTGATATTTCTCTGTATATTGTTAGACTTACAAGATTAGACTTTTCGAGTTTTATAGTCCTTCCCCCCTCCCACCGGAAGGGGCAAGGCCTTCATGGTGTGATTGACAGGAGAGAGAATATCAACATTTTTTAAACATTAATAAGTATTTTATTTTTCATCGATGGGGAAAATCCTCTTGTCCTTCGCAGCGGAGGGGGACTCTGAGTAAGATAGCCAAAAATCACAGCCGTAAGTGGTAGCAGTGGTAAGTGCAAACAGGAAGTGGTCAGGTTTATATAGATAACTGTTCTTGTCTCAACCACTTCAGATGGATGCTTGCTCCATATACGCATCACATCTGTGAAAAAGAACATTTTTCATGATTCACAATAACCATAGAAGAAAGCATATCCACAGACCAAAGTACAATGATGACCTCTTATACAGGTACCATAAATCACATCTATAGCACCGGATTTGGGAAAGGGAAATTTAGAAATCATGGTAAAACTTATCTTCTCAACCCCTCTTCGATTCAGAGAGTAATTGTGTCATACAGAATGAAAATAGTCTCTACGGCCCAATATGTCCAAGCCACGGTTGATCAGCCATTGAAGCTAACTCCACTTGCCCGCGGCAGTTCCATATCATGTTAACAATTTCCATTTCATGCACCTGGACAAATCTCTTTTAAATAATATAATTGTTTCTACCCTCAACCACTTCATCTGGATGCCTGCTCCATACACCCATCACCCTCAGTGAAAAAGATCAGATCAGGTTCTTATCTAGGTAATTCAAACTCAAATCTTGACCACTGCCTGTTTGCACTGCATATTCATTTTTAGAAAAAACGCTACCACTTACGGCTGTGATTTTTGGCCATCTTACTCAGAGTACCCCTCCGCTGCAAAGGACAAGAGGATTTTTCCCATCGATGAAACATAAAAGACGTGCAAAAAAATGATTTAAATTGATTGGTCAGAAAGGGCAAGATTATTTTGGTAACTGTGGATAGAGAAAGATAAATCAAACAGCTAATGCTCAGTCTAATTTGCATGCACATGTTCAGTATTTTCAGTTGAAGATTACTGCATTAAACATTGTACAATAACGTGGTGACAAATCAAAGCAGAACACTGAGAAAAAAATTGTATTAGCATGTTGTACTGGTTATACTAATGCTCAATAAAATTAGCACGCATAATTTCAGTATTTTCATTTGAACACTACTGCATTAAACATTGTACCATAACGTGGTGACAAATCAAAGCAGAACACTG
Organism: Okamejei kenojei; assembly: GCA_035221665.1. Classification (NCBI taxonomy): domain Eukaryota; kingdom Metazoa; phylum Chordata; class Chondrichthyes; order Rajiformes; family Rajidae; genus Okamejei; species Okamejei kenojei. The sequence continues at coordinate 60,589,313 of CM069144.1, read as the reverse complement.
AAAATAACATTATTTAAAGTAATTTATCGTAATTCGTAGGTATCTTTAGGACTCGAAATGTTGTCCATGCAATTATTTGTTGAGTACTTGGTAACATTACATCTTGTTCAGCTATAGTTTATGTAGTTTATTTTTAATATGATACATGCTTATTTGTTTTGAAAAAACTAGCAGATCCATTGCACCAGTTACCACTTACATGATTGCATGATGTTAATATGAATCATCAGATTAAACAAAAAATAATATCAGCTTGAATATCAAGGGACATTTTACATGTGTAGTCATGAGAGTGCTTTTATGTGTATAAACTGATATTTTGCTGTTTATGTGAAGATTCGACAATTTCTGCAACCACAGAAGAAAGAACGTCCACAGACCAAAGTACAACGATGACCTCTTATACAACAGAAACAGCATCAACAGAGACAGGCACAATATACAGTATAGCAACCTGTACTCCAAATCTGGGCAAATGATCAAGCTTGTTTTGTCAAACTTCCTAAGACTCAGACAGCAATAATGTCACACAGAATGGAGATAGTCTCTACGGCCCAATGTGTCCAAGCCATGGATGATCAGCCATTGAAGCTAGCTCTATTTGACAGTGACAGTTCCATAACACTCTATTATTATTTCACATGTTTAATTTTCACTGCTGCTCTTTGCATACTTTAGGAAACAAAAAAGTGTTTAATTCACTTTCAATTTCCATTAATGTCACATCTTCATTCCATTCACAGCACCAAGCCCATCAACTGCCACTGCATCGACTACATCCGTCACCAGCAGCGAAACAACAGGTACGAGGATATTGCAGCAACAGGATTCACTGATCAAACTTTTTAAAAATACATTATTTATCACCACGTGACAATCAATAATGGGTCATAATCCATGACAGAAATATATTGATAACTCGAGTATATTGTTGCCTAACATCTGGAATTCACCTTGAGAAGTAGTCGCCATTGTAATCAAACCTATAGTTTATGTACAAATATTATACAAGTAGCCAAAAAAGTCAATAATGTAACTCAGACAATTATTAATTTAACATTTCTATTATCGTGGATGCTTCTTTGTTTGGAAACTATCAGTAGATCAAATGCACCAGTTACAACTTACATGAGTGTATGTTGCTAATAATCATCAATTAATGTGAATTTAGAATTGTACTCCAAATTTGGGCATGAAAAATTTGGAAATATTAATTAAATTTGGCTTGTCAACCCTTCCCAGACTTAGAGGGTAATTGTGTCAATCCGAATGGAAATAATTTCCACGGTCCAATATGATCAGCCATTGAAACCAGCCCACGATGGTTCCATATCACTCTGAACATTCTAATCCATTCATCTGTCCAAGTCTCTTTTAAATAATATAACTGTTCTTCTCGCAACCACTTCATATGGATGCTTCCTCCATATACCCATGTTCGTTGAATTCTAAGTAACATGACATCTCATCAGTTATAGTTTACGTTGCAATATCATGCAAGCAGTCAAATAAGTCAATCATGAAAGTCAGGCAATTATTCATATATTATTTGTTAACATCATCGATGCTTATTCGTTTTGGAAAATAGTAGCAGATACAATGTAGCAGTTACCACATACATAATTGTACAATGTTAATATGCATCATCAGATTAAAAAATAAACATCTTCTTGAACATCCAGGGACATTTTATGTGTAGCCATGAGAATGCTGCCATGTATTTTAACTGATATTTCTCTGCAAATGTGAAGATTTGACAATTTCTACAACCACAGAAGAAAGCACATCCATAGACCAAAGTACAATGATAACCTCTTATACAAGTGAATCAACATCAACAGAGACTGGTAACATAAATTACAAATCGTACACCAAATCTGGGCAAGGGATATTTGGAAATAATGAGAAAAATTATCTTTTCACCCTTCATTAGAATTACAGAGCAAATATGTCACACAGAATGAAAATATTCTCAAGGCAAAATAGGTCCAAGCCAAGGATGATCAGCCATCAAAGCTAGCTCCATTTGCCCACGGCAGTTCCATATCACTTTCCAATCCATTCACCTGTCTAAATCTCTTTTAAATAATATAATTGTTGCTGCATCAACCACTTCATCTGGATGCTTGCTCCATAATCCATCACCATCTGTGAAAAAGATCAGTTAATCCAATTAATTAAAGGTAACTACGGAAAGGGAATGTTAAATCTAACAGGGAATGCTCAATCCAATTTGCAAACACAAATTCTATATTGTCAGTGCAATTAAACATTAAATATTGTGCAATAACATGGTGACAATGCCATGCATAACACAGATTTAAAAATTCCTTAAATATTTGTTCATCATTCCTAATTTTCATCAGAACTACAATGCAATTATTCGTTGGATTCTTGGTAACATTTCTTCTCATCAGTTTAATTTTCACTGCTGCAGTTTATATGCTTTATGAAACAATTTGTCCAATTTACTTTCCATTTCCACTGCAATTTTCATTGATATCATTCAGAAATATCAAATTATTTAAGCGCATTGGACAATAATGCCTGATGAAGCAGGCAACATGGACGCTTGCCCAGTCCGACAGTACAAACCCAAGCGAGGTCTTGCTGACTGTTTTAAGACCCGGCTAATGAGGCAAAAAATGAGGAAGACATAAAGACCATTCCTCCTATTGAAACGAGAAAGTATTTCTCCGCACTGTTGTGCCACATATTTTTTGTAATGAGTGAAAAACTTGCATTAACATGATGAATATTCGATGAAGTATTGAACCATGCTTTCATCATACCTCGAGATCCAACACTTATTCTGTGTTATCATCAATCTGAACTGGATGATACACCAGTAGCGAGGAGATTAATTACAGGATATTTTTCCTTGATTATCATGTGGCTAACATATGTCACCATCGTAGAGTAGCAACTTGAATTTGAGCATGTAGAATATGTATATTCGCTCAAAACCCCTTACTCATGGGTGCATTTAGTGTATATATTTAGTTGATACCAACAACTAAAGAATTGGTAACTCATACAATCTCCAATACCTTTGAGTAGGTGATGGTATTTGGAACTTCTCATCTTAGAGTTCTAAACATCAGTTCATAATAACTGAATTCAACTGACCACACTACTGTAGCTAGTTTCAAGTTACATAAGTTCAATGAGTTATTGTTATGTTCAGCAATGCTGAATATTGTTACTTCATCATTGTGGCTGAAGTAGCCTCAGCTGACAATAGCAGAAGGTTGTTAATAATGATCTAATTGCTGCTTACACAATATCAGTTCCTTAATTTGCTCAGCTGCAACACAGCTGCTATATTGCCAATTACTCTTAATGAAAATAACTCCATTTTGTAACAGATTGCTATAACCCCAATCTCTTGCCACAAGGCGGAGACAAGGCTAATAACAATTAAAGGTAAATCCCAATGACCAACAAACAGTTTATCCCATACTGCAAAGCTTTACTATTATAGTACAGTTATATTGTCTTTGATAACCTTTGTAATGGGATTTGTATAACATGTATCTCTTACCTTATGAATCTGTTGTAGTCAGGAATAAGTTTTTACATTCGGAAAGCTCATATGCCCGATACTCTCCATTCTTCATAATAACATGCCAATCCTGCCTTATTGCATAGGTGGTTCGCATGAAAACTTTTGCCCAATTTCCAAACCCTGGCCATAATCCAAATTTACTTGGAATGCTCCAGCTGTGCCTCAACCAAATATTTTTACCCTTTGTGTGTTGTACAACAAATGTAAATATTGCAACTTGTGAACGGTGCACTACCCAAATTTTGGAAGTGCTAGACCCATTTAGTTGAGCATGATTGGAAGGTGCATGGAATTTCTGAGCTATCATTCTGCCCCCAGCTCCAGTGAACTGCTACTGCCGATGAGCGCCTGGGGTGCGTTCAGAACGATGACTTTTGCCCATCATTGGCCGAATTGATTTGGCTGCCAGGCTTCTTCCCCTGTAGAATAGACCTACCTGAATAACCGATTCAGTGGCTGGCTCTCACATCCCCCTGTTGGCGTTGTTCACTGTCGGCACATATGTGTTTGAGTATGTTCTATTGACATTTTTAGAGCACGGAGTCATCTTGACATTTTGCTCTTCCCTCCTCAGAGAGGGTGAATCGTAGGCAACCCTAACAAGTGCTGCCGCAGGCCGCAGGCCGCGGGATACAAATACTGATACGAATCCATTGGCCTTAACCCAATAGAATATTCTACTGGGATGGCAACTTTGTTGTCAGGAAAGGTACCTCGGACACGTGCCCTTCATCCCTTTGGGTATTCCCCACGGCCAAAGCCTGAGACTCAGTGTCAGCAGGATACTGACCCATCTTGGTCTCAGCCTCCGAGAGGGAGACCTTTGTAGCACTGTATGCTACAGTTGCTGTATTTAGGATAGTCATTTCAACGCACTATCCAGACCTGGTGAGGAATTCATCCCCTAACTCCGTGGGCCTTGCTCTCTAGCCCCGGTGGAGAATCATCTCCCGACTGTGGGCAAGCAGATATGTGTGAATTTGAGCAACCCTGTCCCAGGCGTTGCTGGCGCCGCCTTTCGTAATGACTGGCGCTTTTTGACATGAAGCAGCCCTGCATCAGGCGCTGCTGGCATGGCTCTCCCATAGGCCGGCACTTCACACATGAAGCAGCCCCTGTATCAGGTGCTGCTGGCACGGCTCTCCCGTAGGCCGGCACTTTCATATATGAAGCAGCCCTGTCAGGTGCTGCTGGCGCGGCCTGTCCCATAGGCCCACACATTTTACACATGAAGCAGCCTTGTCAGGCGCTGCTGGCGCGGCCTGTCCCATTACTGTGTAAGCTCACTAAATCAACATTTTTAGTGTACAGCTTTGCCTGTGAAGGGTAAAAATAACTCATAGCAACTTGCGCTTAAATAATTATAACATTGTCACAACATATAACAATAACTTTTTACTTTGCCTTTAGCTTTTACTTAAAGAAAAACCACTATAAAATACATACTTTTTATTATAAGGAGAAACCCTTTATAGCCCGACTCACCTGAGTCCAAATAGGCTGTATGAGTCCTAGTAATTTCTTGACTGGGGACCAACGTCTGTGAGCCACTGACCCCACTGTCAGTGGCTCCAGCATTACTTTCTTGCCGTTCCAACAGCATCCCACAGGCTGGGAACCGCTGACCCCTCTGTCAGCGACTCTTGCCTTTCCAATGGCATCCCACAGGCTGGGAGCCGCTGACCACCCTGTCAGCAACTCTGCTTAAATTTCTTGCCGTTTTACAGCATTCCTGCAGGCTGGGAGCCTCTAACTGCACTGTTAGCGGCTCCTTATCTCGCAACCCAATCGATTTTGCCAGTTATATGGTTGTTGCGGTCGGACTGAAGTTTTCCCATAGACCTTAACTGGCAACTCATCGGGCTGCAAACTGGCAGGAAAAAACCTCTGTAAAAAGAGGCTCCTGACTGAAAACCCCTGGTAAGTGAAAAACTCAAACTTACCTTTTAAGTTTAACTTACCACCAGCAGGAGCTGTGTCCTGCCAGACTGGTGCTTGCGCCAATGCGGCTGGTGTACTGGTGCGCATGCGGCCTGGCGGGCCTTCTTCACGGAATCACTCACGTGACTCTGAAGTAAAATCATTCTGTCTCTCACAGAGGGTTGTTGTTCTTCTACGAGTCTGCTACAGACCTCCATGATTTCAACAGCCTCGGCCGTAGGCAAAGCCACTGACATATCAACTGAATCAATGACAAACCCCAAATAGTTAATTTTTTGGGATGGCACTAGCTTGGATTTTGTTGGATGGATGAGATGACGTAACCTCTCAAACAGGTGTTTGGTTGCTGAAACCGGCTCCTCAGCTGCTTCCTGAGTGTTGCTTATAATTAAAATATCATATAAATAAGTCATTACAATGTGATTTTGGGCATGAAGTTGCACCAGAACTGGTTTTAACAATTTTGTGAACAACCTAGGAGCTGAGGTTAACCCATTAGGCAACGCTCTAACTTGCCACAGCTGTCCCATCCAACTAAATTTCAAGTATCTACGGTACTGATGATTAATTGGTACTGCATAATATGCATCTTTCAGATCTATAGTTGCCGTATAACAATCTTTTGATAACAGCTGTTTAGCAGTGCTGAAAGTGTCCATTTTAAAATGCCTATACTGGACATATGAATTTAACTGGGTTAGAATGACTCGACACCCACCATCTTTTTTCTGTCTGAGGAATATATTGGACACAAATTGTTGAGGACGATATACCATCTTCTCAAATACCCCTTTATGGAATAAAACCCCAATTTCATCATTTACCTGCAGAGTTTCTGGTCCAGAAGAAACCAATATCCAACTAGGCATATTTTGTGCAGGTGGATGCATTCCTGACATAAACTCAATTCGAGACCCTGAGACCATGTCCAGTATAAACAGATCAGATGTTATGCAGCACCATTCCTCATAAAACAACTGCAACCTACCCCCAACCAAAGGTTGTTCCCCAGAGGATTTATCCTGGACTGAATGAGTTACCTGTACCTCCACAGTAGACCTTGAACTTCTCACTCTTCTGGCCATGTTGGGGTTGTAGTTGGAGTACGCAGGTGGATATGGACTGCGTCCAAATGGTAACACTCTACTTGGGCCTGCTCCAGCATCTGACGCCCGACTGGTTGAATAAGACCTGCAAGGTGGTATCCTGGCCGAGGGTATGTAGATTTTCATGAGTCCAATAGTTTTGGCCTCTTCCTCCAGGTCTTTGACCTGTTTCATCAGGTCTTCGCCGAATAAGAAATTTGGTCCTTGAATATTCGAGGACCTACAAAGAGCTGCAAAGCATGGGTTTAACGTTGGCTTGATGGCAATTTTCCAGATACAGTTGATCTCGAAATGGGCATTGCACAGCAGGGCCAACATATCCTACTGTGTTCCTGACATCGGTGCCCCTTGGACCATTTTCCCAAAAGCCATGATACCTGCCCCCACTAATTTGAGGACTCACTGGAAACGGAGCTCTTGCCCCCTCATAAATGTGCTCTTTTTTGCCCAGATAGCTGAGTTCACGGTGGGCACCTTGAGCGACGCACAGTTAACAGTTGTCTGGTAACGCGTTGTCGTCTGTTCCATGATGGAATCATGGATCTGGTGAGAGGCCATGTAGTTTATATTGGAAGCCAGATTTTCCTCCATGGCTTCACCAGTACCCTCTGGAATGGCAACTTTTTTAGCCACATCCGTGACACCTGGAGCATGGCTCATGTGCCTTGGTGTGTGCACAAAAGCAGTTACACCAACTTCAGGGTCAGACTCCTCCTGCCCTGGCTCTCCCGAGTCTTGCTCTAGGGAGGTCTCTACCAGCCGTAAATAAGGTGCTGGTGAGGGTGATTCCCCTTGGTACTCATAGGCGTTCAAGTCCTCCTCGCCATATGGGCCTCTGCCTGAGGCTGTTTGGGGAATCCTGGGGGCATGCAACCCCGATTGGAATACTTCATGGCTCATCATGGTTTGAAGCATTCTTTCCATTTTGCCTAGACGTCCCCAGACCTTCTTGTTGGAAAGAGGGGTCTTCTTCATCAGACTCGTCAGATAAAACAGGCCTGACAGATTTTTGTTTACCTTTCTCCCTGCTGGAGTGGCCACAGCACCCTGTGGCACTGGAGTTAATGGAGGCAGTTGAGCTGCCGGCGCTTCTGCAGTTGGCGTCGGAGCTGGCGTTACCGCAGCAGGTATCTCCCTACCCGATCTGTGAGCACTAACCGCAGTCCCACGGGTGAAACTCTTGCTACAGACGGCAGACTTTTTAACAACTTTCTCCATCTCGAAATACTCCCGTTCCTGATCCAGTCTCACGGAGTTTAAATACCCGCAGAAAGTTTTAAAATCACTTACCTGCCGGTTTACTACTTACCGCTGATTGAGCTGCGCTCTCCAGCCTGTTAGTGCGCCATGCGTCGGACGTAATGACGAGCATACGCCTGGCGGGGCTTCTTCACATAGTCACTCACGTGACTCCGAAGTAAAACAACCCTATAGTTTATAGAGAAATATCATACAAGTAGTCAAAAAAGTCAATAATGTAAGTCAGACAATTATTAATTGAACAGTTCTATTACCGTGGATGCTTCTTTGTTTGGAAAATGTCAGCAGATCAAATGCACCAGTTACAACTTACATGATTGTGTGTTGCTAATACACACCATCAGAATAAAAAATAAAATAATAATGTTAGTTTAGAATTGTACTCCAAATCTGGGCATGGGTAATTTGGAAATATTGATTAAACTTGTCTTGATTAAACTTGTAAACAGGAGAAAGTACATCCACAGACCGAAGTACACCGATGACCTCTTATACAACAGAACCAACATCAACAGAGACAGGTACCATATACAGTATAACAACTTGTATTCCAAATTGAGCAAATGATTAAGCTTGGCTTGTCAACCTTATTTAGACTCAGACAGCAATTATGTCAAACAGAATGGAAATAGTCTCTATGGCCCAATGTGTCCAAGCCACGGATGATCAGCCATTGAAGCTAGCTCTATTTGACAGTGGCAGTTCCATATCACTCTAATATTATTTCACATGGTTAATTTTCACTGCTGCTCTTTACATACTTTAGGAAACAAAAAAGTGTTTAATTCACTTTCAATTTCCATTAATGTCACATCTTCATTTCATTCTCAGAACCAAGCACATCAGCTGTAACTGCATCGACTATGTCCTCCACCAGCAGCAAAACACCAGGTACGAGGATAATGCAGCAACAGGATTGACTGATCAAACTTTAAAAAAAAACATTATTTATCAACACGTGACAATCAATAATGGGTCGTAATCCATGACAGAAATATAGTGATAACGCAAGTAAAATATTGTTGCCTGACATCTGGAATTCACTTTGAGAAGTAGTCGCCATTGTAATCAACCCTATAGTTTATGTAGAAATATCATACAAGTTGTCAAAAAAGACAATAATGTGGATGCTTCTTTGTTTGGAAAATATCAGAAGATCAAATGCACCAGTAACTACTTACATGATTGTATGTTGCTAATACACATCATCAGAATAAAAAATAAAACAATTAATGTGGAGTTTACAATTGTACTCCAAATCTGGGCATGGGAAATTTGGAAATATTGATTAAACTTGTCTTGTCAACCCCTGCTAGACTTAGAGAGTAATTGTGTCAATCCGAATGAAAATAATCTCCACGGTCCCATATGCCCGATATGATCAGCCGTTGAAGCCAGCTCCATTTGCCCACGACGGTTCCATATCACTCTAAACTTTCTAATCCATTCATCTGCCCAAGTCTCTTTAAAATAATATAACTGTTCTTGTTGCAACCACTTCATATGGATGCTTGCTCCATATACCAATGTTCTTTGAATTCTAGGTAACATTACATCTCATCAGTTATAGTGTATGTTGGAATATCATGCAAGCAGTCAAGCAAATCATGAAAGTCAGGCAATTATTCATTTATTATTTGTTAACATCATCAATGCTTATTTGTTTTGGAAAATAGCAGCAGATCCAATGTACCAGTTACCACATACAGTTTGTTTTCAAAATCCATTGATGTCACATCTTCCTTTCATTCTCAGAACCAAGCACATAAACTGCCACTGCATCTTACTTATCTTACTTACCACCACATGACAATCAATATTACTGTCGTAATGGATGACAGAAAAAAAGTGATAACTGGTGTAGATTTTTTTGTCTTACATTTGCTTTCACTTTTATAAGCAGTTGCCCTTGTAATCAATCCAATAGTTTAAGTAGGAACACCATGCAAGATGTCAAATAAGCCAATAATGAAAGTCAGGCAGTTATTAATTTATTATTTGTTAATATCATGTATGCTTCTTTGTTTGGTACATAGCAGCAGATCCAATGCACCAGTTACGAGTTACATGATTGCATGCTGCTTATAAAAGTTTCGCCATGAGTGCACTGTCATGTATTTTAACAAATATTTCTCTACATTCGTGAAGATTTGATAACTTCTGCAACCACAGAAGAAAGTACATCCACAGACCAAAGTACAACGATGACCTCTTATACAACAGAATCAACATCAACATCAACAGAAACAGGTACCATAAATCACATCTGGTACACTGGATTTGGGCAAGAAAAATTTAGAAATAATGAAAAAAATTAGAAATAATAATAAGTTATCTTGTCGAGTAGAATATTGTTGCCTAACATCTGGAATTCACTTTGAAAAGTAGTCGCCATTGTAATCGATCCTATAGTTTATGTAGAAATGTCATAAAAGTAGCCATGAAAGTCAATAATGTAAGGCATACAATTATTAATTTAACATCAACAGAAACAGGTACCATAAATCACAAAGAATGAAAATAGTCTCTACGGCCCAATATGTCCAAGCCACGGTTGATCAGCCATTGAACTAGCTCCATTTGCCCGCGGCGGTTCCATATCACTCTAAAACTTTCCATTCCATGTACCTGTCCAAATCTTTTCCAAATAATATCATTGTTCCTGCCTTAACCACTTCATGTGGATGCTTGCTCCATTCATTCATCACCCTCGGTGAAAAAGATCAGAACAGGTTCTCATTATATCTATTCCCTCTTTTGAGTTTTTGGTAACATTACATCTTGTTCAGTTATAGTTTATGTAGTTTATTTTTAGTATCATGGATGCTTATTTGTTTGAAACGCACTAGCAGATCCATTGCACCAGTTACCACTTACATGATTGCATGATGTTAATATGCATCATCAGATTAAACAAAAAATAATATCAGTTTGAATATCAAGGGTTATTTTACAAGTGTAATCATGAGAGTACTTTTATGTGTATAAACTGATATTTTGCTGTATATGTGAAGATTTGACAATTTCTGCAACCACAGGAGAAAGTACATCCACAGACCGAAGTACAACGATGACCTCTTATACAACAGAACCAACATCAACAGAGACAGGTACCATATACAGTAAAACAACTTGTACTCCAAATTGGGCAAATGATTAAGCTTGTCTTGTCAACCTTATTTAGATTCAGACAGCAATTATGTCAAACAGAATGGAAATAGTCTCTATGGCCCAATGTGTCCAAGCCACGGATGATCAGCCATTGAAGCCAGAAATATAGTGATAACGCGAGTAGAATATTGTTGCCTAACATCTGGAATTCACTTTGAGAAGTAGTCGCCATTGTAATCAACCCTATAGTTTATGTAGAAATATCATACAAGTTGTCAAAAAAGACAATAATGTAACTCAGACAATTATTAGTTTATCATTTCTATTATCGTGGATGCTTCTTTGTTTGGAAAATATCAGTAGATCAAATGCACCAGTAACAACTTACATGATTGTATGTTGCTAATACACATCATCAGAATAAAAAAATAAAACAATTAATGTGGAATTTACAATTGTACTCCAAATCTGGGCATGGGAAATTTGGAAATATTGATTAAACTTGTCTTGTCAACCCCTGCTAGACTTAGAGAGTAATTGTGTCAATCCGAATGGAAATAATCTCCACGGTCCCATATGCCCAATATGATCAGCCGTTGAAGCCAGCTCCATTTGCCCACGACGGTTCCATATCACTCTAAACTTTCTAATCCATTCATCTGCCTAAGTCTCTTTAAAATAATATAACTGTTCTTGTCGCAACCACTTCATATGGATGTTTGCTCCATATACCCATGTTCATTGAATTCTAGCTAACATTACATCTTATCAGTTATAGTTTATGTTGGAATATCATGCAAGCAGTCAAATAAGCCAATCATGAAAGTCAGGCAATTATTCATTTATTATTTGTTAACATCATCAATGCTTATACGTTTTGGAAAATAGTAGCAGATCCAATGTACCAGTTATCACTGACATGATTGTACAATGTTAATATGCATCATCAGATTAAAAAAAAACATCTTCTTGGACATCCAGGGAGATTTTATGTGTAGCCATGAGCATGCTGCCATGTATTTTAACTGATATTTCTCTGCAAATGTGAAGATTCGACAATTTCTGCAACCACAGAAGAAAGCACATCCACAGACCAAAGAACAATGATAACCTCGTATACAAGTGAATCAACATCGACAGAGACTGGTAACATAAGTTACAAGCCGTACTCCAAATCTGGGCAAGGGATATTTGGAAATAATGATAAAAATGTCTTTTCAACCTTCATTAAACTTACAGAGCAAATATGTCACACAGAATGAAAATATTCTCAAGGCCAAATAGGTCCAAGCTACGGATGATCTGCCATTGAAGCTAGCTCCATTTGCCCACAGCAGTTCCATATCTCTTTAACACTTTCCATCCATGCACCTGTCTAAATCTCTTTTAAATAATATAATTGTTCCTGCCTCAACCACTTCATCTGGGTGCCTCCTCCATACACCCATCACCCTCTGAAAAAGATCAGTTAATCCAATTAATTAAAGGTAACTACCGAAAGAGAATGTTAAATCTAATAGGAAATGCTCAATCCAATTTGCATGCACAAAACCTACGTTTTCAGTTGATGACTACCACATTGTGCAATAACATGGTGACAATGCCATGCATAACACAGATTTAAAAATTCCATGAAATCATTTTCAATGATTCCTAATTTTCATCAGAACTCCAATGAAATTATTCGTTGGATTCTTGGTAACATTTCTTCTCATCGGTTTAAATTTCACTGCTGCAGTTTATATGCTGTATGAAACAATGTGTCCAATTTCCTTTCCATTTCCACTGCAATTTTCATTGATATCACATGGATAATTCTCTGTTTGCAAAATAGCACCCTATCTCCTGCACTCAGATATCACTTACACGATTGCATGTTGCAAATATGCATCCTCTCATCAGTTTAATTTTCACTTTTGTACTTTACATGCTTTATGAAACAAAAAGCATACAATTTCCTTTCAATTATGCATTGATGTCACATCCTTATTTTATTCTCAGAACCAAGCACAACAACTGCCACTGCATCGACTACGTCCGCCACTAGCCGCGAAACAACAGGTACTAGGATGATGCAACACCAGGATTCACTGAACAAACTTTTTAAAAAATTCTTACTTATCACAACGTGACAATCAATAATGCAGTTGTAATTGACGACACATGTAGAATATTATTGCCTTATATCTTTAACTCACTTTGAAAAGCAGTCACCATTTTAAACAAACCAATAGTTTAAGTAGGAATATCATGCACGTATTAAAATAAGCCAATAATGTAAGTCAGGAAATTAGATATTTATTATTCATTAATATCGTGGATGCTTCTTTGTTTGTGAAATATCAGCGGATCAAATGGTAAAACCTATCTTGTCAACCCCTCTTAGACTCAGAGAATAATTTTGTCATACAGAATCGAAATATTGTATCCGGCCCAATAGGTCCAAGCCAAGGTTGATCAGCCATTGAAGCTAGCTCCATTTGCCCATGATGGTTCCATATCACTCTAAAACGTCCAAATCCATGGGCCTGTCCAAATCTCTTTTAAATAATATCATTGTTCCTGCCTCCACCACTTCATCTGGATGCTTGCTCCATATACCCTTCACACTCTGTGAAAAACATCCCCTCAGTATGTTATTATATATTTTCCCTCTCAACTTAATACTGTGCCCTCCTGTACTAGATACCTAACCTGGGTAAAGACTCTGTTCATTCACACTTCTATTTCCATATGATTTATACACTTTTGTAAGATTAACCTTCAGCCTCCTTCAATCCACAAAATATGATTTTGTATACTATAAGATCTCCCCTCATTCTCCTACATCCATGGAATAGACACCCAGCCTACTTAACCTCTTTCTATAGCTCACACCTCTATTTCCATATGATTTATACACTTTTATAAGTTAAACCTTTAGCCTCCTACAATCCAAGAAATAAAGTAAAGCACCCAACCCCCTGCACCCAGATATCACTTACATGATTGCCTGTTGCAAATATGCATCCTCTCGTCAGTTCACTTTTCCCTGCTGCACTTTACATGCTTCATGAAAAGAGTATAATTTCTTTTCAATATCCATTGATGTCACATCTTCATTTCATTCTTGGTACCAAACAAACTACTGCCACTGCATCGACTACATCTGCCACTAGCAGCGAAACAACAGGTACTAGGAAAATGCTGCACCAGCAATCACTGATCAAACTTAAAAAATATATCTTACTTGTCAACACGTGACAATCAATAATGCAGTCATAATTGATGACAGAAAAAGAATGAATATTGTTATCCAGCATCTTGATTTGACTTTGTAAAGCTGTCACTATTATAATCAACCCAATAGTTTAAGTAGGAATATCATGCAAGTAGTCAAATAATGAAAGTCAGCCATTTATTTATTCATCATTTGCAAGTTTGTGGATGTGTGGCGCCATCTGGTGGTTGGGCCACTGGTTAATCGAATCCTCATTCATCATGTGATAAGTGTTACTGCAGCACTTTGTGTCTACCTTCAATTGTCTATGATTGTGTCTACCTTCAAGTGTCTACAATCAGCCATGATCACAATCAATGGCGGTGCTGGCCAGAAGGGCCGAATGGCCTCCTCCTGCAACTATTTTCTATTCATTTCCTTTCAATATCTATTGGTCACATCATCATATTCATTCTCAGAACCAAGCACAAAAACTGCATCGACTAAAATCCAGAGATAACAGCAGAGCCATCTACTCTGTGAGGCACTCAATTGTCAAATTTATCAAGTGCCTCTCCTATCAAAAAAAAGGATTAAACATGAGGATCCCAGATTAGGCTGTTGTAAGTGATGACAGAAGTAGAGTCATAACTGGGGTATAATATTTTTAGCGTAACTCATTGATGTCAGAAAAGCAGTCGCTATTGTAATCAATCCAATAGTTTAAGTGGGAATATAATACAAATAGTCAAATAGGTCAATAATAAGTCAGAGAATTATTCATTTATCTTTTGTCAATATTGTGGATGCTTTGATGTTTAGAAAATAGCAGCAGATCCAATGTATCAGTTACAATTTACATAATTGCATTATGTTAACATCTATCATCAGATAGAAAAAAAACAAATAAGTGGTCAGCTTGGACTTCCAGGGACATTTTACACAATTCACAAGTGTAGCCATGAGAGTGCTG
Organism: Okamejei kenojei; assembly: GCA_035221665.1. Taxonomy (NCBI): domain Eukaryota; kingdom Metazoa; phylum Chordata; class Chondrichthyes; order Rajiformes; family Rajidae; genus Okamejei; species Okamejei kenojei. The sequence goes on along the minus strand of CM069144.1, from coordinate 60,574,155 downwards.
CCATGTATTTTAACTGACATTTCTCTGCATGTGTGAAGCTTCAACAACTTCTGCAAGCACAGCAGCAAGCATGTCCAAAGAGCAAAGTACACCAATGACGCCATATACAACTGAATCTACATCATCAGAGACAGGTACCATAAATTACAACGTATTCTCCAAATCTGTGCAAGGAAATCTAGAAATAATGATAAAACATGGCTGACTACCTGCCTTAGACTCAGAGAGTAATTGTAAGATACAGAATGGAAAGTCTCTACGGCCCAATATGTCCAAGCCATGGATGTTCAGCCATTGACACTAGCTCCATTTGCCCCCAGTGGTTCACCCTCTGTGTGAAGATTCCCTCAAAATCTTATTTTATCTTTTCTCTCTCGACTTAAAACTATGTGCTCCAGTACGATTCCAAGTCATGAATTCTTGGTAACATTGCTTCTCATCAGTTTAATTTTCACTGCTGCATTGTACATGCTTTCTGAAACAAGTGTACAAATTATGACAATAAATATTGCAGTTGTAATTGGTGTCAGAAAAAGTCAGGCAATTACTGATTTATTATTTAGTTTATTTTAGAGATACAGTGTGCAGACAAGCCCTTTGGTCCACACCGACCAGCAATCCCTGCAAATTAGCACTACTTGACACACACAAGGGACAATTTTACACTTATACCAAGGCCAATTACTTACAAACTTGTACATCTTTGAAATGTGGGGGTAACCGAAGATCTCAGAGAAAACCCACGCAGGTCACGGGGAGAATGTACAAACTCCGAACAGATAGTACTCGTAGTTGGGATCGAACCCTGGTTGCCGATGCTGCAAGCGCTGTAAGGCAGCAACTCTACCGCTGCGCCACCATGCCAATGTGATATTTGTTAATATCGTGGATGCTTCTTTGTTTGGAAAATAGCAGCAGATCCCATGCACCAGTTACTACTTACATGATTGCACAATATTAATATGCATCATCAGATTAAAAAAAATGAAATCATTGAATTAGCTTGGTCTTCCAGGAACATTTTACAAATGTAGCCATGAGAGTGCTGCCATGCATTTTAACTAATATTTCTCTGCATTTGTGAAGATTCGACAATTTCTGCAACCACAGAAGAAAGCACATCCATAGACCAAAGTACAACGATGACCTCTTATACATCAGAATCAACATCAACAGAGACAGGTACCATAAATTACAACTTGTACTCCAAATCTGGGCCAGGTAAATTTGGAAATAGTGATAAAACCTGTCTTGTGCAACCTTCCTTAGACTCAGAGAGTAATTGTGTCATACAGAATGGAAATAGGGTTTACGGCCCAATATGTGCAAGCCAGGGATGATCAGCCATTGAAGCTATCTCCATTCGCATCAGTTGTGTATAGTGTAAAGTTGTGCATAGTGCATTGAGTACACCTTAAACATATTGCAGTTTTGTCCAAAGTGCTGGCCTGACAAACAACAGTAAACCAAACTAGCTACATTTCAGGTAAAAGAGGGATATTAGAAAGAGTTGATGATGTGCAAAAAAATATTTACAGGTGGATAATTGGTCAGAAATGGCTAGTTGATTCAAGTAACTAGCGGGTAGAAAATGTTAAAAGTAACGGCAAATGCTCAATCAAATTTGATTGTACAAATCCAATATTTTCAGTTGAAGAATGCTACATTAAACATTGTGCAATAACATGGTGCCAATACCACACATAACACAGAGATAAATATTCCATGAAATCATTTTTCATGGTTCCTAAGTTTAATCAGAACTCCAAATGTTATCCAGGCAATTATTCTTCTAGAGAATTACCCGGTATTAGGTTGATGTCAGTTAGAAAAGCAGTCACCGTCATAATCAAATCAATAATTTGTATTAATATCAGGCAAATAGTCAAATTAGGCAATAATAAAATGTAGATAATTATTCAATTATCATCTACATAATTATTCGTTGAATGCCTTACTAACATTTCTTCTTACCAGTTTAATTTTTCACTACAGCACTAGCTATGCTTTGTGAAACAAAAATATTCTAATTAACCTTTGGGCAAGAGGTACTGTGCATGTACCCGATCTATTCCTCTCATGATTTTGTACACCTCTAAAAGATCACCCCTCATCCTCCTGCACTGCAAGGAATAGTATCCTAGTTTTCTCAACCTCCCCAATGACTCAGGCCCTCAAATCCTGGCAGCATCGTCATGAATCTTCCCTGCACACTTTCCAGCTTGACATCGTTTTTTTCTATAAGATGGTGCCCAAAACTGAACACAATACTCCAAATGCAGCCACAATAATGTCTTATCTAACTGCAACAAGACCTCCCAGTGTCTATACTCAATACTCTGAATTATGAAAGCCAATGTGCCAAAAGACATTTTGACCATCCTATATGTCTATGATGCCTCTTTCAACGAACTATGTACCTGTACTCCTAGATCCCTCTGCACTCCAACACTCCCCAGAGCCCGACCGTTCACTGAGTAGTTCTGTCCATGTATTCAATAAATGCTCCAATGTGTTTAATTTCCTTTCAATATCTATTGATGCCACATCTTCATTTCATTTTCAGAACCAAGTACAACAACTGCCACTGCATCGACTATGTCCACCACTAGCAGCGAAACAACAGGTACTTGGATAATGCAGCACCAGGATTTACTGAACAGACTTTAAAAATATATTTTACTTATCAACACGTGACAATCAATAACTGATGCTCCACCATTATATCAACCAATATTCCATAACATGGCCAAAACGTCAATCAGCTCACAGTTTAGTAGCACAAGGATTCACTGATCAGGCATTCACACAATTCATTACTTACCAACACTAGAGCCAAACAATAGATAATGCTAGATCATTGTCTCAACCAATTTTCTGTTAAGAGTCACGATCTGTTCACAGTTAAATACTGAGAAATATTGAACAATTCTTTTGAGACTGCAAAATGCAAGTAGGAGAATATTACAAGACGAGAATGTCACATGAACAAGAAAAGTATATTTCTGAAGAAGGAGTCTGAAGAATGGTCTCGACCCAAAACGTCGCCTATCTCCTTTGCTCCTTAGATGCTGCTGCACCCGCTGAGTTTCTCCAGCCTTTTGTGTACCCAAGAAAAGTATATTGTTAGTTTCCTTCCTTATGTCTGCATTATACATATTGTAAAGCTGAAGGTAACAGCAGATCAGTCTGCTCTGTGAGGCACTCAACAATCACATTTTCAAAGTGCCTCTCCCATCACTAAACTTGGATTAAACATCAGGATCCCAGATTAGGCAGTTCCAGATTGCTCTAAACCTATCCAATCCATGCACCAGTCTAAATGTCTTTTAAATATGATTATTGCTCCTGCCTCAACCGTTTAATCTGTATTCTTGCTCCATAAACCCATCACCCTTTGTGAAAAGGTTTCCCTTCAGGTACATATTATGTTTTTTTTTCTTCTAACCATAAAATAATTTAATTTAGTTTAGTGTATTCTCACATGTGTCAAAGAACAGTGAAAAGCTTTTTTACACATGCTATCCAGCCAACGGAAAGACGGCACATAGTTACAGTTACAGGATAAAGGCGAGGGGGGAAGAGGGAGTGTCGTAGGTGAGACCAGTCCATTATTATGCTGGTGGCCTTGCTGAGGTAGCATGAAGTGTAGATGGAGTCAACGGACATGTGATTAGTTTGTGCGATGATCTGGGCTACGTCCACACATCTCTGCAATTTGTTGCGGTCTTGGATGGAGCTGTGCGCTCTGCGCCATCTAGTTCTTGATTTTCCCACTCTGCGATAAAGACTCTCTTCATTCACCCAATCTATTCCCATTTGATTTTACACACTTCTACAAGATCAACATTTAGCCGCCTACTCCGTAAGAAACAAGGTTCACCCTGCCCATCTTTAATGTATCGTTCAGGTCCTTATGCAAATAGGATATACCAACATTATTCTTGATTCCTAGGTTTCATAAGAACAACAAATGTTATCCATCAAATTATGTATTTAATGCTTTGTTAACATTTCTTCTCATCAGATTAATTTTTACTGGAGCACTTTATCTGCTTTATGAAACAAAAAGTGTCCAATTTACTTTCTATAACAATTAATGTCACATCTTGATTTCATTCTCAGAACCAAGCACATCAACTGCCACTGCATCAACTACGTCTGCCACTAGCAGTGAAACAACAGGAACTAGGATAATGCAATTATTTGTTAGATTCACTGATCAGACTTTCGAAAGATACATTGCTTACCACCATATGACAAACAATAGTTGATTCTCGATCAATATATTAACCAATTTTCCTCAGAGGCCATACTATCCATCTGTTCACAGTTAATTTCTCAGTATAATTCATCATTTGTAATATTGTGGATGTTTCTATGTTCGGAAATTAGCACCAGATCCACTGCACCAGTTGCCATTTACCTGATTGCATGCTGCTAATATGCATCACCAGATTAAAAGAAACAAATAATTAAAGCCAGCTCGGACTTCCAGGGACATTTGACACAATTTAAAATTGTAGACATGAGAGTGTTGCCGTGTAATTTAACTGACATTTTTCTGCACAGCAGCAAGCAGGTCTACAGAGCAAAGTACACCAATGATGCCTTATACAACTGAATCTACATCATCAGAGACAGGTACCATAATTGCAACTCGTACTCCAAATCAAAGTAAGGGAAATTTAGAAATCATAATAAAACTTGTCTAATCAACCTTCCTTTGCTCAGTGAATAATTATCTAATACAGAATGGAAAATAGGCTCTAGGGCCCAATATGTCCATGCCATACATGATAAGCCATTGATGCTCGCTCCATGTTCCCATGGCAGTTCCATATCATTCTAAACCTTTCCAATCTATGTACCTGTCCAAATGTGTTTTAAATATTATTATTGCTTCTGCCTTAACTATTTCATCTGGATGCTTGCTCCACAGATACCCATAACCATATTTATAAAATCACCTTTAAGGTTCATGTCATTACATTTATGCAATAATATGGTGACAATACTGTCCATAACACAGTGAAAATAATTTAATGCCAACATTTTTAATGTTTCCTAAGTTTCATAAAAACACTAAATGTTATCCATAGCAATATTTTGAATGTTCGCATCGGTTCAATTTTCACTACTGTACTTAGGAAACAAAAAGAGTCCAATTTCCTTTCAATATTCATTGATGTCACATCTTCATTTCATTCTCAGAACCAAGCAAAAAAACTGCCACTGCATCGACTTCGTCCACCCCTAGCAGCGAAACAACAGGTACAAGGATAATGCACCACCAGCATTCACTGATCAGAATGTAAAATCATATTTTACTTACCAACATATCAAGAGTAAATCTAGTTTGATTTCAAAATAGCTATGTATATATCGAGAACGAAATAAAAAATAGCAGTTGAAAGCTCAGAAATGGCCTGGTATTTCAGGTAGCTGATAAATGCAGAATTCTAAATCAAGCTGAAAACCTCAATCAAAATTGCAAGGTCAAATTCAATATTTTCAGTTGATGACTGAATACATTAAAAAAAAAATGCAATAACATAGTGGCAAACCTGTGCAAAATACAGTTAAAAAAATCCATGCCTACATTTTTTAATCATTCCTCAGTTTCATCAAAACTCCAAATATTAACCTCAATGCTTTAACATTTCTTCGCATCATTTTCATTGCTATGTGTGACATGGTCCACCAAACAAAATGTATTCAATATAGTTTTAATATCCATTGATATCACTGATCAAACGTAAAAGAGATACAATATTTACCTAACACATGTGACAAACAATAGTTGATGCTTGATCAAGATATTAGACAGTCTTTCTCAAAGAGACCAATTCATCAGTCTGTTTGAAGTTACTTGCTGAGAATGTTTGAACAATTCTAGAGAAACAGCAGAGTGTGGTCAGGAGAATATTGCAAGAGAAAAATAAGTCACTTGAAAAAGAAAAGTATTTTGTCAGTTTACTTGTATAATTGTATATAATTTCTCATATTACACAGTCGTAACTGAGGTATAATATTGTGGCCTAACACTTTGATGTCAGTTATAAAAACATTTGCTAGTATAATCACCCCATTAATTTCAGTAGGAACTGGAATAAGTGGGACCCATTGGGTCCCAGTCACACGGGATGCCTGGTCTGCCCCAACGCAACCCTTTCCCCAACGCAATATTTCACCACTCACCTGTTCCCCCAACGCAACGAAACTTATTTGACTTGCAGCATACGAAAATGGTGAGTAAGGTGGCAAAAAATCATAGCGCTATATAGGATCATTTTGAGAAAATTTAATTACAACGCAGACAGGAAGTGGTCAAGATGAGAGTATTAGTAATATATAGAAACATATCATGCAAGTAGTCAAATAAGCCAATAATGTCAGGCAATTGTTCATTCATCCTTTGTAATATCATTGATACCATAGTATTATAATGCCCCGGTCATGAATTACACGACTGCATGTTGCTAATATGCATCATTAGATTAAAAAAAATAATAATAAAGTCAGCTTGGACTTCCAGGGATATTTTACATGTGTAGACATGTTAGTGCTGCTATGTATTTTAACTGAGATTTTTCTGTATATTTGATTCCCCCACTATAAGACTGTACATTCACCCTACCTATTCCCATATATTTTTATTACATCTCTACAAGATAAACCTTCAGCCTCCTTTCATCCGAGAAATAAAGTCCAAGACTGGACTTTTGCATGTATTTCAGATCTTTATACTGCCTACATTCAATGTACTGGCCTTGAATAATAACAGTAAAATGAAACAAGCCAAGTTCAAAATATCTGTGAGTATGAGAAAGATTGAATGTCTAGTGTAAATAAATTATAGGCAGTGGATTGCTCATAAATGGCCAATTAATTCAGGTAACTAATTGTTGCAAGATTTTAAATCTCACAGCAAATGCTCAATCAAAATTGCATGTAAAAATCCAATATATCATTTGATGTCTACTACATGAAACTTGGTGCAATAACATGTTGACAGTTTGGTGCATTACACAGTGAAAACAATTCCTTGTTTAATCAAAATACATTGTTAACATCTCTCGTCAAGTTTAATTTTCACTTCTGCAATTTATCTGCTTTATGAAACAAAAGGTGTCCAATTTCCTTAAATTATCCATTGATGTCACAACTTCATTTCATTCTCAGAACCAAGCACAATAACTGCCACTGCATCGACTACCTCCGCCACCAGCAGCGAAACAACAGGTACGAGGATAATGCAGTGCCAGGATTCACTGATCAAACTTAAAAAGGATACAATATTTACCAACATATGTGACATCCCCCCCTGTCTTACCTTTGTCAACCTACGCCCCCACTCAATGAATTCTGCACTCACCACGACTTGGAGCTCTTCTACCGTCGCCTCCGCCTCACAGAGTTCATCTATGGGAAGGAGTCCTCGCCCCCTATTGATGATCCCTTTTCCCGTCTCCAACGAACCCCCTCCTCGTGGACCCCCTCTCGTGGCCTTCCGGCTTTAGAACTTTTTATCCAAAACTGCCGTCACGACATCAACCGTCTCAACTTCTCCACTCCCTTGCCTCACTCCAATCTCCCCCCCCCCCCCCGAACGTACGGCCATCGACTCACTCCGCAACAACCCAGACTGGGTTATCAAACCCGCCGACAAGGGAGGTGCCGTGGTAGTCTTGGCGCGTCGATCTCTACAAAGCTGAGGCCACGTGCCAACTCTCGGACACCTCCTCCTGCCTACCCCTGGACCATGACCCCACTGACAAGCACCAGGCCACTATCTCTAGCACCATTACCGACTTCATCAACTCCGACTACCTGCCCCCCTACCCCCCCCCCCCCCCCACCCCCGAGCCTCCAACCTCATTGTTGCCCAGCCCTGCACGGCAAGATTTTACCTTCTCCCCAAAATCCACAAACCTGACTGTCCCGGTAGACCCTTTTGTCTCTGCCTGTTCGTGCCCTACCAAACTAATTTCCACATACCTTGACTCCATCCTATCCCCTTTAGTTAAATCCCTCCCTATCTATGTTCAAGACACCTCAGACACTCTCCATCGTCTCCACGCGTTCCATTCTCTAGGCCCCCATCCCCTCATCTTCACCATGGATGTCCAGTCACTCTACACCTTCATCCCCCACCAGGATGGTCTCAAAACCCTCCGGTTCATCCTCGACCAGAGAAACAACCTATACCTAGCGGAGTTGGACCTTCGCCTCAATAACTTCTTGTTTGACTCCTTCCATTTCCTCCAAATACAAGGCGTAGCTATGGGCACACGCATGGGCCCCATCTATGCCTGCCTCTTTGTAGGGTACCTCAAACAATCCTTGTTCGAGGCGTAGCAAAACCCCATCCCCAACCTCTACCTCCGTTACATTGGCGATTGCTTTGGTGCCACCTCCTGCACCCACACACAACTGACTGACTTCATCCGCTTCACCACTAACTTCCATCTGGCACTCAAATACACCTGGACCATTTCCGAAACTTCCCTACCATTTCTTGACCTCACAATCTCCATCGCGGACATCCACCACAAACCCACAGGCTCCCATGGCTATCTAGACTACTGTTCTTCCCACCCTGCTTCCTGTAAGCATCCCCTACTCCAAATTCCTCCGTTTTCGCCGCATCTGCTTCCAGGATGAGGTGTTCCACACCAGCGCATCGGAAATGTCCTCATTCTTCAGGGAACGGGTGTTCCCCTCCCCTACTATAGATGAGGCTTGCACCAGGGTATCTTCCATACTCCATAACACTGCTCTCTCCCCCCATGCCCCCCACTCGCAACAAGGGCAGAGTCCCCCTAGTCCTCACCTTTCACCCCACTAGCAGTCACATACAGCAATTAGTAGTCCATCAGTTTCAACGTGATCCCACCATTCGCAACATCTTCCCATCTCCCCCATGTCTGCTTTCCGCAAAGTAACTCCCTTGTCAATTCTTCCTTTCCCTCCCGCACCACCCCCAACCCAGGCACTTTCCTTTGCAACTGCAAGAGATGCTACACTTGTCGCTTTACCTCCCCCCTTGACTCCATTCAAGGACTCAAGCAGTCTTTCCAGGTGCGACAGAGGTTCACCTGCATCTTCTCCAACTTCATCTATTGCATCCACTGCTTTAGATGTCAGCTGATCTACATCGGTGAATGTGTAATGGGAAACAAACAGAGTCCAATTTCCTTTCAATATTCATTGATGTCACACCTGTATTTCATTCTCAGAACCAAGCACAACAACTGCCACTGCATCGACTATGTCCGCCAGCAAAACAACAAGTACTAGGATAATGCAGCACCAGCATTCACTGATCAAACTTTAAAACAATTCATTACTTACCAACACAAGTGACAAACAATCGATGATGCTTGATCTTTACATCAACCAATGTCCCTAAAAAATGCAAACCATCGATCAGTTTTCAGTTATTTGCTGAATATTATTAAATGATTCTATAGAAACAGCGCGGTGAGAATATTCCAATGGAAAATAAGTTGCAAAAAAAGAAAAGCATGCAGTAAGTTTGCTTTCTTATGCCTGTTTGATGCATAATGTAAAGAACAGGGCAGTTTTTGTGAGGCACTCATTGATTAAATTTTCAAAAAGCCTCTTCCATCACTAGATATCAGGATCCCAGGTTAGGTTGTTATATCTTCAGCCTCATTTTATCCAAGAAATAACATCTGCTCAACTTCCACATAATTTCCGGTGTTCATACGGGCTACATCCTCAAAATGATTGTAGTTTTGTCCAGTGTTCTTGCCTTGAATAACAACAGTCTAATGAAACTATCCAAGTTCAAAATATCAGTGGGTATTAGAAAGAATTAATGTCTAGTGCAAAAATATTATGTGCAGTGGATTGCTCAGAAATTGTAAATTAATTCAGGTAACTAATTGATGCTGAATTCTAAATATAACAGCAAATGCTCAGTCAAAACTGCAAGCACAAATTCAGTATTTTCAGTTGTTGACTACTACATAAAACCATGCAATAACACGGTGATCATTATATCAACCAATGTTCCTGAAATGGCCAAACCATTGATCAGCTCATGTTGTGTATGTTGTGTATTATTGAACAATTCTAACAATTGAAACAGCACAGTGCAGTCAGGGGAATGTTACGAGAAGAATACGGCACATGAAAAATAAAATTATATGTAGTCAATTTAATTTTTTTTTTATGTCTGCATCAACAAGGACAGGTACCATAAATTACAAGTCATATGCAAAATGGGGCAAAGGAAAATTTGCAATAATAATAGAACTTGTGTCAACCTTCCTTTGACTCAGAGAGTATCCTATCTATTCCTATGTAATTTATACACCTCAATAAAGTTCAACATTCAGCCACCTTTCATCCAAGAGGTATAGTCCAGCCCTACTCATTTTTGTGAATATTTCATTTCTTGATTGTGGCTACATCGTCAAACATTTCAGTTTTGTCCATGATTCTGGCCATAAATAACAACAGTAAAATGAAACTAGCAAAATTCAAAATATCTATGGAAATTCGAAAGAGTTAATGATTCATGCAAAGAAATGATAGGAAGTGAAATGCTCAGAGTTGGCCAATTCAGGTATCCACTGGATGAAAATTCTACCGTTAACCTCAAATACTCAATCAAAATTACAGGCACAAATTCAATATTCTCAGTTGGTGACAACCATATGAGACATTGTGCAATAGCAGTGACAATGCCATGCATAACACAGAGAAAACAATTACAGACCAAAATCTCATCAGAACTCCAAATATTATTTGGTGATATTATTCGTTGAATGCTTTGTTAACATTTCTTCTCATCTTCAACTTTCACTTGACATATTTGTGAAACAAAAAGAGTCCAATTCCCTTTCAATATCCATTAATGTCACATCTTCATTTCATTCTCAGAACCAAGCTCAACAACTGTCACTGCATCGACTTCATCCGCCACAAGCAGTGAAACAACAGGTATGAGGATAATACAGCACCAGCATTCACTGATCAGATTTTAAAATGATTCATTAATTACCAACACGAGTGCCAAACAATAGATGATGCTTAATCTTAATATCGACCAAATATTACTCTAAGAGGCCAAACCAAGAGTCAAGAGTGTTTATTGTCATATGAACCAGATAGGACAATGCAATTATTGCTTGCTGCAGCACAACAGAATATGTAAACAGTACATAACGGGAGAAAAAAAGTTCAGTGTGTATAAATACACATGCACACCTACTCAATAAATAAGCAAATATAATGCAATAATAATAATAAGTCTGTTGCAGTTCTGAGCTTATTTGTTGCTGTGTTTAATAGCCTGATGGCTGTAGGGAAGTAGCTGTTCCTGAACCTGGACTTTACAGTTTTCAGGCACCTGTACCATCTTCCCGATGGCAATGATGAAATGAGTGTGTGGCCAGGATGGTGTGGGTCTTTAATGATGTTGGCTGTCTTTTTGAGGCAGCGACTTTGATAGATCCCTTTGATGGTGGGGAGTTCAGAGCCAGTGATGGACTGGGCAGTGGTCACAACCATCGATCATTTCACAGTTATATGTTGAATATCATTCAACGATTCTATAGCAACAGTACCATGTGTTCAGGCAAATATTACAAAAGCAGAATAGTTCACATGAAAAAGAAAAGTATGTGTTAATTTGCTTTCTTATGTCTGCATAATACATCATGTAAAGCCAAAGGTAACATCAGAGCAATCTTCTCTGTGAGGTATTCAATGATCAAATTTTCAAACGCCTCTCCTATCACTAAACATGGGTTAAAAAGCCAGATCCCAGATTAGACTGTTGTAATTGATGACAGAAATAAAGTCATAACTGGGGTATAATTTTGTTTACTAACACGTTGATGTCAGTTAGAAAAACAATTGCTAGTGTAATCACTTCAATAGGTTAAGTAGGAGCATCATGCAAATAGTCAAATTAGCTAATAATAAGTCAGCCAATTAATCATTAACCATTTGTAATATCATGGATGTTTTTTGTTTGTGAAATAGCAGCAGATCTAAATCAAATATTTAAATTCAGCTTGGACTTTCAGGGACATTTTACACAATTGACAATTGTAGCCATGTCAATGCTGCCATGTATTTTAACTGACATGATAATATAGTCCAAAGTCAGCATGGAATCATGAGTGGCTCCAGACGACTGGAAAATTGCAAATATTACTCCGCTGTTAAAAAATGGAACGAAGCAGAATAGTGGAAACTGTGGCTGGTTAGCCTGACTTCAGTGGTTCATAAGATTTTAGAGTCCATTATAAAGGATGAGGTGTCTGAGTACTTAGAAGCACACAATAAATTAGGCCAAAGCCAGCATGGTTTAGTGAAACGGAAATCTTGCCCGACGAACCCATTGGAATTCTTTGCCGAAGTAAATGGCAGGATAGGCAATGGAGAGTCAGTGGATATCATTTACCTAGATTTTCAAAATGCCTTTGATAAGGTGCCGCACTTGAGACTGCTAAAGAAGATGAGATCCCCTGGTATTATAAGGAACATAGTAGCATTAATAGAAGGCTGGAAGATTTGCAGAAGGCAAAGAGTGGCAATAAAGGGGGCTTTTTCTGGTTGGCTGCCAGTGACTAACGATGTTCCGCAAGGGCCAGTGCTGGCGCCGCTACTCTTCACGATGTAGATCTATGATTTGGATGAAGGGTTGATGGCTTTGTGGCCAAGTTTATGGATGATGCAAAGATAGGTGAAGGGGCAGTTAGTGTGGTGAAAGCAGGAACTCTGCAGAAGGACTTGAACAAGTTTGGAGAGTGGGCAAAAAAGTGGACAGATGGAATACAATGTAGCAAAATGTGCAGGCATCTACTTTGGTAGTAGGAATGAGGGACAGACAATTTTTTTAAATGGCGAGTGGATTCAAAAATCAGAGGTATAAAGGGGAATGCTGTTGCAGGATTCCCAAAATGGTTAATTTGCAAATTGAATTAGCAGTAAGGAAGACAAATGCAAGGTTAACATTTATTTTGAGAGGACCAGAATATAAAACCAAGAATGTAATATTGAGGCTTTATAAGGCACAGGCCAGACTACATAGGTGGTATTATGCACAATTCTGGGCCTCATATCTGAGGAAGGATGTGCTGGCCTTGGAGACTGTCCAGAGGAGGTTTACGAGAATGATCTCGGCTATGGCTGGGTTAACATATTATGTCCCTTTGACGAAACCGGCCATGTACTCACTAGAGTTTAGAAGGATGAGGGGGAAACTCACCAAAACATATTTATTACTTACAAAGAATGACAATTTTTTTGAAGAGGTTACTAGGGAAATGATGAGGGGTAAAGCAGTGGATGTTGTCTATATGGATTTAGTAAAGCCTTTGAACAAGGTTTCCCATGGAAGGTTGGTTAGAAGGTTCAATCTTTGGGTGTTAATGGCGGAGTAGCAAGATGGATTCAACAGTGGCTGAATGGAAGATGCCAGAGAGTAATGGTGGATGGCTGTTTGTCAGAATAGTGGGGTGCCTCATCTGTGTTGGGTCCACTGTTGTTTGTCATGTACATCAATGATCTGGATGATGGGGTGGAAAATGGATAAGTAAGTATGCAGATGATACTAAGATAGGTGGTGTTGTGGATAATTAAGTAAATTTTCCAAGTTCTACAGAGAGATTTGGGGCCATTTGGAAGAGTGGGCTGAAAGATAGCAGATAGAGTTTAATGCTGATAAGCGTGAGGTGCTACATCTTGAAAGGACAAATCAAAATTAGGACGTACATGGTAAATGGTAGGGAATTGAGGAATGCTGTGGAACAGAGGGATCTAGGAATAACTGTGCATAGTTCCCTGAAGGTGGAATCGCATGTAGATAGGGTGGTAAAGAAAGCTTTTGGTGTGCTGGCCTTTATAAATCAGAGCATTGAATATAGGAGTAGGGAAGTAATGTTAAAATTGTACAAGGCATTGGAGGACCAATTCTGGAGTATGGTGTACAATTTTGGTGGCCTAATTATAGGAAGGATGTCAACAAAATAGAGAGAGTACAGAGGAGATTTACTAGAATGTTGCCTGGGTTCCAGCAACTAAGTTACAGAGAAAGATTGAACAAGTTAGGTCTTTATTCTTTGGAGCCAGAAGGTTAAGGGGGGACTTGATTGAGGTCTTTAAAATGAAGAAAGGGATAGACAGAGTTGACGTGGATAAGCTTTTCCCATTGAGGGTAGGGAAGATTCAAACAAGAGGGTATGACATGAGAATTAAGGGACAGAAGTTTAGGGGAGGGGTAACTTCTTTTTCAGAGAGTGGTGGCTGTGGAGGAATGAGCTTCCAGCAGAAGTGGTGGAGGCAGGTTGATTTTAACATTTAAAAGTATAGTGGATAGGTATATGGACAGGAAGGGAATGGAGGGGTATGGTCTGTGTGCAGGTAGATGGGACTAGGGGAAAATAAATATTCGGCACGGACTGGAAGGGCCGAGAGGGCCTGTTTCCGTGCTGTAATTGTTATTTGGTTATATTGTAATGATGTTGCCTTTAAAATCAATGTGGGCAAAGAACAAATACAAATATTTAAAATATATGGTTAGATCTCAAAGTTCTAATAAAAGCATATTGTTCAAGACCTATTAATTATTTCTTCACCAAATGTAATTATCTCTTCAGTATTTTAAATGCTTTGTTGTAGAATAAAGTATTGTATTACTTTCAAAGAATTATGTTGCCTTTAACACCAATGAGACTTTTTTCTTTTTTTTCCCATTTTAGAGCCAACCACAACTACTACCCCACGTGCAACCATACTCACCACAGGCAGCAGAATACCAGGTATAATCATGCATCAGCTGTATCCATTGTTCATCTTCCCAGACTAATATTTGCCTCCAACCTTATAGTTTCCAAGTGCCCATGGCCCATTTTTACCTTCTAATCCCTCCTACCCTCTACGAACACCCACCTCCGCCTAGTCCTTACCCTTAACAACTTGGAGAAGAACTCCTACCACTTCCTCCAAGTCCAAGGTGTAGCTATGGGCACCCACATGGGCCCCAGCTATGCCTGCCTCTTTGAAGGATACGTTGAACAACCCCTGTTCCAGGCAGACACTAGCCCTATCGCCGAACTCTATCTCCATTACATTGACGACTGCATCGGTGCTACCCCTCCTGCACCCATGCAGAACTCATGGACTTTATTAACTTCTCCACCAATTTCCATGCTGTACTCAAATTCACTTGGTCCATCTCCGACCACCCCTTTCTTGATATCACCGTCTCAATCACAGGAGATAGACAATCAACTGACATCTATTACAAACCCCCTGACTCGCGCAACTATGTAGACCACACATTTTCCAACCCTGCTGCCAGCAAAGACTCTCTCCCCACTCCCAATTCCTCTGTCTACACTGCTTCTGCACCCAAGAAGAGATGTTCCATACCAGGGCTTCCGAGATGTTCTAATTCTTTAGAGAACAGGGTTCCCCTCCCCCATCATAGATGAGGTCCTCATTCATATCTCCTCGGTACCCTGCAGCTCCACATATGCTCCCCCTACCCCTAGTCGCACAAGAGACGGACTCTCCCTAGTCGACTTTTTTGTCACTTCCAATGGGATCCCACCACTATCCACATCTTCCCATCTCCACCCCTTTCCGCCTTCCATAGAGACCATTCCCTCCACAAATCCCTGATTAACTCATCCTTTCCCATTCAAACCAACCCCTCCCCAGGTACCTTCCTCTGCAACCGCAGGAAGTACAACACCTGTCCCTATACCTCCTCCCTTGATCCTGTCCAGGGATCTTGACAGTTCTTTCAGGTTAGGCAGAAGTTCATTTGCACCTCATCCAACCTCATCTACTGTATCCATTGTTCAAGATGTGGACACTTATTCATCGGCGAGACCAAACGTAGACTGTTCGATTGTTTCGTTGAACACCTTCGCTCAGCCCGCCTGAACCTACCTGATCTCCCAGTTGGCCAAACACTTTAACGCCCCTTCCCATTCCCACACCAACCTTTCTGGTAAAATGTTTTATTACTTGTAGTAATGTAGATTGTACAAATGCAGATTGAAACCTGCAGGCAGAATTGCAAAGCAATCACTACCAGAAGACCAAATTATTTGCGGTGGAATAACTGGTGACCTTTCATGCATCCGATCAAGAACAAATTACAATCCATTGCACTTAGCTGACAATCAAAAGCATGCATTTGGTTAGATCTCCAAGTTCCAATAAAACAGCATATTGATCAAATCTTATTGAGCATCTCTTCACCAACTTTTATTTTCTCTTCAGTAATTGAAATGTTTTGGTATAGAATAGTGTTTTATTACTTTCAAAAGATTATGTTGCCTTTGACATCAATGTGTCTTTTCTCTTCCTTTTCCATTTTAGAGCCAACCACAACTACTACTACACCTACAACCACTCCCACCACAAGCAGCAAAACAACAGGTATAATTATGCAACAACAGTATCCCTTGTTCATCTTCCAAGACAAATATTTAAGAAAATACTGAAGAAGGGTCACAACCCAAAAAGTCATGTATTCCTTTTCTCCAGAGATGCTGTCTGACCCATGGACTTACTCTAGTTTTCTGTGTCCATCTATGGTTTAAACCAGCATCTGTTGTTCCTTCCTACATTAATGCTTACTACATATGCAATTACCAAACCATGGGCGATGTTTGATCATGGTATATACAATTTTTCAAAAACATGCCAAAACACTTCATCAAAGCACTTGAACTCATGCCAACCATCAATCACTCATTTCACACTAATTCTATGTTATCATGCTTTCTCATCCATATTTTGCAAAGCAAGAGACAAGCAATAGACAAAGATTCATCATTGTTTTTGCCAAATTACTCCAAAATGGCCAAACTGTACATCACCACACTTAATCAATGTAAACAATTGAAGCATTCTTTTGACGTGGCTAAATGGTCAGGAGATTTTTAAGAAAAAAATACATCTCCTAAAAGAAGATAATTACAGTGCTTTGTTACATGCAATGTAGACAAATACAACAACAGCTGAGCTATTACTGTAAACCACTCAACTATCATATTTACCCAGCTCCTCTCCAATCAGAAATCATAGTTTAAACATTATGAACCACACATTAGATTGTAGTGATTAGTGGTACATATGGAGCCATTTCTAGACAACAACTTTCATGCCAAACACATTTTACACACATGGAAATCCAATCAATCCCCTCATGTAATCCCCTCACCAACTCTTGGCATCTTTGTCAATAGACAATAGGTACAGAAGAAGGCCATTCGGCCCTTCGAGCCAGCACCGCCATGCAATGTGATCATGACTGGAATGTAGCCTGACTGGAATTAAAGTAATTTACATGCAATTTAATATTCAGCAATATATAAAGAATGTCACTACTTAATAAATGCATCACATTACAATTATATTTGGTTTAAACCAGCATCTCCTGTTCCTGTCTACACTAATATTTACTATGTACTTGAGTACCAAACCATGGGCGATGTTTGATTGTGGTACACACAACTTTTCTAACACATGCCAAAACAATTGATCAAAGTACAATCTCAGGCCAACCACCAATCACCCATTTCACACTAATTCTATGTTATCACACTTTCTCATCCAAATATTTGCAATGCAAGAGACAAGCAATGGACAAAGATTGATCATTGTTTTTGCTAACCTACTCCAAAATGTTCAAACCATAGATCACTTCATCACTTAGATCACTAAAAAATGGGGTCATTCTATAGATATAGCTAAATGTTGTCAGGAGAATTTTAAGAACAAAATTCAGTTTTCTAAATGAAGAAAATTATAATGTACATTTGCTTTGTTATGTGGCATATAGTCAAAGACAACAACAGAGGAGGCATCACTGTAAACCACTCAATTATGATATTTTCTCAGCTCCTCTGCAATTAGGAAGCATAATTTAAACATTACAAACCACACATTAGACTGTAGTGATTGGTGGAACATCTGGAGCCATTTCTAGGCAATCATTTTCATGCCAAACACATTTGACACAGATGGAAATCCAATCAATATTGAAATCCCCTCACCAAATCTTGGAATCTTTGTCAAGTGGAAATTAGCAACAGCTCCATGGCTACGTTACCAGGTAGCTGATTACAAGATGCTAATATTTGTTTTCAAAATGAAAACAAGTAACTGTAGTCTGCGTAGAATTTTAGGGATAATTTATATAACTTATGAGTAGACATCCAAGTACAGCCCAGTATTTTAACTCACATCTTTTTGTGCCTATGAAGCTTTGGTTATTTTGACTTCCTATGCAACTGAGTCAACAGCAGCCTTGAGAAGTTTCTTGTATTGCTAACAGTTAATCCAAAAGTTGGCTATGAACAATTAGCAATTGTTCAAAAGATCTGCTATTATGGAAAGTTCTAATTTTGACTGTCATCCCCAAATTAAAACCATTTAATGTTGTATAGTCCGTGAACTCTCAACCAGCTAAAGGTTCTGATTCAAGTAATTTCCATGCAATTTAATACTCAGCAATGTGTAAAGAATGTCACCACGTTGCACTTCTTTTTGCATTTTAGAGCCAACCACAACTACGACTGCACCTACAACCTCTGCCTCCACAAGCAGCAAAGCAACAGGTATAATTATTCAATGATAGTATGCCTCGTTCATCTTCCCAGACTCATATTTAAGGAAATGCTCAACAAGGGTGTCGATCCCAAACGTCACCTATCCTTTTCCCCAGAGATGCTGTCTGACCCACTGGGTTACTCCAGCTTTTTGTGTCTACATTTGGTTTAAACCAGCATCTGCAGTTCCTTTCTACACTAATATTCACTATGCACTCAATTACCAAACCATTGGGTGAGGTTTGATTGTGGTGCTAACTTTTTTCCCAAAACATGCCAAGACAATTGTTCAAAGCACAATCTCATGCCGACCATCAATCACCCATTTCATACTAATTCAATGTTATCACGCTTTCTCATCCACATTTTGCAAAGCATGAAACAAGCAATAGATAAATATTGATCATTGTTTTTACCAAAATACTCCCAATGGCCAAACCATAGAGCACTTCACACTTAATCATTCTATGGTCCGTCAAATGTTAAAGGTTCTGATTTAAGTGATTTACATGCAATTTAATATTCAGCAATGTATAAAGAATGGCAATACTTAATAAATGCAATACATTACAATTATATTTGCTTTAAACCAGCATACTCAGTTCCTGTCTACACTAATATTTACTATGTAGTTAAGTACCAAACCATGGGCGATGTTTGATTGTGGTACATATAACTTTTCTAAAACATGCCAAAACAATTGATCAAAAGCACAATCTCATGCTGACCACCAATCACCCATTTCACACTAATTCTATGTTATCACGCTTTTTCATCCAAATATTTGCAAGGCAAGAGACAAACAATAGACAAAGATTGATCATTGTTTTTGCTAACCTACTCCAAAATGTTCAAACCATAGATCACTTCACACTTAATCAGTGTAAAAAAATGGGGCCATTCTATAGATATAGCTAAATGGTGACAGGAGATTTTAAAGAACAAAATTCAGTCTTCTAAATGAAGAAAATTATAATGTACATTTGTTTTGTTACGTGGTATATAGTCAAAGACAACAACAGAGGAGGCATCACTGTAAACCATTCAATTATGATATTTTCTCAGCTCCTCTGCAATTAGGAAGCATAATTTAAACATTACAAACCACACATTAGACTGTAGTGATTGGTGGAACATCTGGAGCCATTTCTAGGCAATCATTTTCATGCCAAACACATTTGACACAGATGGAAATTCAATCAATATTGAAATCCCCTCACCAAATCTTGGAATCTTTGTCAAATGGAAATTAGCAACAGCTCCCTGGCTACGTTACCAGGTAGCTGATTACAAGATGCTAATATTTGTTTTCAAAAGGAAAACAAGTAACTGTAGTCTGCGTAGAATTTTAGGGATATTATAAATAACTTATGAGTTGACATCGAAGTACAGCCCAGTATTTGAACTCACATTTTTTTTGTGCCAAGAAGCTTTGGTCACTTTGACTTCCTATTCAACTGAGTCAACAACAACCTTGAGAGGTTCCTTATATTGCTAATGGTTATTCAAAAAGTGGGCTAAGGACAATTTTACTTCGGAGTCACGTGAGTGACTACGTGAAGAAGCCCCGCCAGGCGCATGCGCGTCATTACGTCCACGCATGTCACACTGAACGGGCTGGAGAGCGCAGCTCCACCAGCGGTAAGTAGGAACTTCGCAGGTAAGTGAGTTTTACCTTGTTCCTGGAAGTATTTAAACTCCATAAATCTGTCTCGTGGAGTCAGTAGGAGTCGGTGGCTTGGAGCGTTCAGGTAGGAGAGTTTGGACCAAGCGTGGATCAAGCGGAGATGCAGATTCACAAATCAGGGTCGGGAGATTAGACCGGTAACGCCGGTTCCGATACCGGCTGCCGGTATACCAACAACTGAACAGTCTACACCAGCTCCAGTGACTCGGGAGACTGAGGCCACTGCAACTCACAGGAAAGCTAAACATGAGTCTGTCAGACCCGTTTTATCTGACGGGTCTGAAAAAGAAGAAGACTCCCCTCCGGATAGAAAAAAAAACGTGGGGGAGACGTCAAAATATGGAACAAATGCTCCATACTCTGATAAGCCAGGGGTCAAAGGCCCCATTGATTCCCCAGGCAGCTTCTTGAATAAGCCCATATGAAGAAGAATATGGTGCTTATCAGCAAGGGGATTTCCTTTCAGTATCTTGTATAGGACTGGAGGATGCCCCCCTTGAGTATGACTCGGGAGGAGCAGGGCAGGAGGAAACTGACCCTGATTCTGGTGTCCCTGCTCATGTGCATACACCAGAGCACAAGAGCCATGCTCCGGGTGTCCTGGATTAGCAAGGAGTTTTGCTATTCTGGAAGGGACTGGTGAGGCAATGGACGAATATCTCGCCACCAATGTGAACTATTTGGTGTCTCGCCAGCTCCTACAAACCGTGATGGAAGGAACCACGGCAAAATACAAAATACCCGTCAATTCTGCCTCACTCAGGGTGCCCACCGTAAACCCAGCAATCTGGGCACCCATGAATGCATCAATGAGAAGACAAGAAGTTTGCTTGCAGCGAGTCCTCCAACTGGTGGCGGCAGGAATAACTGCATACGGCAAAACGGTCCAAGGGACGCCGATGACACCAACCCAGAAAGACATGCTGGCCCTTTTCTGTGATGCATTCTTCGAAGTAAACTGCTTTAGGAAGATCGCCATCCGGCCGACATTAAATCAGAAATTTGCTGCTTTATGCAGGGCTACAAATGTATAACTACCTGACTATCTATTTGGAGCAGACCTCATTAAACAGATTTGAGATATAGATGATGAGGCAAAAACAATCGGGTTGATGAACCATTTCAAGACCACCATTACAAAAGCCTGGTTTGATGTACAGAAGGTCGGATCCAGGTGCTGGGCCCAGCAGAAGGAGGCCACTGGGGCTGAGATTTTATCCACTGGGACAGACCAGCAACAACCCCAGTATGGGCAGAAAGAAACCTTACAGGCCGACTGTGGAGGTACAGGGAATTGTTGTTAAGGATAAGGTTTCTGGTGTACAACCTCCTGTTGGAGGTAGATTACAATTGTTTTATAATGAATGGTGCTGCATAACAGTTGATCGGTTTATATTAAATACTGTGTCAGGTTCTACAATTGAGTTTATCTCAGGAATAGACCCACCTGAACAGCACAAGCCTAATAGAGTGTTGGTGTTTTCTGCACCAGAGACTCAGCAGATAAAAGAAGAGATTAAGAATTGATGCCAAAAAGGGGCGATTGAGAGGACGGTTATCCATCCTCAACAATTTGTGTCTAATATCTTCCCCAGACCTAAAAAAGATGGGGGTTGTAGAGTTATCCTGGACCTCACTCACTTAAATTCTTATGTTCTATATAGGCATTTTAAAATGGACACCTTCATTGCTGCTAAACAGCAGTTATCACAGGGCTGTTATATGGCAACTATAGATCTTCAAGATGCATATTATTCAGTACCAATTCATAGAAACATAGAAATTAGGTGCAGGAGCAGGCCATTTGGCCCTTCGAGCCTGCACCGCCATTCAATATGATCATGGCTGATCATCCAACTCAGTATCCTGTACCTGCCTTCTCTCCATACCCCCTGATTCCTTCAGCCACAAGGGCCACATCCAACTCCCTCTTAAATATGGCCAACGAATTGGCCTCAACTACCTTCTGTGGCAGAGAATTCCACAGATTCACCACTCTGTGTGAAAAACGATTTTCTCATCTCGGTCCAAAAGACTTCCCCCTTATCCTTAAACTGTGACCCCTTGTCCTGGACTTCCCCAACATCGGGAACAATCTTCCTGCATCTAGCCTGTCCAACCCCTTAAGAATTTTCTAAGTCTCTATGAGATCACCCCTCAATCTTCTAAATTCCAGTGAGTACAAGCCAAGTCTATCCAGTCTTTCTTCATATGGAAGTCGTGCCATCCCAGGAATCAGTCTGGTGAACCTTCTCTGTACTCCCTCTATGGCAAGAATGTCTTTCCTCAGATTAGGAGACCAAACCTGTACGCAATACTCCAGGTGTGGCCTCACCAAGACCCTGTACAACTGCAGTAGAACCTCCCTGCTCTTGTACTCAAATCCTTTTCCTATGAATGCCAACATACCATTCGCTTTCTTCACAGCCTGCTGCACCTGCATGCCTACTTTCAATGACTGGTGTACCATTACACCCAGGTCTCGCTGCATCTCCCCTTTTCCATATCGGTCACCATTCAAATAATAGTCTACCTTTCTGTTTTTGCCACCAAAGTGGATAACCTCACATTTATCCACATTATACTGCATCTGCCATGCATTTGCCCACTCACCCAGTCTATCCAAGTCATCCTGCAGCCTCCTAGCATCCTCCTCACAGCTAACACTGCCCCCCAGCTTCGTGTCATCCGCAAACTTCGAGATGTTGCATTTAATTCCCTCGTCCAAATCATTAATGTAAATTGTAAATAGCTGGGATCCCAGTACTGAGCCTTGCGGCACCCCACTAGTCACTGTCTGCCATCCTGAAAAGGACCCGTTCACTCCTACTCTTTGCTTCCTGTCTGCTAGCCAGTTCTCTATCCACATCAATACTGAACCACCAATACCGTGTGCTTTAAGTTTGTATACCAATCTCTTGTGTGGGACCTTGTCGAAAGCCTTCTGAAAGTCCAGATACAACACATCCACTGCTTCTCCCTTATCCACTCTACTAGTTACATCCTCAAAAAATTCCATAAGATTCGTCAGACATGATTTACCCTTCGTAAATCCATGCTGACTTTGTCCAATGATTTCACCACTTTCCAAATGTGCTGCTATCCCATCTTTAATAATTGACTCTAGCAGTTTCCTCACTACCAATGTTAGACTAACTGGTCTGTAATTCCCCGTTTTCTCTCTCCCTCCCTTGTTAAAAAGTGTGGTTACATTAGCTACCCTCCAATCCTCAGGAACTACTCCAGAAACTAAAGAGTTTTGAAAAATTATCACTAAGGCATCTGCTATTTCTGGGGCTACTTTCTTAAGTACCCTGGGATGCAGCCTATCTGGCCCTGGGGATTTATCGGCCTTTAATCCATTCAATTTACCCAACACCACTTTCCGGCTAACCTGGATTTCACTCATGTCCTCCATCTCATTTCACCCGTGATCCCCTGCTATTTCCGGCAAATTATGTATGTCTTCCTTAGTGAAATCAGAACCAAAGTAGTTATTCAATTGGTCTGCCATGTCCTTGTTCCCCATGATCAATTCACCCGTTTCTGACTGCAAGGGACCTACATTTGTTTTAACTAATCTTTAGCGCTTCACATATCAATAAAAACTTTTGCAGTCAGTTTCTATGTTTCCTGCCAGTTTTCTTTCATACTCCATTTTCCCTTTCCTAATTAAGCCCTTTGTCCTCCTCTGTTGGTCTCCGAATTTCTCCCAGTCCCCTCGTAGGCTGCTTTTTCTGGCTAATTTGTACGCTTCATCTTTTTCTTTGATACTATCCCTGATTTCCCTCGTTATCCACGGATGTGCCATCTTCCTTGATTTATTCTTTTGCCATACTGGGATGAACAATTGTTGTAGTTCATCCATGCAGTCCTTAAATGCCTTCCATTGCATATCCACCATCAACCCTTCAAGAATCAATTGCCAGTCCATCTTGCCAATTCACGTCTCATACCGCAAAGTTACCTTTCTTTAAGTTCAGGACCCGTGTTTCTGAATTAACAATGTCACTCTCCATCCTAATGAAGAACTCAACCATATTATTGTCTCTCTTGCCCAAGGGTCCACGTACAACAAGGCTGCTAACTAACCCTTCCTCATTACTCAATATCCAGTCTAGAATAGCCTGCTCTCTCATTGGTTCCTCCACATGTTGGTTTAGAAAACTATCCTGCATACATTCCAAGAAATCCTCTTCCTCAGCACCCCTGCCAATTTGATTCACCCAATCTATATGTAGATTGTAGTCACCCATTATAACAGTTTTACCTTCGTTGCACGCATTTCTAATTTCATGTTTGACGCCATCCCCAACTCCATTACTACTGTTAGGTGGCCTGTACACAACACCCACTAGCGTGTTCTGCCCCTTAGTGTTTCGCTGCTCCACCCATATCGATTCCACATCCTCCAAGCTAATGTCATTCCTTTCTATTGGGTTAATCTCCTCTCTAACCAGCAACGCTACCCCACCTCCTTTTCCTCTCTGTCTATCCTTCCTGAATATTGAATATCCCTGGATGTTCAGCTCCCAGCCTGGGTCACACTGGAGCCATGTCTCCGTGATCCCAACTATATCATAATTATTAATAGCTATCTGCACATTCAACTCATCCACCTTATTACGAATGCTCCTCGCATTGAGACACAAAGCCTACAGGCTTGTTTTTACAACACTCTTGGCCCTTTTACAATTATGTTGAAAAGTGGCCCTTTTAGATTTTTGCCCCGGATTTGTTTTCCTGCCACTTTTCACCTCGCTACCTATTGCTCCTATCCTCATTTTACACCCCTCTGTCTCTCTGCTCACACATTTAAGAAACCCTCCACTTCTTATTCTCCGTTTGTTATTTTTTTCTTCTTTCCTCCCTACATGTTGCGTCTGACTGCTTCTCTTTTCTGCGTCCTGCCTCACAAACGGACTACTTGCCTTCTCTATTTGAGTCCTTCCCCCCAACCGATCTAGTTTAAAGTCTCTCCAGTAGCCTTTGCAAATCTCCCCGCCAGGATATTGGTTCCCCTCGGGTTCAAGTGCAACCCATCCTTTTTGTACAGGTCACACCTTCCCCAAATTCATGCTCATTATCGCAGATACTTGAAATTTTATTGGATGGGACAGCTGTGGCAATACAAAGCATTGCCTAATGGAATAAGTTCAGCCCCTAGGCTGTTTACAAAATTGTTGAAACCAGTGCTGGGGCTATTAAGGACCCATATTGTAATGGCTTATTTAGATGATATCTTAATTATCAGCAACACTAAAGAGTCAGCAGAAGAGTCTTTCAGCAACCAAGAATCTGTTCGAAAGATTGGGGTTTCTAGACCATCCAACTAAGTCCAAGTTACAGCCAGCCCAAAAAATTGAGTATTTGGGGTTTCTCATTGATTCTGTTGATATGACAGTAACATTACCAACAGCCAAGGGTGTGGATATTACAAATGGCTGTACTTGCCTCGCACAAAAACTTTATCCCTCCATCCGAGAAGTAGCTTTTCCTGCAGTAGAGGTCGGACCTTTGCATTATAAAAGTCTGCAAAGAGCCAGAGAGCAAGCACTAAAAGAGCATGCAGGCCATTTTGATCAGTTTATGCAGTTACCAACCACAGCTCTAGCTGAATTGCAATGGTGGATTATTAATGTTAGTCAAACTACCAAAAACATTTTGGTGCAGGAACCTTCAGTGGTTTACAGACTGATGTGTGCGCTCTCGGATGGGGAGCTACGGACAGTGAGTCTAGCTGTGGGGGTAGATGGAATGCACAAGAAGATTTGATTCTCCACAGACACGGGATTAATTATTTGGAGTTATTGGGGGCATTTTATGGATTAAAAGCATATTGTTCCACAATGAGTAATTTACATGTTTACTCCAGATCGATAACACCACAGCTGTGGCATATATTAATCTCATGGGAGGAGCCAGATCAGTATCATGTGATAAATTGGCTAACCTCATGTGGCACTGGTGTATTTCAAGGAACATCTGGGTTTCAGCCATCTAACTACCAGGTAGAGACAATGTGGTGGCAGACAAAAGGTCACAAAAGTTCAATGAAAATATAGAATGGATGTTAAATCCTGAAATTTTTCAAGCAGTTGTCACTCGATTTGGGTTGCCAGATATTGATCTGTTTGCATCCAGATTGAATCACCAGTTGCCTAAATATGGTTCATGGGAGCCGGATCCAGGAGCAGTAGAAGTGGATGCATTCTCGCTACATTTGGGGCATTCATTCTTTTATGCTTTTCTTCCATTTTGTCTGATCAGGCAATGCCTCACCAAAATAGAGCATAACTCTGCCTCAGGCATTTTGGTGGTTCCAGACTGGCCAACGCAACCATGGTTCCAATTAGTACTCAGATTGATGACTCAGCCATTCATGATGATTCCCAGCTGCAGTAGTTTGTTGGTGCATCCGGTTACAGGAGAAAGTCACCCGTTACATGACCGTATTAATTTGTTGGTCTGCAGGTTCTGACCAGACCGTTCCAAGGCCTTGGATTGTCGAACAAGACCATGGATGTTATAACTGCAGCTTGGAGAGATAGTACTAAGAAACAATATGTGTCTCATATAAAGAAATGGGAGATGTTTTGTGTACAATCAGATATCTTATCATACTGCAAGCGTATCTGATGTGTTGGAGTTCCTTGCTATGTTGCATTTTGATGAGAACTTGAGTTATAGTGCCATTAACAGTGCTCGGAGTTCTTTGTCCTCCTATTTAGGGCATTTTTCAGAACAACAATCTATTGGGTCTCATCCGTTAGTATCTCGCTTCATGAGAGGAATTTTTAACAAAAATCCTCCTAAGCCTAGATATTCAGAAATCTGGGATGTCAGTATAGTTCTCACACTGCTTCGGCAATGGGCTCCAATTATGTAATTATCTTTTCAGAGATTAACACTTAAAGTGGTTATGTTAATGGCTCTTGTTTCAGCGCTCATTTGGTTAGATCTCCAAGTTCCAATAAAACAGCATATTGATCAAATCTTATTGAGCATCTCTTCACCAACTTTTATTTTCTCTTCAGTAATTGAAATGTTTTGGTATAGAATAGTGTTTTATTACTTCAAAAAGATTATGTTGCCTTTGACATCAATGTGTCTTTTCTCTTCCTTTTCCATTTTAGAGCCAACCACAACTACTACTACACCTACAACCACTCCCACCACAAGCAGCAAAACAACAGGTATAATTATGCAACAACAGTACGTCTCGTTCATCTTCCCAGACTCATATTTAAGAAAATACTCAACAAGGGTCTCAATCCCAAACATCACCAATCCCTTTTCCCCAGAGATGCTGTCTGACCCGCGGTGTTACTCCAGCTTTTTGTGTCCACATTTGGTTTAAAACAGCATGTGCAGTTCCTTTCAGCACTAATTTTACTATGCACTGAAGTTTCAAACCATGGGCGACGTTTGATTGTGGCACCGACATTTATTCTAAAACATGCCAAAACAATTGATCAAAGCACAATCTCATGCTGACCATCAATCACTCATTTCACACTAGTTCTATGATTTCACACTTTCTCATCTACATTTTGTAAAGGAAGAGACAAGCAATAGACAAAGATTGATCATGGTTTTTGCCAATTTACTCCAAAATGGCCAAACCATAGATCACTTCACACATGATCATTGTAAAAAAAATGGTGCCATTCTATAAATGTAGCTAAATGTAGTCAGGAGACTTTTTGGATCAAAATTCAGTCTTCTAAATGAAGAAAATTATAATGTACATTTGCTTTGTTATGCGGCATATAGTCAAAGACAACAACAGAGGAAGCATCTCTGTAAACCACTCAATTATCATATTTTCTCAGCTTCTCTCCAATTAGGAAGCATAATTTAAACATTACAAACCACACATTAGACTGTAGTGATTGGTGGAACATCTGGAGCCATTTTTAGCAATCATTTTCATGCCAAACACATTTGACGCAGATGGAAATCCAATCAATATTGAAATCCCCTCACCAAATCTTGGAATCTTTGTCAATTGGAAATTAGCAACAGCTCCATGGCTACATAACCAGGTAGCTGATTACAAGATGCTAATATTTGTTTTCAAAAGGAAAACAAGTAACTGTAGTCTGCGTAGAATTTTAGGGATATTCTAAATAACTTATGAGTAGACATCCAAGTACAGCCCAGTATTTGAACTCACATCTTTTTTTGTGCCAAGAAGCTTTGGTCACTTTGACTTCCTATTCCACTGAGTCAACAACAACCTTGAGAGGTTCCTTGAATTGCTAATAGTTATTCCAAAAGTGGGCTAAGGACAAATAACAATTGTTCAAAAAATGTGTCTTGTTAACGTGTTTTCCTCTGCTATTATTTAAAGTTCTAGTTTTGACTGTCATCCCCAAATTAAAACCATTCAATGTTGTATTGTCCGTGAAATCTCAATCCGCTAAAAGTTCTGATTTCTAGTAATTTACATGCAATTTAATATTCAGCAATGTGTTTAGAATATCACTACTTAATAAACTAATCACATGACAATGACATCACAAATGTAGATTGAAACCTGAATTGCAAAGCAATCACAGTAATTATGTTTTACAGATGACCAAATTATTTGCGGTGGAATAACTGGTGACCTTTCATGCATACGATCAAGAACAAATTATAATCCATGGCACTTACCTGACAATCAAGAGACACATACATTTGTTAGATCTCCAAGTTGCCAATAGAAAAACAGCATATTGATCAAAACTTATTGAGCATCTCTTCACCAACTTTTATTTTCTCTTCAGTAATTGAAATGTTTTGGTTTAGAATGACAGTGTTTTATTACTTCGAAAAGATTATGTTGCCTTTGACATAACCACAATGTGTCTTTTCTCTTCCTTTTCCTGGGCCTGGAGGAATTACAGTTAAAAATGCCCTTCATGAACTGAGATATGAAACGGTGAGACCCAACAGATTGCTGTCCCCTTCCTTGCCATAGGTAGGATGTTAAAGCACTTCTGGCACTAATGATAGCACTATAGCTAAGCCGCTCATCAAAATATAGCGTGGAAAGAAATTCCAACACATCAGATATGCTTGCCGCATGATATGAAATGTTCCATTGCAAGCAGAACACCTCCCATTTCTTGATATGAGAAATATATCGTTATGTGCTATCCCCCCAGTGCGCAGTAATCACATCCACTGTACGCCCTGAAAGTCCAAGCCCCTGGAAAGGTCTCCTCAGAATCTACAAATCAATAGATTAATACAATCATGTCATGGATGATTCTCCCCAGTTACAGGATGAACCAGCAGATTACTGTTTTTGGGGATGCAAACAAGTCGATCTCTGGTATGCCATACCGAGCGACAATATCATTGAATATTTCACGATTCAACATCCATTCTGTGTTGTCATTAAATTTTTGTGATCTGGTGTCTGCTACCATGTTAAATCTACCTGGTAAATAGGTAGAGGAATCCAGATGTTTCTTGTAATACACCTATGCCAGATAAGGTTAGTCAAGTTATCACATGATACCGACCTGATTCCACCCATCCTAGAGCACTAACATCAGTTTGTAAAATTACTGAAGGTGCATCAATCTGAATTTTGTTGGAGCAGTGAGGAATGTTAGTTATCCACCATTATAACTCAGCAACAGCTTCAGTTGGTAATTGCATAGGCCTATCAAAATGACCTGCATGCTTTATGAGTGCCTGCTCCTTTGCACATTGCAAATTTTGATAACGTAGAGGTCCAAACTGTGCAGCTGGAAATGCTGCTACTAATTTGCCAATTATACTAGCCACTAACCCATAGAAGCTTGTTGCTCAGCAACGAGGTTGTTACAAGCTTCCATTAATTCTGACCTTTTGCCTGGAGGCAGAGTCACAGACATGTGAATTGAATTAATGGTGAACCCCAAATAATCAATGACTCTTGATGTATCAATTTGGACTTCTGGATGGATAAGAAATCCCAATCTTTCAAACATGAGTTTGGTAGCTGAAACAGATAATTCAGCTGACTGTTTAGTTCTACCTATGATTAGGATATCATCCAAATAGGCCATAACAATATGATGTTGAGCCCAGAGTAGACCGAATACTGGCTTTAACAACTTTGTAAATAGCCTGGGAGCCAAACTTAATCCATTAGGCATGCCTTAAACTGCCATCATTGCTTCATCAAGTTAAATTTCAAATATCTCCGGTGATTATGATGAATGGGGACTGAATAGTGTGCATCTTTGAGATCGATGCATGCCATATAGCATCGTTTGGGAACCAGTTGTTTAGCTGTAACAAAAGTTTCCATTTTGAAGTTAATAGGAGTTAAGCCGATTCAGATCCAGAATGATGCGACACCCACCATCTTTCTTTTGTGTAGGGAATATATTAGACACAAATTGGTGAGATTGATGAAAAGATTTCTCAATTACCCCTTTTTTAGCTAGTGTTTCAATTTCAGCTTGAACATCTAAAGACTGTTGTTGTGAAAAACAATATGTCCGTTTAGGTGTATGCTGTGTGGGTGGACATAATTTGAAAATAAACTCAATTCGGAAACCTAGTATACTGTGCAGTATAAACAAGTCTGAGGTTACACAACTCCACTCATTGAAAAACAAATGTCACCTCCCACCAACTTGTGACTGGCCCATGCATTTTTGAACACCAGATGCACCTACCTCCATAGTTGGTGTATATTTTGCCCCATATTTTCCAGGGGAAATTTGGCGTACGCCAGTTGCGTAAAGTTGGCTGGGTCCGGCTTGGTCCTTGGCCTGCAGCCATAGCAGCAGGTAGGGGTGCTGGCGCCGGGGGGGATTTTTGTTGGCCGGTTGATCTTTTATGAGGCCAACCGTCTTCGCCTCATCATTCAACTCACGAACCTGTTTGGACAGGTCCTCCCCGAAAAGCAAATTAGGCGGCTGCACATTGCTTGTTTTGCAAAGTGCAGCAAATTTGGGGCTTAACATGGGGCGGATTGCACTTTTTCGTAAACAGTTAATCTCAAAGTGTGCGTTACACATGAGAGCGAGTGCATCCTGTTGTTCTTCAGAAAGAGCCCCATCATCCACGGACCTGGCAAATGCCGTGATTCCTGAGGCAAGCAGCTTCAGGACTTTTTGGAACCTCAACTCTTGGGCTCTGACTCCCGCACCCATGTGACCCCAGATTGGGTGGTTTACCATCGGAACTCGAAGGGAAGCACAATTCTTGTTAACGTGTGTTCCTCTGCTATTATTCAAAGTTCTAATTTTGACTGCCATCCCCAAATTAAAACCATTTAATGTTGTATTGTCCGTGATATCTCAACCAGCTAAAAGTTCTGATTCAAGTAATTTACAAGCAATTTAATATTCAGTAATGTGTAAAGAATATCGCTAGTTTAGCGTCCTTGTACACCGGTCACTAAAAGTTGGCTTACAGGTACAGCAGGCAGTGAAGAAAGCTAATGGAATGTTGACCTTCAATCCAAGAGGATTTCAGTATAGGAGTAAAGAGATTCTTCTGCAATTGTATAGGGCTCTGGAGAGACCACATCTGTATTATTGTGTACAGTTTTGGTCTCCTAATCTGAGGACAGACATCCTTGTGATTGAGGCAGTGCAGCGTTGGTTCATGAGATTGATCCCTGGGATGGCGGGACTATCAAATGAGGAAAGATTGAAAAGACTAGGCTTGTATTCACTGGAGTTTAGAAGGATGAGGGGGGATCTTATAGAAACATATAACATTATAAAAGGACTGGACAAGCTAGATGCAGGAAAAATGTTCCCAATGATGGGCGAGTCCAGAACCAGGGGCCACACTTAGAATAAAGGTTATGTCATTTAAGACTGAGGTGAGAAAAAACTTTTTCACCCAGAGAGTTGTGAATTTATGGAATTCCCTGCCACAGAGGGCAGTGGAGGCCAAGTAACGGGATAGATTTAAGAGTTAAGTTAGATAGAGCTCTAGGGGCTAATGGAGTCAAGGGATATGGGGAAAGGCAGGGATGGGTTATTGATAAGGGACGATCAGCCATGATCACAATGAATGGTGTTGCTGGCTCGAAAGGCCGAATGGCCTCCTCCTGCACCTATTTTCTATGTTCCTATGTTAATAAATTCATCACATTACAATTGCATCACAAATGTAGATTGAAACCTGCAGGCAGAATTGCAAAGCATTCCCTACCAGATTTGCTGTGGAATAACAGATGACCTGTCATGCATAAGACCAAGAACAAATTACAATCCATAGCATTAGCTGTCGATGAAAATCAAGAGCATTAATTTAATTAGATCTCCAAGTTCCAATAAACAACATATTGCACAAATCTTATTGAGCATTTCTTCACCAACTTTTATCTTCTCTTCAGTAGTTGAAATGTTTTGTCATAGAATTGTGTTTTATTACTTTCAAATGAATATGGTGCCTTTGACATCAATGTGTCTTTTCTCTTCCTTTTCCATTTTAGTGTCAACCACAACTACTACTACACCAACAACCACTCCTACCGCAACCAGCACAACAACAGGTATAATTTTGCATCAACTGTATGCCTTGTTCATCTTCCCAGATTCATATTTAAGAAGATACAGGGTCTTAATCCCAAACATCACCTATCCCTTTTCCCCAGAGATGCTGTTTGACCCGCTGTGTTACTCTAGCTTTTTGTGTCCACATTTGGTTTAAACCAGTGCCTGCAGTTCCTTTCTGCACTCATTTTTAATATGACTCAAGTATCAAACCATGGGTGAGGTTTGATTGTGGTTCCTTCAATTTTTCGAAAACATGCCAAAACAATTGATCAAAGCACAATCTCATGCCGACCATCGATCACCCATTTCACACTAGTTCTATGATTTCACACTTTCTTATCCATATTTTGTTAAGCAAGAGAAAAGCAATAGACAAGGATTGATCATAGTTTTTGCCAACTTAAGGGTCTGTCCCACTTGGCCGTCATTTACTCGACAGGCCGGTAGTGACGTGCGTCCGCACATGTCATATGGAGTGAGTGACATCATTTGAAGATAGACACAAAATGCAGGAGTAACTCAGCGGGACCGGCAGCATCTCTGAAGAGAAGGAATGGATGATGTTTCGGGTTGAGACTCTTCTTCAGTCTGAAGAAGAGTCTGAGGCATCACATTGCTTCTCTCCAGAGATGCTGCCGGTACCGCTGAGTTACTCCAGCATTTTGTGTATATCTCCAATCGTCTTGGCCCCGCTCTGGAAGTAGGAGTGGGGGCGGATCCGGATCAGCCATGAGCCCGAGTCCAAGCTCAGCGATCATTTACCTGCTTCTGCTGGTGTTGGAGGTGAGACGTTGAGCCGCCCCAGGGTCTTTGGCCTGTCCCACTTTGGCCGTCAGTTACGTGCCAGTGGCACGCGAAGATTTCATGCAGGACGATCCAATCCACACTCCTCCACAACACTCCATGCGTCCGTCCCTCGCTATTCACGCGCTACCCACGCACTACCCGCACGCTACCCACACTCTAGCAGGTCACGTAAATGGCGTGCGAATGACGGCCAATTGGGACAGACCCTTTACTCCCAAATGGCCAAACTATAGATCACTTCACACTTAATCATTGTTAAAAAAATGGTGCAATTTTATAGATGTAGCTAAATGTAGTCAGGATTCCTTCTTTGAAACAAAGAAAATTGTAATGGACATTTGTTTTGTTACATGGCATATTGTCAAATACACCAATAACTGAGGCATCACTGTAAACCACTCAAGTATCATATTTTCCCTGCTCATCAGTACGAACCACACATTAGACTGTAGAGTTTGGTGTTATATACGGATTCATTTCTAGGCAATAATTTTCCTGCCAAACACATTGGACGCAGGTGGAAATCATGTCAATATTGAAATCCCCTCACGGAATCGTGGAATCTTTGTCAATTGGAAATTGAACAGCTCCATGGCTACATTACCAGGTAGCTGATTACAAGATGCTAATATTTGTCTTCGAAAGGAAAACAAATAACTGTAGACATGCTTTCTCATCCTCAATGTGCAAAGCAAGAGACAAGCAATAGGCAAAGATTGATCAATGTTTTTTCCTACTTGCTCCAAAATGCCAAACCATAGATCACTTCACATTAATTATGTAAAAAATTGAGCAATTCTATAAATGTGTCTAAATATACTCAGGAGATTTTTTACAAAAAAATTCACGCTTCTAAAAGAAGAAAATTATAATGTACTTTTGCTTTGTCACATGGCATATAGTCAAATACAGTGCGGACGCATCATTGCAAACCACTCAATAATCATATTTCTCCAGTTCCTCTCCAATCAGGAAGCATAGTTTATCAAAGGAGACATGCTAGTACTGCCCAATATTTTAACTCACATGTTTTTGTGCCGATGAAGCTTTGGTCAGTTTGACATTATATGCAACTGAGTCAACAGCAACCTTGAGAGGTACCTTGTGTGGCAAATAGTTACTCCAAAAGTGGGCAAAGAACAAATAACAAATGTTGTAAAAATGTTGTCTTGTTAACATGCTGCCCACTATGTTGTTATTCAAAGTTCTCGTTTTCACTATCATCCCCAAATTAAAAGCATTTAATGTTGTATGGTCTATGAAATTTCAACCAGTTAACAGTTCTGATTCAAGTAATTTACTTCCAATTTAATATTCAGCAATGTGTAAAGAATGTAATTACATAATAAATGCATCATTTTACAATTACATCACAGTGCAGCTTTAAACCTGCAGGCAGAATTTCAAAGCATTCACTACCAGAAGACCACATTTTTTGCTGTGGAATAAAAAGTGACCTTTCATAACCATATAACCATAGAACAATTACAGCACGGAAACAGGCCCTCTCGGCCCTTCCAGTCCGTGCCGACCATTTGATTTCCCCTAGTCCCATCTACCTGCACTCAGACCATACCCCTCCATTCCCTTCATGTCCATATACCTATCCACTTTACTCTTAAATGTTAAAATCGATCCTGCCTCCACCACTTCTGCTGGAAGCTGATTCCACACAGCCACCACCCTCTGAGTAAAGAAGTTCCCCCTCACGTTACCCCGAAACCTCTGTCCCTTAATTCTCATGTCATGCCCTCTTGTTTGAAACTTCCCTACCCTCAATGGGAAAAACGTATCCACATAAACTCTGTCTATCCCTTTCATCATTTTAAAGACCTCAATCGAGTCCCCCCTTAACCTTCTGCGCTACAAAGAATAAAGACCTAACTTGTTCAACCTTTCTCTGTAACATAGTTGCTGGAACCCTGGCAACATTCTAGTAAATCTCCTCTGTACTCTCTCTATTTTGTTGACATCCTTCCTACAACCAGGCGACCAAAATTGTACACCATACTCCAGAATTGGTCTTACCAATGCCTTGTACAATTTTAACATTACTTCCCTACTCCTATATTCAATGCTCTGATTTATAAAGGCCAGCACACCAAAGGCTTTCTTCACCACCCTATCTACATGCGATTCCACCTTCAGGGAACTATGCACAGTTATTCCTAGATCCCTCTGTTCCACAGCATTCCTCAATTCCCTACCATTTACCATCTACGTCCTATTTTGATTTGTCCTGCCAAGATGTAGCACTTCACACTTATCAGCATTAAACTCCATCTGCCATCTTTCAGCCCACTTTTCCAAATGGCCCAAATCTCTCTGTAGACTTTGAAAATCTACTTCATTATCCACAACACCACCTATCTTAGTATCATCTGCATACTTACTTATCCAATTTTCCACCCCATCATCCAGATCATTGATGTACATGACAAACAACAGTGGACCCAACACTGATCCCTGAGGCACCCCACTGGTCACCGGCTTCCAACCTGACAAACAGCCATCCACCATTACTCTCTGACATCTCCCATTCAGCCACTGTTGAATCCATCTTGCTACTCCGCCATTAACACCCAAAGATTGAACCTTCTTAACCAACCTTCCATGGGGAACCTTATCAAAGGCCTTACTGAAATCCATATAGACAACATCCACTGCTTTACCCTCATCAATTTCCCTAGTTACCGCTTCAAAATATTCAAGAAGGTTTGTCAAACATGACCTTCCAGGCACAAATCCATGTTGACTGTTCCTGATCAGACCGTTTATCCAGATGCTTATATATATTATCTCTAAGTATCCTTTCCATTAATTTGCCCACCACTGACGTCAAACTAATAGGTCTATAATTGCTAGGTTTATTCTTTGAACCCTTTTTAAACAATGGAACAACATGCACAGTACGCCAATCCTCCGGCACTATTCCCGTTTCTAATGACATTTGAAATATTTCTGTCATAGCTCCTGCTATTTCTACACTAACTTCCCTCAATGTCCTAGGGAATATCCTGTCAGGACCTGGAGACTTATCCACTTTTATATTTTTCAAAAGTGTCAGTACTTCCTCCTCTTTGAATCTCATAGTTTCCATAGCTACTCTACTCTTTCCCCTTAACTCACCGAGTTCAATATCCTTCTCCTTGGTGAATACCGAAGAAAAGAAATTGTTCATATCTCCCCCATCTCTTTTGGCTCTGCAGATAGCTGTTTCATGCTTAAGAACAAAAACAAATTACAATCCATAGCACTTACCTGACACTCATTAGCATGAATTTAGTTAGATCTCCAACTTCTAATAAACCTGCATATTGTTCAAAACCTATTGAGCAATTTTCACCAAATTTAAATATATTCAGAATTTTAAATGTTTTGTCATAGAATAAAGAGTTGTATTAATTTCAAATAATTGTGTTGCCTTTAACATCAATGTGTCTTTTCTCTTATTTTTCCATTCTAGAGCCAACCACAACTATACCTAAATCTATAACCACTCTCACAACAAGCAGCAACACACCAGGTATTTGCATCAACTATATCCCTTGTTCATCTTCCCAGAGTGATATTTACTAACTACGCAAGTACAAAACTACAGACGATGCTTGATCATGGGACCCACAATTTTTATAAACATGGCAAAACATGATCAAAGCACTCGGTCTCATGCCATCCATCAATCACCCATTTTACACCAATTTAATGCAGAAAAATGTCACGTGTTGCTTTTTGGGAAGTCTAACGTGCAGGACCTACACAGTGAATTGTGGTTCTCTGGGGAGTGTTGTAGATCAGAGGGATCTAGGAGTGCAGGTGCATAACTCCCTGAAGGTGGAGTCGCAGGTGGATCGTGTGGTCAAAAAGGCATTTTGACACCTTGGCCTTCATCAGCCAGGGTATTGAGTATAGAAGTTGGGAGGTCATGTTGTAGTTATATCGGACATTGATGAGGCAACATTTAGAGTATTGTGTTCTGTTCTGGGCACCATGTTATAGGAAAGAAGTTGTCGAGATGTAAAGGGTACAGCGAAGATTTACAAGGATGCTACCAGGACCAGAGCATCTGAGCTATCGGCAGAAGTTGAGAAGGCTGGGACTCTACTCTTTGGAGCGCAGGAGGATGAGAGGTTATCTTATAGAAGTGTATAAGATAATGAGTGGAATAGATCGGTTAGATGCACAGAGTTTCTTCCCAGAGTAGGTGAATCGAGGACCAGAAGACGTGGGTTTAAGGTGAAGTGGAAAAGATTTAATATGAAGCTGAGGAGTAACTTCATTAACACAAAGTGTGGTGGGTGTATGGAACAAGATGCCACAGGTGGTAGTTGAGGCAGGGACTATGCCAACATTTAAGGAGCAGTTAGACAGTTACATGAATAGGACAGGTTTGGAGTGATAGGGACCAAATGTTGGTAGGTGGGATTAGTGTAGCTGGGACATTTTGGCTGGTGTGGGCAAGTTGGGCCAAAGGGCCTGTTTCCACACTGTATCACACTATGACTATGACTCTAAGTCTCTGAATCTAGTATTTCAACTGTTGCCCATGCTGTTGTTCATCAATTCTGACTTTGCACAGAGGCATGGCACTACATATCTATGGCTATTTGTCTCAAAAATCACTCCTTCACTCGCAAGCTCAAAACATATTTAAATGTCTGCACACAATTCTGTCACAAATTATTTTAGTCTATCCAGATACTATTTGCGGCCAGCAGGTTCCATTCAGACAACCATATGCTGAATGCCTCTCAAATCACACAACGTTTCTTAAACTTATTGACCCCTTGTATAGAGATTTGGTGGAATTCTCAAGGCTTTAAGAAGTTTGTTCAGCATCTCATTGGGAGGTCTTGTTTAGTAAAGTTCTATGTCTCACTATTGTTTTCTCCTCTTTATTAACCATTCCGAACATATTATGGAGAGAACATTCGTCCTATGATTGACACAAATTGCTGACGTCAGTCAGTCTGGCCTGTCCCGCTGAGTTACTCCAGGGAGAAAGAATGGGTGACGTTTTGGGTCGTGTCCCTTCTTCATATGAATTCTATTTGGTTGGCAAGTTACTTGCCTC
Organism: Okamejei kenojei; assembly: GCA_035221665.1. Taxonomy (NCBI): domain Eukaryota; kingdom Metazoa; phylum Chordata; class Chondrichthyes; order Rajiformes; family Rajidae; genus Okamejei; species Okamejei kenojei. The sequence goes on along the minus strand of CM069144.1, from coordinate 60,535,461 downwards.
AACTATTGCCGTGGGTTTTATTTGGTCACTTCTCCAGCATTTATCTAATATGTGATATCTCAACTATGCAGTATCAGGTCACATCGGCACTGCTTTCCAGCAGATCAGAAACACTTCTCTCACTCAAGTCTCCCTTGACATATTCTTTCCTCATTAGCAATTCCAAATTCAAATGTTCCAAGCAAAAAAAGCACCAAATCAATATAAAATGTTCAACCCTTTTTCTGACGCCAAGATATTTCCTGTTTTGAATTGTGGCTTTTAATTCTTCAATAAGTATATACCTTTTCACATGACATGGCACAGAGAGGCATTGTTATGCCACTATGCAGCATAGGTGATACTTCACTACTTATAGGTATTGCCTGGGATTGACCCAAAGGTAATTTCAGAGTGTGCCTGAAAGAATCACCATGCACGGTGGTGCAGCGGTAGTGCTGCTGCCTTACAGCGCTTGCAGTGCCGGAGGCCCGGGATCAATCCCGACTACGGGTGCTGTCTGTACAGAGTTTTAACATTCTCCCCATGACATGTAGGTTTTCTCTGAGATCTTCGGACTCGGTAGGCAGAAAGGCCTGTTTTCGTGCTGTACCTCTAAACTAAACTAAACCATGCAGATAGTGAAAGCTACAATTGAAACACTGAATCATATAATATGAATTCCAGATTAATCTATGCTACTCCCTAGAGCATGATGTGAACATTTAATTCGCTACCCAGCAATAAAGCAAATGGCAGTAATGAAAAACTAAAGGAATTACATTTTCTGTTCTATTTTCAGTTTTAGGTGAATGTCGTAATGGAGACAATCCATGTCAGCATTTTTGCAAAGAATATAGTAGTTCGGGAAACATTAAAGGCTTTGAATGTGAATGTGCCGGCGGCTTTCGATTAAATTCCAATGGTTATGATTGCATAGGTGAGAGGAAAGACACTTCCTTACGCTTTTCCTTCTTATTTATCAATTTTATTGGAACTATGTATTGTGCTATTTTACACAATTGCACTTCAAATATTCGCATTTTCCATGCCAGAAGAATTGAAGTATACCTTCAGTATGATTCATTTAGCATTTTTTATTGCAATGATAAATATCATTGCACAATAAATCTAATGATAGCATTGTGTTGTCAGTATAAATCTGATTAATATATTAGATATTTTTTGATTCAATGTTTTTGGGTGAATTCAATGTTAACATTCCCATTGCGATGTTGTGCACCTGCTTTTCCTTTTCTCTATTTCCCATTTCTCTTTCATTCAGCACTGTATGTTTAAGCATACTTTAACATTAACAAGCAATAGGTGATGCTTGATCATTATTTTTGCCAATTTTTGTTTTTTGCAAATTTTCATTCAAATTATTATCTGCAGTGGGGAAACTCAATATTTCTCTAAGCAAATCTCAAGACTCAATGCCTCTAAAATTCTAGGAAGTCCCAAAGGTGGTATCTGACACACTGTGGTACAGTGACACACTGAAAAAGAGGACTTAAATTTAAAAAAATCTCATACTTAAGATTTCTATTCTTTAGGACCATTCTGAGAGGATCCCTTCATAGTTGATCTGCAATAACGCTTTTGTGCTCAAAGCAGTGTAAAAATGGTAGCATAGTAAGGGGAGCTATGTTGAGTACTAGCACTTAACATTCATTCACCAACCACATGTTGCTTATCTTGAGAAACCGCTCTAAAATATAGCAAAATATAAATGTGTTTATTGGAACTGTGGTCTTAACAGATCTGTTTTACCATGTTTTCTACTTCACTCCAACCAACTCAAGCTGTGAACTTGTACCACTTCATACATGATAACAAGGGTTCAGTTGTTGTTTACTTCCATCTTATGGAGGTTGATTGAGTCATTCTTATCCAAACTGTTACTGACACTGTTCTCTCTGGAAGAATTCCCACTATGACCCCAATATACAATGTGCCTCTGTCTCTGTCCCATCCAGTTAGTATGTTCCCATTTATATCCCCATTAGAATAAAGGGGAGGTCATTTAAGACTGAGGTGAGAAAAAACTTTTTCACCCAGAGAGTTGTGAATTTATGGAATTCCCTGTCACAGAGGGCAGTGGAGGCCAAATCACTGGATGGATTTAAGATAGAGCTAGATAGAGCTCTAGGGGCTAGTGGAATCATGGGATATGGGGAGAAGGCAGGCACGGGTTATTGACAGCGGACGATCAGCCATGATCACAATGAATGGCGGTGCTGGCTCGAAGGGCCGAATGGCCTCCTCCTGCACCTATTTTCTATGTTGCTATGTTTCGATTGACACACTTAATGCATCTCTTGTCCTTCAAATCTGTTAAGGTTTCTGCACTTTTGGTCCCACCTGGCATACTTTGATCTGACATTGAATCATTCTAAATCCCATTCCCTCACTAGGGTGGCCTGAAAATATTCTACTTTCTTGAATAAATATAAACTAGGCCCCTGTTTACTACAATCACTTTAATTTGAATTTGATCTGGAGATGAACGAAAAACAATCTGCTGGAGGAATTCAGCAGGTCAACCACCACCTGTGGAGGGAAATGGACAGTCAACGCTGCAGATCTATTTCCCTCCATAGATTTTTTTATTTTTTATTTCAAAATATACTTTATTCGAATGATAAATATATACAATACATTAACCTTGCGGAAAATCCATCCGACATTTTCGGAGGCTGTACAATAGATGAATTTCACTCCATAGATGCTGCTCAACCTGCTGTGTTCCTCCAGCAGATTGGTTGTTGCTTCAGATTCCAGCATCTGCAGTCTCTTAAGTATCAATATGAACACCTTTGCGTCCACCTCAATTTTCATCTTGTCAACCCTATCTATGCTTTTCATCAGTTTATGTGCTTTTGTCAGGTGTAGCATTCAATTTGATTAAGCATTGTAACATAAATGTCCAACTGATTTTAGTTAAACAGCTTGAACGGTTCAGTTTGGCACATAAGCAAAACTTCCTTCTGAGGTCAAGGAGCGTATCCGTATTGTCAAGCAGCACATGTTATTAACCATACTGGCTTCATACCATACTGACTAATAATGATAGTATCTAAAGTTTTTGTAATAAGGGAAGGGAAGGGAAGCAAGGGTAGCAAGGGAAAAATAGGTTGAAAATTAACATTTACTATTTATTTTTTTCTCATTCCGATTGTGTTGATGGTTTTACTGGCTGATTACGTTTAGATGGTAAGCTTAATGAGATTTGGCATCAACAAAAGAAGCTTTGTGTAGGAAGGAACTATAGATGCTGGTTTACACCTAAGATAGACACAAAATGCTGGAGTAACTTGGCGGGACAAGCAGCATCTTTGGAGAGACGTAATGGTGACGTTTCGGGTCGAGACCCTTCTTCAATCTACTTGATCTAGGATGGGGAAGGGATGAGGAGAGAGGGAAAGCAAGAATCATTTGAGAGAAATCAATATTCATAACGCTGGATTGTAACCTGCCCAAGCAAAATATGAGGTGCTATTGTACTCGCAGTTAACTTGTTTGTTTTTGTTTTAACTTTTATAAAGATTTTAACTACCTAATACCATTCCACAAATCACTCTTTTCTATACTGATTGCTATACCTCTTGCAAAAACAAAAAAATCCAACAGAAATGGTCATAATAACCTTAAAAGCCTGTCCCACTTTGCGATGAATTCAGTGAGTGTAGACTGAACTCTCCTCTCCACTCCACCCCCCCTCCCCCCTCCCACCCCAGCCCTCCTTCTCCACTCCCCCTACCCATTCTCACCTTCCCTCTCCCCCCTTCTTTCCTTCCCCCCCTTCCTTCCTTCTCCTCACTCCACTCTTCCCCTCCCTCTCCAGTCCCCCCTTTCCTCACATCCTTTCTCCCCCTCTCCCTCCCTTCTCCCATTCCCCCCCCCCCCCCCCCCCCCCTTTCCCTGAGAAGGGAGGGAGAGGGTAGGGGGGGAGTGGAGAAGGAGGGATGTGGGCGGGAGAGGGGGTGGAGAGGAGAGGGGAGTTCAGTCTACACTCACTGAATCCATCTCTATGAAAAGTTATAGAGATGGTGATTGGATCTGGAAGCGGACCAATACATCTATAAATAAAACTGAACGCCTCAGACATCTTTTCATTTGCACAATTGATTTTATTGTATTAATTTTAATATATTAATGTTAAAACCCCAACCCTAACCCAAACTGGGCATCACCCACAGGACAGCATACATCATCATGTGACAGGGCGCATGACATGATGAGACACCCAAATGTCGCCCCTGGATTTTGAACATTCCAAAAACCTGGGGCAACAGAGAGACACTGCGCGTAACCTATGTGTCATCATGCGTCACCTGCGTGTTACCGCGTGTCACTATATGTGTCACCATGTGTCACGTGACGCCCAAGTGGGACAGGCCCTTTAAACTTCATTTACAGGAAGTTTAAAAATGATATTCCCACTAAATCAACATTCTTTTTCATTAAAAATGAAGAGGAAATTCTATGATGATTTTATATCAGTTCAACTTTCAGGCATACATGTTGTTCACATAAAAAATGGACTTCCTATTTACAACCATGTTATTGTGGATTCATTTTAACAACATATGCAAGTCAGATTTTTTTTTTTTTTGAATAGCATTGAACCAAATGGATATTAATTCTGACTATCATTTTCCAGATATAAATGAATGTTCATCTAACCCATGTATGAATGGAACATGTTTAAATATACGAGGAAGTTACCAAATGCGAATGCCTAAGTGGATTCACAGGGACGCGCTGTGAAATTGGTAGGCAGTACATTCTGAATTCTACCGTTTTTGTAAAGCTTGAAAAAAATTATTAATCTACAATGCAGGACACTGTCTTATTACAACCGTTTTAAACCTCTATCTGCCAAGTATTTGGTAATGATGATCTGTGGAGAAAATTATCTGTACCCAAGATGGCACAACAAATATTTAAAATTGTGGAGAGATCCGAGTAACTTAATGATACATGTTTGGTTTATTGGGGGTCGCTTACATTTTGGTAGAAACAAATCATTTTGAATAGTTTTAATTTTATTTTCCTTCACTTCTCAGATATTGATAACTGTATCAGCCAACCATGTCTGAATGGAGCGACCTGTATCGATCAGATAGATGGCATTCAATGCGTCTGTTTACCAGGATATAACAATCGATATTGTCAAAGTGGTGGGAATATATTTATTTTCAGTACAATTTATTAAGGAAACAATTCATTGTTAAATAGTGTGCAAAAAATACTCATAAAATATATTATTAGCTTCATAACTAATATTCCCAATTACACCTATAACTGCTGTAAATTTTAGTTGTCCTTTGCATGATTTTATTGCCGCTCTCTGTATTTCTGCAAAATATTTATAATGTGTCTCCTAAAAGATCTTTCACCAATTCCAACATGATCTGTCATCTGATATTTTTGCTATTAACTCAAACCATGATGTTGTGACAGATCCTGGGAAGTAGACTACTCCCTGGTTCACCCCCCTTGGCACTTAATGGACTGGTCCGGGGGCGGGGCCCAGTACGAGAATAAGAGCAGGGGGTTCTCAGTGGCAGTTGGTCTTCAGTCTCACACTGAAGCAGAGAATAGTGAGCTGTACTAATTAAAGCCTTTACAGAATTCACCTGGCTCCTCGCCTTCATTCTGGGCTTTCCATGCACCCGCTAAAATGGTGACCTTCGACATTTTGTCGCAAGTCGTGATGGACCCAAATATGCTTCAGGATGCACAACCCAGTCAACTGCCCTTGGCCCAGGCCGGCCCCGCCGTTCTCCATGCCGTCGCACTGAAGCTGCCTACCCTGTGGACCGATGAGCCAGAAATATGGTTTGACCAGGCCGAGGCGCAGTTTGCACTGCGGGGCGTGACGGCAGATACCACTAACTACTATTATATTATCAGCGCCCTCGACCAGGCCTCTGCACGCCTTGTCTCTGCCACCCCCCGGTGGCTAACAAGTAGGAGAACTTAAGGCCCTACTCGTTCGTGAGTTTGGCCTCAGCGATGCCGAGCCGGCAACCGAAATTCTGCGGATGACTGGCCTGGATGACCGCAGACCCTCGGCCCTGCTGGGCGATATGCTGGCCCTTCTGGGCAACCACGAGCCCTGTTTTCTTTTTAAGCATGCCAACCTGCAGCAGCTCCCGTCGGACATCCGCCTGCAGCTTACCAGCGACCCTTGCACCAATCAACTTTGGATGGCCTGTCAGCAGGCCCTGGATATAGCAATGTTACAAAATGTTGAGATTTAAAAAATAAAGTCTGAAATTTATTCCATCAGATAAAGCATAAAAAGAAGTTTAATTAGACACCTAATTCAATTTCATATTTTCAGTATTAAAAAAGTCATGGCCATTTACATACTCGGAAATTAGCATCTTGTTCCCTATTGCGTTTCCATTGACATAACACAAAAGCTGTGATCGAGGACAGTCAAAAGGCCTTAACGTTCTTAAAAATTAAGAGACCTGAAATACATTTTCAGTTATTATAGATTGAAGCATTCTGAAACAAATATGAAACAATCTTACTTGGATGACCTGAAATTAAAGCATATAATTAGTTAGTTACCTAATTGTAGCTAATTACAAAATTCAATTACTAGATCTAAACATCTATCTATTTCCTAAGAAAAGATTAACATTTTTAAATAGCCTAAGTGTCCAAATAACATTCACACAAGAATTCACAATATAACATGATTTTTAAATCTCATTGTCATGAACTTATAGGCCAAATGGAAGGAATTTAGTGTTTAATTCCCGTAAATTAATGGCCATTTAAATCATCTTGCGAGTGGAATTTTGAGGAACGCGATCGATTGGAACGTTGCGGTTTGCGGTGAATTTAAACTCTATATCGGCAGGAAAAACACTGCCGGTTCGAATGGGGCCTAAATCACCTTTTTGCAACGTAAAATTTGGATTAAGGTAATCCTTAGAAGCAAGTTTATAATTTAAATAAACGGCTTACCTTTATTTGTCCCATACGGGAGATCCGTCCCGTTGTCGGCATTGACGGCATTAGAAGTCGATTTTTATTTTACTCCAGCGTTGATATTGTCCCGCAGTTTTAAAAAAAATTGACAGAATGGAAGTCGGCACAATTCTTCAGCATTAGCTACCAGCCCGAGAAAATATGTCCAACCAGGAGAAAACGTCATTTTAACCACCCTCCCCCCCCCTCCCTCAAAGGCGCCAAAGTCGTGCACACGGCCAGTGGCAGAACTGCACCACAATTGAAGGTAAGTTTTGTAACATACCTACTGGATGCGTTGGAGATCACCCCGTTGGCGCCGGGGGCTGCACAACATGTCGGGGCTTCAATCGACCGCATCTCGGCCACGCCTAAACGCCCTCCGCGGCGGGATCCGGCCAAGGTACACACTGTGCGCCAGTTTCCACGACTGTCCACCATGAGGGGCCTCCAGGAATTCATCGGAATGGTGGCCTTCTACCACTGTTTTGTACCGTCCGTGGCCAGGATAATGCGCCCGCTGTTTCACCGCCTATTTCCAATTAACAGCCATAGGACCCCCCCCAAGACACTGAGGCACGAAACAGAGAGGGGGACGTTGCCAGGCGAAGGTTGCGGCGCGGGCGCTTGGGGAAAGGGCCAGACCGGAGGATGACCCCGAGTGCGAGGCCGCGCAAGTAGCACTGGCTGGCTGATGTCAACATGTGCCGGCTTCAGCCGCGCAATGGAGACCATCTCACGACAACCCCCCATGTCCAAAACAAATGTGGAAGGGTCACGCTCGAGGACCAATGCTGGAAAACAAACAGGCAGTCCAGGAGAGTAGAAGGAACTTGCGGCCTACACGAACCATGGCGAGACATCGGCCCCAGTAGCAGCTTGCCCACCGTGTCTTGAAGCCGTTGCAGGGCGGCTGATGGCTGCTCCGCCTAGTCCTGTGCTGATGGTATGAACTCATCGGGCACTGTCAGCGGGCCCCATACACCAACTCAGCTGAGGAGGCGGACATGGCCTCTTTGGGAGCGGTGTGGACACCCAGTAAAATGCACGGAAATGCGTCGACCCACTCCGGGTCCTTGAGCTGAGCCTTCGCGGCATCCTTGAATTGCCGGTGGAAACGCTCCACCAGGCCATTCGCCTGGGGATGATACGCCATGGTGCGGTGCAGGTTAACCCCAGTGTCAAAGAGAGAAGGCATGGCTTTGAGGTAAAAGGAGAAAAGTTAAAAAGAGATGTGCGGGGGCAGTTTATTAAAGAGGCTTTTAGATAGAGGCATGAAATTGCAGGGAATGGAGAAATATGAATCACGCATGGGGAGGAGGGATTAGATTAATTGGCTTCATGTTTGACACTGACATCATGGGCTGAAGGACCTGTTCCTGTGCTATTTTGTTCTATGGACAACAGTATATAATGTATTGATCGGAACCGCATATAACTTCATTATTCTAATGCTTTTTCACATTTTCAGGTACATCTCATCCTGATCCATAATTTATTTTGTCTGTTCCTCCCCTTTTCTCAATCTGCCATCATATCTTTTACTCTTTAATATCTTCTGCTTCTTGAGTTTTCACAAGCCTTTCATTTAGGCTTCCTCACCCTCTTCACAATATCTCTGTATCCTTAAAACTGCAACATCTATTTACTGTCACAAGGTTTGCTGTAAAGTCTTGGCCTTGAAACATCAACAACTGTTGATGTTTCAAGGCCAAGACTTTACAGCAAACCTCTTGCTCTCTTGCTCTCAAATCTCTTGCTCTCTCTCGCTCTTCATGCCTGACTTTCCAATACTGCTATTTACAATACAAAGTATGGTGAATAAAAAATCTTGTTTGCAGCAGCTTTAAAGGCAAATTGACTTTACTTTCTTGAATATAAATTTCAGTATGACCATTATCAATAATATTAATGCAAATGCCTTTCCAATTTTAAGTAATGCTGATCTCAGGAACAAGAATGGAACACATCTGAATGTTTCCAACATTTTCTACAATGTAGAAGTATATAGCAGATATCGCAGATGCTGACAATCTGAAATTAAAATAGAAATTCTGAAAACAATCAGCGGGTCAGCAACTGTAGCTACAGTGGTGAGAAAATCAATGTATCAGGTTAATGACCTTCCATAAAAACTGATGGAAGGGGTGGGATAGTACAAGGTAATAAAAATGCAGATTATTGCAAAAAAATAAATTAAAAGGGAATTTAAACAAATGCTTAGGTTTAGGTTTATTAATTTCACATATACCCGGGTAGTGAAAGGCTTCATTTTGCATGTTATCCAAACAGATCAGATATATCTTACATACAATCAAGCAGTCCAAACTCAAACACAATAGATCACAGCAAATAGGAAAATGCAGTGTGCAGAGTGAATTTATCAAATGTAAATCTATTTGGTAAACAATTGCTGACTAAAATAATTTGCCTTGTTAATTTAACAAATCCTTTTCTATATTTCAATTACCTGAATATATTTTTTTTCTTTTTTAAAACAGTAATTAGTAAATGTGTTAGCAATCCATGCCAAAATGGAGGTTTCTGCCAGGACCAAATTAACAACTATACATGCATATGCCCTGCCAATTGGAAAGGTCAAGACTGCACAAGAGGTTTGTTCAAATAAATATTTTACTTTATTTACATAAATCAGATTTACTATTATTTAAACATAAATACAATGGAAGCAATGCTCACAGAAATTACAATGAAAGCATAGTCAAGGAATCAGCGAGAGATACAGCATGGAAATTAGCCCTTCCTTGCCCACTATTTACATTTACATGAACTCTACACTTTTATTGATGCTGTTATTGATGCCTAAAAAAAGCATATAATTAGTGGCTGGCTTAGCTATAAATAAACAGCTCTTCCAAGCACGAACAAAACTCTGCAGAGGACAAACTGGTCAATGTATAAAATAATTCATATTCCATCATTATATGAAGCCACTCCAACAAGAGATTAACTCTCTCCAAGATCTATTAATTTATTTTAGTGAATGTTTCTGGGACTTCAGAATGGCTCAAATATTCAGAATTATTTGATGTAGGTTCATCTTGCTTGAATCGCGCAAATCTTGAATTCCACCTTCTAGTAAGAGACAGGTCGGAGATCAAGATCCACATCCAGAATCAGAAATTTAAATTTGGCATATTTGAGGTGGAACTGAGTGTCCTCTGTATCTATTGCAACATATCTATATCAGACATTTTGTGATCGAGGTTCAATGATCTGGACTCTGAATCTATGAATTTCAAAGGCATCTGAACTGAAGAAAAAGGCAAGCAGGAAATATTGTCATATTTATTTATCAGAGAAACAAAGACAAAGATTTGTTTTCCCGGGAGAGAAGGCTGTGGTTGACCTGATTCAGATATACAAAGCTATGAAGAGCTTGGATAGCAGGCCCATACAAAGCTTTTCAAAAAGGGGGGTGGCCCGACAGGATTCCCAAAATTTTATGTGAAATAATGTGCATGCAGCGCACATCACAAGCGGTAAGCCCCTCACGTCCGTGTTCTAGGCCACGCTTCAGGGCCCTGAAATCTCTGGGGTTTTAGATGCTCTCTGGTGCATTCTGAGCCTTATTTTGGAGCTTTTTGCACCAAATGTATGACCAATATTTCAGAAATAATTTTGGTTGAGTCAAGAATAATGAATAATGGGTGGAATGGGATGATTGGGGTCATTGTTGTATACTTTTTTTGTAAAATTAAGAATTGTTGTCCTTGTTTTAATAATCAAGTTGTACTGTTGTAAAATGTTATGTAAAATGTTATAAAGGAGCATGCAAAAACTGCAAAAAAAATACTGTAAGTTTTTGCAGTAAAGAAAACCTTTTTTTTAGAAAATGTTTTGTGTGTTGATTTGATTGCCTGTTACTGTTAGACTGTGTTAGTGTGTGCAGTGTACCTTTAATGGTCCCCCTGATCTAACAACTTCACATCACATCAACCTCAACATGAAATAGTTCAGTTTTCCGAGAATGTAACTGTGGAAACCTACTCACCACTTTGTCCAAGTCATGGTCAAAGTCATAGTGAATGAGCATTAAGGCGTGTGCAGACAGCCTGGCATTGCTCATGGAAGTCCTGGCGTAGTGATGCAGGTGACGGACACTCGTGTACACTGCATATATTGCCATTTAGCCATAAATCATGTTTTGCAGTTCCATTTTCCAAGAATGTAACTGCGCAAACCTAGTCACGGCTTTGTCCAGGTTATGGGCAAAATCATAGTGAATGTGGATTAAGGCAATTGCGGACAGCCTGTCATTGCTCATGGAAGTCCTGGTCTTTCCTTATTTGTGGATGTGAAAACGTGTTTGACCTCGTTGGCTGGATCAAAGTAAGGAGCCGAGCGCGATCACGCCCACTGCAAGCTTGCCGCCTGAGGCGAGCATCTCTCTGCCACTCAGGCTCATGTCCAAGGGCCCCGGCTACCTCCGCAGTCAAATGGAGCGGGACAGGCGGGGTCGGCAGAGCGCTGTGCTGAGACTGGCTGCCGACAAGGCCAAGAACTTGAAGAGCCAGACGGCGAGGGGGTGCAAAGCAGAGCTCAATGGCTTGGGCGGCTCTGCCCCCCCCCCCCCCCCCCCCCGAGGAAAGCAGCGGCAGCAGGGCCAGCAGCAGCATGAAGACTTACATGGCCTCCGACAGCCACCACACAGAGCGGGCAGCTGGGGCTCTCGCCTGACATTGTGCGTTGCTCCAGCTCCAAGAGGCAGCTCAGGCCCGATTCGCCAGTCATGTACTAGCAGAAGTCTGAGTTTGTGCTAGGAGCGGCGGCCACCAGCAGTTTCAAGGGCACTGGCAGCCTAGTCCGTTGGCTGCTGCCCGGCTCTAGCGGCCGGGGGATGGCAACAGGAGCAGCAATGTCGGAAGGGGAGAATTAGCAGCGGGTACAGAGGCTGCAGCACCCCAGGGTGCACAAGTAACCACACCAGCAGCACTCCAGGGTTCACAAGCAACCACACGAGCAGCATTCCAGGGAAAAATGGCAACCTCGCCAGCAACACCCCAGGGTGCATAAGTAACTACACCAGCAGCACCCAAATGGTGCGCAAGTAACCACTCCAGCAGCGCCCAAATGGTGCACAAGTAACCACTCCAGCAGCGCCCCAGGAAGCACCAGTCGCCACGCCAGCAGCATCCCAGGGTGCACAAGTAACCACGCCAGCAGCGCCAAGAGAAGCAGCAGCAGGTCGTCCCAAGGAGCCGCTCAAGCGGCAGGTTGGTGAAGGCGGATTATGCCGCTCGCACTCCGACCTCAGCTGCCGCTTCTATCGAGCTTGCTCGAGCTTGGACATTTTCTTCGAGCACTGCGGACTCGAGCCTGAGGTGATCGAGAACCTGGCCAGGGAGAAGTTTGCCGCCGACGCCGCCTTCGAAAGCCTTGCCCTCATGTTTCGCAGTGTGAAAGGCCTGTCCCACTTGGGTGACATTTTTGGCGACAGCCTGAAAAAAGGTTGTCGAGTCGTGGTCGGGTCGTGACGTGGCCTAATGCGTGGTGACACATGTAGTGACGCGCGGTGACTCCCTGTCGCCTCTGGATTTTGGAATATTTAAAATCCAGGGGCGACATCTGGGTGTCTCATCATGTCATGCGCCCTGTCACACGCTGACGTATGCTGCCCTGCGGGTGACGACCAGTTAGGGTTAGGGTTGGGGTTAAGGACCACAGATGGGCAGTAAAATATTCTTCCTTCAATGCATGGATTTTAAACATTAATATATTAAAATTAATACAATAAAATTAATTGTGCAAATGAAAAGATGTCTGTCCAGTTTTATTTACAGATGTATTGGTCCGCTTCCAGATCCAATCACCATCTCTAACTTTTCACAGGGATGGATTCAGTGAGTTCCATCTCCCCTCCACCCCCCACCCATTCCGGGGGAGGGGTGGGGGGTGGGTAGATGGCGGGGGGGTGGGTGCTGGATGAATCAGTGCGTGATGGGTAGATGGCGGGGGGGGGGTGCTGGATGAATCAGTGCGGGATGGGTAGATGGCGGGGGGGGGGGGGGGTTGAGAAGGCAATCGGTGCGGAATGGATGGATTGAGGCAGGGAAATTAGTGTTTGTTGGTTGTAGTCGGTAAAATTTTGAGGGGAGAAAGCAGGAGATGCCAGTGGAGGAATACGGGATGGATGGGGGTAATCAGTACAGGATGGAGGGGGGGAATTAGTACAGGATGAATGGGGGGAATCAGTACAGGATGAATGGGATGGGTCAGTACAGTGTGGATCGAGGGGCTGTGCAGGATGAATGGGCGGTTCAGTACAGGATGAATGGGGGGGCAGTGCAGGATGGATGGGAAGGGGATCAGTACAGGATGAATTGGGGGTCGAGTGTAAGATGGATGTGGAGGTGGCAGGAGAATCAATGCGAGGTGGATAGGGAGATCAGTGCAGGTTGAATAGATGGGGGGTTGTATGGGGAAGGGATCACAGGGGATGTCAGTGAGGACTGAATAGAGGGGGGAACGGGGAGGAAAGGACCCAGGATAAGCGGGGAGGGGTGGAGGGGGGCGTACAAGAGAGAGGGAGGGGAAGGGGCAGAGGAGGTGGTGAGGAAGGTAAGTCAGCGCTCCTGGAACAGGGACGGCATCATCGTCCCGCAGCCTCGGCCGTCCTTGTCCACCGCCAAGTCCACTTGGGACTCCTCGCCACCTCCGCCAGCCAACAGGAAGGTGCGGGGCCGAGCGGTGCTGGTGCTTCAGACGGCAGAAGGGGGCCTCCCCCTTCTTTCTTCGCTCCCACCCTCCTCCCAGCCTCGGCGTGCGGGAGGGGTTGTTTTGAAAGCGGTTGTCGTCGTTGGCGGAATGGCAAGCAGCGGCCGCTGTGAGAGCTGGCAGGATGCATGAGGAGGTGGAGCCGTCGTCCCCACTGTTGCTGCTGTGCGGGGTCCGTCATTCACTCCGACCCTCCGTCACCCTGCACTACAGCCATCGTCGCCGCCGCCCAGAAACGATGGGGGGGGGGGGGGTGCGAGGGCCCGCGGCGTAGGCCCAGCGTGTGGTAGGAAAGGCGAGGGACTGGCTGGGGGGGCGATGTGGACCCGGCCTGAGCAGCGCCTGGTGTCGGGTCATGGCTGCTGCCGGGACTGGGTTCAGATTCAGTCCTTTCAGCTTCCCGCCCGGTGACAGGAGAATGGGTCTCCCCGTGCCGGCAGCGGACGGGACCCGCTGGCGAGGCTCCGACGCCGCGGATGGAGCCGATGGACCGGGCGGGCAAACACCGCACCCATCCCCCGGAGAAACGGGAACTCATTTTTTTCCCAAACCATTCCGTTTTTTAATACCCCCGATATAAAACAAACAGATTCCCCCTCCCCACAACGCAATATTTCACGGTCCCACTCACACAAACTAGGCCCGGAGCGTCGAGGCGATGCATTGAAAATGGGTGATCTGATCCCGACCACTGCGCACGCGCGGAGAGACGGCGCCATTTTGCGTTGCTTCTGCGTCTTTGATCACCAGCTTCCCCCCACTGTGCAGGCGCGGATGTTCGCAAATATTTTTAAAATATCTTTCCTGGGATTTTTTTCCTCTGAAAAAAAGGGGGGTGCGGTCGCACCCAACGCACCCCCTCTTCAGACGGCCATGGATAGTGTAAGCAGTGAGAAACATTTCCCATTAGGGCGGGTGCCTATAAATAAAATGTATCAGTAAACGTTAGGGGTAAGATATTTTGAAGGGACTTAAGGAAGAATTTTTTACCAGGAGGATGAGTGAAATCTGAAGTGCACTTCCTGAAGGAATAGTGCAGTATGTAGATGAGAAGGTTAGAGATATAGGCAATTTAGCCAGGTAATTTATGGCTGACATGGAAACTGTGGGTCAGTGGGTGAAACTCTGCTATGATAGAAAATAAAATGTTTAACGATTCTATCCTAAAAGCAGCCTTCCATAACTGTGTATGAGTTTTATTGCTTTGACATATTGCAAGTTATTGCTCTGATTTTTAATCTCTCATCTGGACTTCTTAGAAGTGGTTGTAATGTAGACCATAACTTTTTAAATCATACTTTTTGAAACATTATTAATTCATAAATGAAGCATCTAAATCATTGTTTTTTATCATAACATCTTTACATTTTTAACATCATTATGTTCTAATTCAGATGTGGATGAGTGTGCTATAAATACTCACAACTGTGATCGGCGTGCTGGAATCTGTACAAATACAAATGGATCGTTCAGATGCTCCTGCAGGGAAGGGTACGAAGGTGATGGATTAACTTGCAGAGGTATAGTTTCATTGCAATATTAATATAATTATTGGAACAATGTATTCAGGGTTTTGTTTTATGATTACAAATCTTTGTACATAAATTGTAATTTTTATATACTAAAATTATATATACAATATTTTTTTTAAACTTTTGGTGCTGCTTATCATCCAGAAATTTGTGAATCTGTGGAATTCTCTGCCACAGAAGGCAGTGGAGGCCAATTCACTGATGTTTTCAAGAGAGTTAGATGTAGCTCTTTGGGCTAACTGAATCAAGGGATATGGGGAGAAAGCTGGAACAGGGTACTGATTTTGGATGATCTGCCATGATCATATTGAATGGCGGTGATGGCTCGAAGGGCCGAATGGCCTACTCCTGCACCTATTTTCTGTTTCTATGCTGATTTGAAATTGAAATTTAAAGTGCCAAATAGCACCCTAAACTTAATTGTCAAATGAGAAAAAGTAAATAAAAGTACTGATTAAAATAATGAAGTTAATTAATATGAGTAACTTATTATTATTTTTAAATGTTGATATTTCATTGGTGTAGTAGAACTTCTGCAATAATTTATGAATGAACACTGTGCCCTTTTTATCAGCATATATTGATCTATGATCATCCTTAACATAACATCGCATTTAAAAACGCTGACAATATAATGATTAACTCACAGATCATTTATGAAATGTTAGAATTGTAACTCGAGCCAGTTTTGGGTATGCCTGCAGGAAATTTTTAATTTGACGTACATGATGCGAAATGCATTATGTGCATGAGAGTCGTGAACTACAGGCCCCCTTTACATAATTTAAAATAAAACAGAAAAATTGAACTGAAACATAAACTTATTGCACAATCTCTCAGCATTATTCAAAACAAATCAAACTGCTACCTCTCAGTAGGTGCAGATGCTTGGACCCTTGAACTAATAACCTAGTGTGTGTAGCAGCAGATTTTTATATCGTTCAAGAGATTACTCCCTCTAGCCGCTAAATAAACTACATGGTTAAGGAGAATGTCGTAATATGCATGTGAGCTCTCCGTGGGACCTGCAGAGCTTCTTCACAGATAAATCTTCATAACACAGTCTTTTGATTAATAGTTTCTTTACTGGTGTAGAAAAACAATGTATACATCCGACCTTATACTACGACTCATATACTCTAATCTTCGTCAAACTCCAGCATTGAACTTCGTCAAATTCCAGCATATCGCTTAAACGTTAGAAAACTCCTCGTGTCTCAGTTAAACGTCACATTGTCGAAGAGTAAACCTTCCCCATGTAAGTTCAAAACTAAACTAAAAACTAAGCTTCTGCACAAGAAACCTAGCTCCAAACACACCCTTGAATATGTAATAAATCCCACCCACATAGTAACGGGCAGTCTAAAATTTAAGGGCACATGCCATAATTAATGACACACAAAATAAGCCAAATGGTCACTACATACCCGCCCCCTAATTGTTTCGAGCATATAACGAGGCAATTATTAATAAACATCAAAAGGGAAGCCGTGAAGCTTAACATATATCAAAAGCAAAAGGTCTGGGAATTGAACCCCGGTCTCCCGCGTGACAGGCGGGGATACTAACCACTATACTAACGAGAAAAATAGCATATCCGCAATCAGAATTCTTCATCGACTCTTCCATCTTCACTTACGCCTTCTAGAAACAAGCATAACTTGATTATTGATCTTATTAAATCACTATTTTTAGTTTAAAGTTGTACCGTGCGCACCAAACCCTTAAAATCATGCAAGATACCCAGTATAGTCCAAAACATAACAGTCCAAAGCTTTGATAGCATGAAACATCTTCCTCCATGTCCGATCAACTCATGGATATGTTGAAGTGTGAAAATCCTTTGAGAGAATAACAGGAATTTTACCAATAACGTTCACCATTAGGTTTGATTTAATTCCGGATCATTAGCAGAGATTTCAAATCCCAGCTCAAGCTTTGGCCATTCTCTGTCTGGCTTACAGAGAGACTTTAGTTCATTGATCTATCTCTTATCGCTTAAGAAGCGGTTCGCAGTCAGTTCCCTAAAAACTTAATCTGCAGGATTTTCTATTGTGTTACCATATTTCAATTGTGCAACATTAGTAACTCCCAATGCTCTTTCCATTGGCAGATTGTCTCTGTCCAAATCCAACTCTCTGGTTTCTTTCGCTCTATCATCTGGTGAAATGCTTTCACAATTGTTGCTAATCCACTTAGAAAGTGTGAATCCTCCCTTATTGCAGAGGGAAGTCAGATGTTTTAGTGGTTGAATTGCTTACTGCTCAGTAGGCATGGATTTTAAGCAATCATCCATGTAGAAATTATTCTTCACAAAGATTATTACTTCATGAAATTTAGTATTCTCGCCAAACTTGCGTTTCAAATTCTGGGTGCGTTGCTCTGCCATACGACGATTATTCGGCAGATTAACACTTTCTTGTTTGAAAGGTAAGTCCGGACAATAGTGTCCGTCAATCTTTACTGAGTAGTTCCTAATATCCATAAACTTCAACTCTTCATTCGACATTTCTTCAGATTCCTTATTGGTACTTTCATTGATGTCATGATTGTATTGCTTCATCACCAGCTTGTCTAATTTACCAGTAGATATTTGATTAACAACAATGGTAGGATAGTTATTCTGAATCCCGTTTGCGTTATTCCTTCTCAAGGAGCCATAGATAACCCATCTAAGTCAGGTTTTTGTAGAATACGGTCCATCACCTTGGCTCCTCACAATCTGTATAGGTTCCAATGCCTTCAAAACATTTGTTCAGATAAGTAGGTCAACACTAAAACTTATTTCAGATATTTTGACATCCTTCAGGTAAGGCCACTGTTTCATGTCTGGGTATATTTTGATGACCAACAGGCATGATTTCATGTGCAAACACTTCAGATAATGGTATAAAATTATCTTCATCCAAACTGGATATCTCCATACTTGTAATGTAATGACTCATGCTCTCTTTATCTTTACTCATGGTACGCAATCGAATCTTAGTCTCTTCTCCTGTGATGTTCAGCCTTCTCGACAGGTTTTCTGTGCAAAAGGTAATCGAACTTCCGTGATCCAAAAAAGCATATATTTGCAACACTGTATTCGTCTTGCTATTTCTTACCTGTACTGGTAAGGTAGAAAAGATACAGGCTTCAACCCCGACCCCAATATGAGCAGTTACGTGAGGCGAGCTGATAGCATCACTATTAGATGGCTTCTCATTCTGTTCTCTTTGCTCCGGTCCCTCCTCTTCTATTTGCTCTGGTAGTTCTTCATCTATTTGTTCTGGTTCTTCCTCTTCCCAATGTTCTGGTAACTTATTTACAGTGTGAAGTGCTTCAGGATGGGGTTGCCTGCACTTATAACAAATTATAGGACTCTTACAGTCTCTCACCATATGTCCTTTTTTCAAACTTGCAAAACAAATTCCCTTCTCTTTCAAGAAATCCATCTTATCTTCATATTCTTTCATCTTGAATCTTCAACACCATCTTATGGTGTGACCAACTTCATCACATATCAAACAAAATCCAATTTGCTTGCGAGTTGATACATCTCCTTTCATTCCATCTGTCGTTTCCACAGGTATTATAGTGGCAGCAAAGCTGCTTCTCTTAGGTTCTGTTCTTTCTTCAGTTTTGGAAAAGGTAGAACCTTTGTTAGTTCCAATTGGTTTATGATCTTCAATAGTCCCGTGGTGTGGCCCTAACATGTACCGTACTTCCTTATTCAAGAATTTCACCAGGTCTGGTAGCCTGGCTACATGCTTCTTCTTATCCAATATTCTGCCTGCTTTATCTCTCTACTTTTCTTTCAGTCTTCTGGGCAGCTTACTAGTGGTGACTCTAGTATTACCTGCAAGATTCATTTCCTCCATGTGGTCGATATTTTTCATCAGGCTGCAGCACCCTCTATGAAAATTTGCATAATTACTTAATGCCACCCCATTCTTTGATTTCTTTCCAAGCATGTGCCTTCTCCATGTATGCATTAACAATTCTTTGTTCATTACCATAACGTTCTTTAGGTAATCTTCTCGCCTCTTTATAGCCTTGGCTGCCAGGCTCATTTTGACAACTTTCTACAAGTACCTTAACACTTCCACTTGTGAAAAGATACAGGCTTCAACCCCGACCCCAATATGAGCAGTTACTTGAGGCGAGCTGGTAGCATCACTATTAGTTGGCTTCTCATTCTGTTCTCTTTGCTCCGGTCCCTCCTCTTCTATTTGCTCTGGAAATCGTAAGTGCTCCTTTTCATCTGTAATTTTTGTTACTAATACTTCTTCTAACGCCCTTACGAAAGCTTCACATGATCTCCATCATATGTAGGAATTTCTGCTGGTGGTCGAGTGGTAGATATTTTGTTGAGCTATGATCTGGATGAATTCAGCTTGCCTATTCACTCTTGCAAATAATCCATCCTGATAACCTTGGCTTGGCTCCAACCGACGATGGCAGGCCTCTGTGACTCTAACTGGCTTGCTTGATCCTGTGCACTAGGCCTTGGAAAAGCATAGTCCGCTGTTGGCTTCGATCTAGCACTCATTTGCTGAGATGAAGTTTTACCCATCTTCCTCTATTCTAATAGGTATTCAAAGCCATGAAACCCAGTGGACCTAGATTGTGGAATTGATCTAACTGCTGACGCAATTGGAGCAGTTTTTCCTCTTGGTCCAGAGTTCATTGTCTACAATGCTCTAGAGCTGCATCTTGAACTCTCACTTTCCAATATCTTTCAAATATGACTGCCGCCATCTTTGTGTCTAGTTCCAGTTGTTCCTTTTGTTGCCTCATCTCTTCTTGTCGTGTCCTCTCTTTTTTCATCTGTTCTTCTTGTCGCTCAATCTCATGTTTCTTCTTCAAGGCATTCACTTTTATTGAGAGAGTGTCTAGAACAGCTTCAACTGCCAATCGAGCAGAAACCCTTGATACTGAACTGGCTGTAGAACCAGATGAATGTCCTGATCTTCATGTAGATACCTTTGAGATACTATCTCATAATGTCATTTCATCTTCCATTCTTGCACCTTGTTGCATCGACCTCAAGCTGTTAAGCGCGTAAGTTGTGGTATCATTTCAGATAACCACTCCTCTGCCTTGTCCATTAAACCATTGAATATTTCCACCCTGTCTTACCAAGACTGGGTATGTTTTTTTTCTTTCTTCCCAAGGTGGCTGTCAACATAGCAGCACATTTTGTTTCTTTCCAACCTCTTGGCATAGGTTCCATAGTTCGCCCAGATTAGATTCTACTTTGATCGCATTCTTAACTAATTCCATTATTCTTCTGTTTTTCAATTGATTTGGTAACCTGTTGCCATAACTTGTTTCTCTCCTTCTCGGCTTTTTTCAGTTAGGCAGCTTGAGAATTATTTGTTTCCTCTCATTTCTGTAGCTTTCAATTGACTTGTTAACATGTTCCCATATCGAGTTTTCCTCCATCTTGGTTTCTTTCAGGTAGGCAACTTGTCCTTTGCCACCTTGTGGTTCCTCGGGCGTGGCTCTTTCTTCATCTTCTTGCTCCATGATTTTAAACAGGTCTTGGCAGATTGCCATGCCCTTAAATTGAATGAACAAATTCCTCTTGGCTCTGCTTTAGTTTGTATTGTCAATATCTTCCCCAGAACAATAACAAACGGAATATGTAGACAACATCCCTTCAATATCCACTGACTTAATAGTGACATTAGTTCAAAAGGAATGTGTGTTTTATCTTGACTTCAAAACAATCCAAGGTCGGACCTGGATTTCTCTAGACAGTGAAAAAACACTTTCTTGGCCATCTTCCAAACTAGTGGCTCACATTCATTTATCTGGCTCTTACAGAAGCCGTTTAAAAATTAAAGCTTTGCAGCTTCAATTCAAAGAAATAATAGTCGATATCTACTCATGATTTCTTGATAATGTCTTCAGATCTTCAGATAAGTCCCCTGTCACTGTCGATAAACCTCTAGGCCATCTCTGACCGAGATCTATTGTCATCAGTTCCCAGCTGGAACCGGTCTTCTAGCCAAAACATCTTTTGAGATCCCAGCCTATCTTCTGTCCCACTCTCTGGGATGGGCTCTCACCTCCTGACAGAGGTATTCTTCCACTTTATGTAGCGGCAGATTTTTATATCATTCAAATGATTACTCCCTCTAGCCACTAAGTAAACTGCATGGTTAAGGAGAATGTCGTAATACGCATGTGAGCTCTGCATGAGACCTTTAGAGCTTCTTCACAGATAAATCTTCATAACACAGCCTTTTGATTAATAGTTTCTTTATTGTTGAAGAAAAAGAATAAGGTATACATCCGACCTTATACACCGACTCGTACACTCTAATCTTCGACAAAATCCAGCATATCTCTTAAGGGCCTGTCCCACTATCATGATCTAATTCACGACCTCTGCCGATATTGCCCTTGACTCATACTCGCATCATTGTCGTCACAAGGTTGTAGGAAGTCATAGCAGGCCGTGATGCTAATCGTAGGTACTCGTGTCATCAAGTAGATCGGGGCGTTTTTTCTAGCATGATGAAAAATGTCCACGAGTAAAAAGGGTCAGGAATAAGGTCGTGAAAGTGGGACGGGCCCTTAAAATGTTAGAAAACCTCTCATGCCTCGGTTAAACGTCACATGATCGAAGAGTAAACCTTCCCCATGTAAGTTCAAAACTAAACTAAAAACTAGGCTTCTGCACAAGATACCTAGCTCCTAACACGCCCTTGAAAACGTAATAAATCCCACCAACATAACAACGGCACTCTAAAATTTAAAGGCACATGTCATAATTAATGACACACAAAATAAGCCAAATGGCCACTAAAATGTGAAGGCCTGCTCCTATGTTTAAAGCCAACTGTATTTGTGCTGCAAAGCACACCAAATGTGCATTGCACATAATCAACATCACTGCAGCAAACTCAGAGGCTGTAATGCATTACCAGCTCAGTTCAATTCTGAAGATTCTCGACCTGAAACGTCACCTATTCCTTTTCTCCAGAGAAGATGTCTGACCCGCTGAGTTTATCTTCGGTTTAAACCAGCATCTGCAGTTCCTTCCTATACCAGTTTAGTTTAGTTCAGTTCGGTTTAGTTTAAAGAATGTGGAACTGAGTTAAATTAACAGGCAAGATTTGTTTTGATAATCACATATAAAGGACTGAACAGTCTATTTCTGTTTGACATTCAAAGTAATTACCTATAATTCATAAGAGGTTATCAAAGACTTTCTTGAAATAAACAATTAGAAAGTTCTGCTTTTTCATTTCTCACTCTGTGCAGGGTTAATGTTCAATGTGATTTTATATTAATTATGTAATTTACATAAAAATTAGTTTTAAATATAATCAGAAAATTACAACAATATTTAGCAGGTCAGATAACACGGAGATGCTGTCTGACCTGCTGAATACTTACAGCAGTTTCTATTTTTATTTCAAATTTCCACCGTCTTCCATGTATTGCTTTTGTATGTACTTGCAGCTGTATTTAAATGGCAATTACATTCAATTCTTCTTGAAACAGAGAAACGACTATTTGATTATGGAACATCATTTGGAGATACAAAAATCAACAGAAGGGCATTGGACGTTAATTCTCCGATTATCAACATCCCATATGGCTTTCCATTTGATAATGTCTTTTATTACAGATTATATGTAAGTTTAAGATTTTTATTTTCAACAGCAAATTTTCTATTACAAACTGAACACTCATTTGCGTATTTAAATCTATATATTACTAAAACACTCATCTTGTTTGTTTGTTTGCGTGTGAGTGAGTCTTGGAAACTCCGCCAAAATGGTACACGATAGCGCTACAATTTTTGGCCCACGTTACTCACCATTGTCCTGGGGTGTGCAATAGCTATGTTTATTGACATATGTTATTGACATTTTAAATTTTATAAAAATCATTTTTCAAAGCCCTTTTCCATTTGCCCTGCCCATCAGCCGCATTACAATGATGACACAATGGGATCCTGAATCTTATTTACATTAAAAAAAATAAGAATTTTCAATAAGAGGGGTTTTAAAAAACATTTTAATAAAAACATCGCAATTTTCATTGTGGGGGGTTCGGAAAGGGGGGAAGGTGACGAGTGGGGGAGCAGGGGGATAGAGGGAGAGGAGGGGGGTAGGGAGGGGAGAGGGAGGGGAAAGGGGAGGTGAGGGGGGATAGAGGGAGGGGAGTGGGGAGAGAGGGAGTGGGGAAGTTGAGGAGGGTGAGTGGGGCAGTGGGATAGGGGGAGGTGAGGAATGAGGAAGCAGGAAGGTAGAGGCAGAGGAGGTGGATAGGGAGGGGGGAGGCATTATGGAGGGAGAGAGGGAGTGACTGCGGGTAGGGGAAAGGAGAGGGCGGGAGAGGTGAAGGAGGTATTGGGGAGGGGCGGAGGAGAGGGGAAAGAAGAGGGAGGGTGAAGACGAGCAGAAGTGGGGGATGAGGGGGAATGGAGGAGGATAGAGGTAGGAAGAGGGATGGCGAGGCACAGTAGCGGGAGGGTTGCCGTGACTCACTTCATAACGGAGATCTTTGGCGTCACAACGGGAACCCCTCAGTCACGCCTGGACAGGTGGGGGCTGTGGGTCAGTGGTAGAATATTGCCTTGGGGACTGGCCCAACTGGTCCACTCCTGGTCTAGGGCTTATTTAAAACTCACCTTAGTGCATCTATTTATTTTATGCACAGATTCATATGCACAACACAAGGATATAGGTATGATTAGAACAAAGCATGGGAATCAGAAAACCTGACTTTAGGCAACAGAGATTTTCCAGTCCTAAGCATCATCTATTAGCTTTTGAAATGGGTACTTGCTTGTAGAGTGCTAAATTTGGGTAAATGATACAACCATTTGCTGAAGATAGACACAAAATGCTGGAGTAACTCAGCGGGACAGGCATCACCTCTGGATAGAAGGTGGAGACCCTTCTCTAGAGATGCTGCCTGTCCCGCCTGTCATATTATCATATAGCACAGAGAAAGACCACTTGATCTTTCCTGAGTCTACAGGCAATATGAATGATTTTACTTTCTGTTGATCCCTACAAAGTTCTCCTTTCCAATTTTAAATCTATGACATCTTTTAGAGCTAATATTGAAAATGTTTTCAGCATCTTAAATGAAGGTGGTGATGCATAAAATATTTCTCCTCATTCGCTTCCTTGATGGTTAGACAACTATTCTGTACTTTGGTTACACCATTGGAAAAGGGTTTCCCCTATCTGTTGTATTGAAATCTTCACATAACTTTCACCATTTCCTTACACCTCCCTAATGATTCACATCTGAGTTCAGGTTTGCTGATGAATGTCGAGAAAAAGACAGGTAGTTTTAGTGAAAGGAGAGCGAAAGGGAAGTGGATTGTAACTCGGTTTTCCCATTTGATCTTGTTTCAAAAGCATCAGTCCAATTACTGACCAGGATAATAGAGGACAAAATAGCGAGAAGGTAGATGTTGTCCCCATGCTTATGCTAAGATTGTAATCAAATTGGAGTCTGTAATTTGAAGTTTGATGGTACATCACTTTGCAATGATCCGCAAAATATATTTGCCGTCATTTTGTCCTTCTTACATATTTCTAATACAACACCAACAGGTTTAAATTTTGATGTTACTTTGAGATAGTTTTGGGTGGGATAGAAATTGAACCTCAGCTCTATCCGTGGAGCTACAGAAATGGGCGGATGAAATTTAATCCACGCAAGTCCTGAGATGCTGGAGGTTGTGACGTCAAATGTAAGGGGAAAGCATAGAATTAATGGCAAGACCCTTAATAGCATTGATGTACCGAAGGATCTTGAGGTCCAAGTCCATAACTCCCTAAAAGCAGCGACAAAAGTAGACAGAGTGGTAAGGAAGACATATGGTATGGTTGCCTTCATTAGTGCGGGGAATTGAGTATAAACGTCAGGGAAATATGATGCAGTTTTATAGGACTTCAGTTAGGTCGCATTTGGAATATTATGTTCTGGTTTCACAAATTACAGGAAGGAGATGGAGGCTTTGGACTGGTACAGAGGAGTTTTACGGGAATGATGCTTGGATTAAGAGCAGCGGTTGGGCAGATAGTTTTGTCGGGAATGATGGCGATTTAGACGAAACCTGATAGAAGTACATTAAATTGTGAGAGGCATGGAAAGGTTGGACTGTCAGAACTTTGTCACCATGATGGAACTATCAAACACTAGAGGTCATAGCTTTATCGTGAGAGGGGCACATTTTAAAGGAGATGTGTGGGGTAAGGCAAAGGATGGTGAGTGTCTAGAACGCTTTGCGGACAATGGTGGTAGAGGCAGATACCATAGTGGCATTTAGCAGACCTTTGAATAGGTACATACGTATGAAGAGAATAGAGGCATATGGATTAACTGCAGGCAGATAAGAGTTGGACATGGCATCATGTTTGGTACACACATTGTGGGCCAAAGGGCCTGTTCCTGTGTTGTTCTGTTCCATTTTCTATGGAGCCTATAATAACAGCATGTGCCCAATGGATTCTCAGCAAAACTGTAATTGCCAAGGATAAACAAAAAGATAATGATTTAATTCCAGTTGTTGTCAAGAAGTAAGTAACATGATGTCTTTTTGGCCATCATCCTGTTTTAATCAATCACATTTAATTAATCAATTGACCTGATAGGAAATTTTCAGTCTCCTCTCATGCAGGCCATCAAGAAAAAGCTGCAGATAGACACAGAATGCCAGAGTAACTCAGCGGGACAGGCAGCATCTCTGGAGAGAAGGAATGGGTGACGTTTTGGGTCGAGACCTTTCTTCAGACCCTTCAGAAGTAAAAACTGCATTTGGCCTTCAGTGATGTTGCGGGGTGAAATGTGCTGGTGTTACAATAGACTGGTGGACTTTGCATTGTTGCCCTTTCCTGTGCTGGCAAAATCTGTGACTAAGTCACTTGAGGGGAATTAGCTGCCCAGCTCGAGAAATCTAAACTTTTCCTGTCTTTATTCATGGCAACAGTATTACTCTTGATTCTCAAGAGAACATAAGCAATGATTTTCCTCCTCATCCATCTGAAGCAAAATTGTGTAACAAACTGTCTTTGTATAGTTTTCAGATAACGGGCTGATTGTATTTCAACGCAAGAATTATTATGTACAATTGATATATTCATATCCATTCAATGAATTCAATCGTTTTTTGCCAAACACGCCATCAATGATTGCTGTATTCTGGGATGATGCTGACATGAGAAGAGGAATAGGATGTATGTACTATCAGGTAAGGAAGATCACACTTCCCCTTTCACCGGGAATTGTTTTTTAACAATTTGAAGATATATGAATGTCGATTATGTTTTAAAACTTATTTAAGCTTTCAACATTACAAAAACCCTTTCTGGGAAATCACGCTGCACTATAAAGGGATTGGAAAATTCATTATTTTGCATCAAAGTTCACTCAACCTGAGCTTGGGTTGCAAGAAACCAGACATTGCATAATTCTGCAATCCATTGTGTCACCTAGTTGTTGACCCCTGAGGCCGGACTAATAAAGATCAACATTGGCACAGTCCAGCAATATTATAGTGTTGTTGGAGATCATTTGGGGACAGAAGGGGTTAGATGGCGCATAGTATGATGGTAAAGAGAGGGGAGAAATGAGAGGAATAGATTGGGTAGATGCACAGAGACTCTTGCCCAGAGTAGGTGAATCGAGGCACAGAGGACATAGGTTTAAGGTGAAGGGGAAAAGATTTAATAGGAATCCGAGGGGTACACAAAGGGTGGTGGTGTATGGAACAAGCTTCCAGAGGAGGTAGTTGGGCAGGGACTATTCCAACATTTAAGGAACAGTTAGACAGGTGCATGGATAGGACCAATGGACCCAACGCTGGCAGATTGGACTAGTGTAGCTGGGACATGTTGGCCGGTGTGGACAAGTTGAGCCGAAGGGCCAGACTCCACACTGTATCACTCTATGACTCTACGTGCACATGTGTTGAGGAAGAGGAGGAGCTCTACAGACACGTGAGTATAGAGAGGAAAATCGAATCCCAAAAATAACATGACCAGCACGGTGAGAAGCAAGGTACAAGGCACTTTTTGGTAAAGGGATCGGAGCAAGAAAGCATAGTTGAGGCATTGAATAAAAGAGCAGGAAGCAATGCTCCAATGTTACAACATGTTGGTCAGACCCCATCTGCAGTACTGCATGGTACTGGTCAGCACTCTATAGGAAGGGTGTGATAGAATGGTTTAGCTGAGAAGAAACTGGAGAGACTGGGTCTATTTTACTTTGAGTGAAGGAGGTTAAGAGGAGACATGAATGAGGTAGAAACATAGAAAATAGATGCAGGAGCAGGCCATTCGCTCCTTCGAGTCAGCACCATCATTCAATATGATCATGGCTGATCATCCAAAATCAGTACCTGTTCCTGCTTTCTCCCCATCCATCAGATAGCTTTCTGCTTTCTGTTTGCCCGAAGAGTTATATCTAACTCTCTCTTTAAAACATACAGTGAATTAGCCTCCATTGCCTTCTGTGGCAGAGAATTCCACAGATTCACAACTCTCTGGGTGAAAACGTTTTTCCTCATCTCAGTCCTAAATGGCCTACCCCTTATTCTTAAACCCCTGTCCCACAGTACGAGTTAATTTGCAAGAGTTCTCCCGGGTTTGCCCTGATTCGAACTCGGAGATTTACTGTAATGGCCACTCGTCGGTACTCGGGGCTCTCGTGGACATTTTTCATCATGTTGAAAAATCTTCACGAGTCTTCCCGTGCTTTCCTGCCGTAAGTGAGTCTTCCCGAGTACCTGCCGTTAGCGTTAAGAGACGTCCCCGAGCTCCGACGTACCCGTGCTTACCACAAGTCTGATTTTTTTTGGAGAGCTCTTGGAATGAACTCGCACCGTGGTACAGGGGTATTACACTGTGACCCCTGGTTCTGAACTCGCCCAACATCGGGAACATTTTTCTGCATCTCGCCTGTCCAAACCCTTAAGAATGTTATATGTTTCTGTAAGATCCCCTCTCATCCTTCTAACTATATATAACATTATAAGATATGTAACATTAAAGGTATATAGCATTATAAGGAGTATAGGCAGGGTTGACTCCAGAAAACTTTTCAGTATTCAGAAACAGATATGAATAACAATGTCAGACATAGATTTAGGATAAACATAAAAATTATGTGCAGGAGTAGGCCATTTGGCCCTTCAGGCCTGCACAGCCATTCAATATGATCATGGCTGATCATCCAACTCAGTATCCCGTACCTGCCTTCTCTCCATACCCTCTGATTCCCTTAGCCACAAGGGCCACATCTAACTCCCTCTTAAATATAGCCAATGAACTGGCCTCAACTACCCTCTGCGGCAGAGAATTCCAGAGACTCACCACTCTCTGTGTGAAAAAAGTCTTTCTCATCTCGGTCTTAAAGGATTTCCCCTTATCCTTAAGCTGTGACCCCTTGTCCTGGACCTCCCCAACATCTGGAACAATCTTCCTGCATCTAGCCTGTGCAACCCCTTAAGAATTTTGTAAGTTTCTATAAGATCCCCTTTCAATCTCCTATATACTAGAGAGCATAAACCAAGTCTATCCAGTCTTTCTCCATAAGACAGTCCTGACATCCCAGGAATCAGTCTGGTGAACCTTCTCTGCACTCCCTCTATGGCAATAATGTCCTTCCTCAGATTTGGAGACCAGAACTGTGCACAATACTCCAGGTGTAGTCTCACCAAGGCCCTATACAACTGAAATAGAACCTCCCTGCTCCTATACTCAAATCCTTTTGCTATGAAAGCTAACATACCATTCGCTTTCTTCACTGCCTGCTGCATAAGGGATAAGAGATTTAGAGTGGATCTGTGGGGTACCTTTCAACCAGAGAGTGTGAAGTACCTGAGTGGTAGAGAGGCAGAGATGCTCATAGCGTTTAAGAAGTGTCTAAATGAGCACTTAAGGATAGAAGGATACTGAAATAACTAGAGCAATCCACAGAGTAACACCTGTATAGAGTAAAACTTGTATACTGAATTTCAGGACAGAATTTCAGAAGAATAGCGCAATCTGCCTACATTATTGTAGATATAATGCTACACCAAAACATACATTTCTACTCTTCTATGTTTGAAATAATTTCTGCCCTGCCATATACAAATTGTTGCTCATAATAATTTGCTTGCAGTTCGCAACTTTACATGATTCACAAAATACTTCAGTATATGTACATGGCAGAAGTAAACTAACCACAGCATATTTTCAATTACGTTTTAGGCATTTAATTTTCAAGTCAGGAAAGATAATCACAGTCAGAATTTTCAGGAAAAACTTAAGACAGTAGTCAATGAACTTTACGGATCAGAACTTGACATCCAGAGCTTTGAACCTAAATGGGCACTGAGGATCACCTGGGAAAATATACTTCCGTTCACTGGATATACCAATGATGATGCTCAAGAGGTATGTATTTATTAATTACATTCCCATTTCATGCTGAATTTAAAAAACTTCAACGGGTTCAGATATACCATAAGGTAGGAGATCTGCTCAGAGCCCAGTTTTACAGTCTAACTTGTTGCGGCATTTGTACATATTTATCTGCACTTTCCATGCACCTGCAACATTATATTCTGCACTCTGTTTTCTCTTTTGCGCCTCCTGTTGTACTGGTGTGTGGTCTAACTTGCTTGGACAGAACACAAAGCCAAGTTTAATCACAGCATCTTGGTACATAACGATAATAAACATCACTGTTCAGCATACACTCGAACATGAGGGGTTGGAAGATTGCAACCTTCACATATTCCACCCTTTTTCGACTAATGCAATCAACTCGGCATGCACAAACGGAAGATCAAATAGAACAAGTTGTCCAACAACTTTAGGTTGTGCACGCCACACGAAAGAAGAAGAAGAAGATGAGAAATGACAGCAGGAGTAGGCCATGTGCCTCCTCATACCTGTGTAGGAAGGAGCTGCAGATGCTAGTTTAAATTGACGATAGAAACAAAAAGCTGGAGTAACTCAGCGAGCAGGGCAGCATCTCTGGAGAAAAGGAATAGGTGACATTTCAGGTTGTCTGAAGAAGGGTTTCGACACAAAATATCACTTATTCCTTTTCTCCAGAGATGCTGTCTGACCTGCTGAGTTACTCCAGCTTCTTGTGTCCACCCACTCATGCTTTCTGTGCTATTTATGAAGATCGATATTCACTTGAGTGTCACTTCTCTCCCATATCTCTTAATTATTTTAATGTCCTAAAATTTATCTGTTTTAAATATATTAAATAACCAAGACACCACAGTCCCCTTGGATAGAACATTTCAAAGTCTCACTATCCTCTGGGTGCAAAGCTTTCTACTCACGTCAGTCCTGAAAGACCATACCTTATTTTGAAACCATCATCTGTTTGAGGCTCCCAGCCACATTGCTAACCAGCCATGGAGGTCAGTCCTGCTGACATCCCCTGTGTTATAATTGGTGATCCTTTCATAGATTCTGAGTAGTGTCATGTTCTGGGTCTGAGAATCACTGGTTTCATTTATGATCTTACATGTGTGGATTTGGATGTAAAGGAGAACAAAACTATCTTTAACTGTTTTTCTTTAATTTAATATTGTTAATATATTTATGTCTGTAACTTAACAATGGTTAAAATATTACCAGCAAAAAAACAATAATAATAGTTTTAGATATCTTTTGAAGATCTTAAAATCAATCAATTTGGTGGCATGGTGCTGCAGCGGTAAAGTTGCTGCCTTACAGCGCCAGAGACCCCGGTTTGATCCTGACTACGGGTGCTGTCTGTACAGAGTTTGTATGTTCTCCCTGTGACCTGCATGGGTTTTCTCCGAGATCTTTGGCTTCCTCCCACACTCCAAAGACATACAGGTCTGTAGGTTAATTGGCTTGGTATTAATAGAAATTGTCCCTCGTGTGTGTAGGATGATGTTAGTGTGCGGGGATCGCCGTTGGTGCGGACTCGGTGGGCCGAAGAGCCTGTTTCAGCACTGTATCACTAAAGTAAACTAAACAAAACTAGAAAATGTTCAAAGATCCAAAATCTCCTCACCACCTCCGCCCATGCATTTTGGCACTGCCAGCTGTCTAAGCTTGCTAGGACATAGCAGGGGTGGGGCCTCTGCACTATACTGTCTGCAGCCCATTCTGCTAGAGTTTGTGAACTGAAGATTCAATATTTGGTTCCACACAAGTGTAGATGTGCTGGAACCATGGAAAGTGTTTCTGGGCAGTGGAAGCATTCCAACATGAACTGGCCCACTGACACCTTAACTCTACATTAATGAAATGACACGGCTGACTTTTTCTCTTTTTCAGACCAATACGTACCAAGCAACTTTAGTAACTGATGGTATATTCTCCTTCTGCTTAATTAAATTCAAAGATGGTGGAATGAACTGGAAATATTTAGCAAGACCGAGAGGACAACCTAATGCCTTGATGGGATTTTACAGGTACAAGAACACAATCTGGATGTGTATTGTAATAGAGATTACTGAGTCACAAATTGCGAGTGCAGGAAGGAACTGCAGATGCTGGTTTACATCGAAGATGGACACAAAAAGCTGGAATAACTCAGCTGGTCAGTCAGCATCTCTGGAGAAACGGAATGTGACATTCTTCAGATTAATATTGCTATGAATTTTCAATGTCAATGATTGAGACATAATCAGTGAGCCACAATTTTGTTTTGCTAATTGGGAAATCTTCAGCATCTTCACGTGTTTGATTGCAGAAATATTGATTCTGCAATCAGAGACATAAACCAATGCTGCAAACTGAGCTCAGATGTTGAACATAGAATCTTCAGGGCCATCGCAACTTAGGCTAAATGTCCGATACTTATAAGTTCATAAGTTCAAAAAGCCCTTGCGTGACCTTGCGCCCCACCCAAGGTTTCTGTGAGGTTCCCGGAGGTTTTGGTCACTCTCCCTAATGGTCGAAAGTGATTTCCGCATAGTCGAGGCTTCTATGTTCCTGCGAATATTTCAACAAATTCAAAACTGGCCTCGACTAAAAATAGGTTGCCGTTTGGTCGAAGCCAGTGGAGTGGGATTGCTATTTACTTACAGGTAGTCGAAGGCAATCTCCTTCGCAGACCGGCCATTTTAATTGGCTCATTGGAGTTTTCAGCAAAGATCCTATAGGATCAGGACCTAGAAGATCCGCCGGAAGGTAAAATGCCCGCTAATTTTATTAAACTTCTTAAAACTGTCTCCACTCCTTCTCCCCCCATTCTCTCCCCCTCCCCTTCTCTTTCCCTTTCTCTCACCTTCTCTGTCCTTCTTTCCCTTTCTCTCCCTCCCTCCCGCACTTTCTAAAGAACTTGCCATGCTCCGTGGCAGCTGTTTACCTTCCTCTTCATCGCGCAGACAGCGCTTCTCTGCTGTTCCTGGCCCCCACTCTCTCTCTCTCTTTCTCTGTGTGTGTGTGTGTGTGTGTGTGTGTGTGTGTGTGTGTGTGTGTGTGTGTGTGTGCCTGTGCGTGCATGCGCGCCCGCCCGCCCTGTAGGAACGTTGGTCAGTAGATGCAGCTCGGTGGAGGCTTTCCAGGCAAGGCACCAAAACCTCTGGCGACTCATGGAAACCTTGGGTGGGGCGTAAGGTCACTAGAGATTTCTGTTCAGGTTTCCTAAGTGGGACAGGGGCATAAGTGATAGGAGCAGAATTAGGCCATTCGGCACATTGTCAACTCCGCAATTCAATCATGGCTGAT
Organism: Okamejei kenojei; assembly: GCA_035221665.1. NCBI lineage: Eukaryota > Metazoa > Chordata > Chondrichthyes > Rajiformes > Rajidae > Okamejei > Okamejei kenojei. The sequence goes on along the minus strand of CM069144.1, from coordinate 60,502,535 downwards.
CTATCTTTCTCTCTTTCACCCCATTCTCCTACCTTCTCCACATAACCTCTGAAACCCTTCCTAATCAAGAACCTACGAAAGTAATTCACTAAAGAACCTACATCAGATCTGAGAAACTGTAGGAGGTTTATACCCATTGATTTTAATGGAAGGGATTGGCTGTAAGAGACCCAGATAACAGCATTTAAATTACATCTTACTACTTTAGGAAAGTTTCTCGTGGTTTTAATCAATTACTAGACCTGTACATTGCTCCCACAATGCAATATTCCACCACTCACCCGTTCTCCCAACGCACACCATTCCCCAACGCAATATTCCACCACTCATGCATAGCTTCCAACTACTCAGGCATGGCTCATTCCTCCTCATCCCCCAGCACTCCCTCCTCCTCCTCTTCACCCCCCTTCTTTAATCCCTGGAGAGGGAGGGGGTACAGAGGGTTGGGGGGCGGGGGGGTTAGAGAAGATGACATTTTTACATCTGCAATGTTATTTGCAGCAGGTTCTAATTATAAGAAATAAGATCTCAACTCCAGCTACTTGTTCTTGTAATTATTCTTCAATCCCATTTTTTTTGTAGAATTCATTCGTAAAGCTAGTTGAATGACTTGCCTGGCAACTATGCATTGGGAGAGCAATTGAGATAAGAATTAGTTTAAATTCTTAAAATAATCACATTTCTGACAAATATTCTGATATATATTTAAAAGTTATACTGTGATAACTTGTCTGAAATGTTCCACTGTTAGAAATGTTAATTCATTCAGTGGAACAATTGTTTCTTCAAATTTTCTACTTGGCCAACTGTCATTGTCTTGCAAATTAATACCATTGCATTTGTTTCTGGTTACAGTGAAAGTACATCCTTATTTTTTAATGGCCCGAACACCAGATCTGGTGCATTAATTGAACAAATCTACCGTCCAGATCAATATCCTGGCCATAAAACAAGTAAGTCATATTCATCATCATTGCGTGCAACGGAGGTGAAACCGTTATAATGGGTGACTTCAATCTACATATAGATTGGGTGAATCAAATTGGCAGGGGTGCTGAGGAAGAGAATTTCTTGGAATGTATGCGGGATAGTTTTCTAAACCAACATGTGGAGGAACCAACGAGAGAGCAGGCTATTCTCGACTGGATATTGAGTAATGAGGAAGGGTTAGTTAGCAGCCTTGTTGTACGTGGCCCCTTGGGCAAGAGTGACCATAATATGGTTGAGTTCTTCATTAGGATGGAGAGCGACATTGTTAATTCAGAAACACGGGTCCTGAGCTTAAAGAAAGGTAACTTTGAGGGTATGAGACGTGAATTGGCCAAGATCGACTGGCAATTGATTCTTGAAGGGTTGACGGTGGATATGCAATGGAAGGCATTTAAAGACTGCATGGATGAACTACAACAATTGTTCATCCCAGTATGGCAAAAGAATAAATCAGGGAAGGTGGCGCATCCGTGGATAACGAGGGAAATCAGGGATAGTATCAAAGAAAAATATGAAGCGTACAAATTAGCCAGAAAAAGCAGCCTACCAGAGGACTGGGAGAAATTCAGAGACCAACAGAGGAGGACAAAGGGCTTAATTAGGAAAGGGAAAATGGAGTATGAAAGAAAACTGGCAGGAAACATAAAAACTGACTGCAAAAGTTTTTATCGATATGTGAAGCGCAAAAGATTAGTTAAAACAAATGTAGGTCCCTTGCAGTCAGAAACGGGTGAATTGATCATGGGGGACAAGGACATGGCAGACCAATTGAATAACTACTTTGGTTCTGTCTTCACTAAGGAAGACATACATAATTTGCCAGAAATAGCAGGCGATCGAGATGGAGGAAATGAGTGAAATCCAGTTTAGCCGGAAAGTGGTGTTGGGTAAATTGAATGGATTAAAGGCCGATAAATCCCCAGGGCCAGATAGGCTGCATCCCAGGGTACTTAAGGAAGTAGCCCCAGAAATAGCAGATGCCTTAGTGATAATTTTTCAAAACTCTTTAGATTCTGGAGTAGTTCCTGAGGATTGGAGGGTAGCTAATGTAACCCCACATTTTAAAAAGGGAGGGAGAGAGAAAACGGGGAATTACAGACCAGTTAGTCTAACATCGGTAGTGGGGAAACTGCTAGAGTCAATTATTAAAGATGGGATGGCAGCGCATTTGGAAAGTGGTGAAATCATTGGACAAAGTCAGCATGGATTTACGAAGGGTAAATCATGTCTGACGAATCTTATTGAATTTTTTGAGGATGTAACTAGTAGAGTGGATAAGGGAGAAGCAGTGGATGTTTTGTATCTGGACTTTCAGAAGGCTTTCGACAAGGTCCCACACAAGAGATTGGTATACAAACTTAAAGCACACGGTATTGGTGGTTCAGTATTGATGTCGATAGAGAACTGGCTGGCAGACAGGAAGCAAAGAGTAGGAGTGAACGGGTCATTTTCAGGATGGCAGACAGTGACTAGTGGGGTGCCGCAAGGCTCAGTGCTGGGACCCCAGCTATTTACAATTCACATTAATGATTTGGACGAGGGAATTAAATGCAACATCTCGAAGTGTGCGGATGACACAAAGCCGGGGGGCAGTGTTAGCTGTGAGGAGGATGCTAGGAGGCTGCAGGATGACATGGATAGACTGGGTGAGTGGGCAAATGCATGGCAGATGCAGTATAATGTGGATAAATGTGAGGTTATCCACTTTGGTGGCAAAAACAGGAAGGTAGACTATTATTTGAATGGTGACCGATTAGGAAAAGGGGAGATGCAGCGAGACCTGGGTGTTATGGTACACCAGTCATTGAAAGTAGGCATGCAGGTGCAGCAGGCTGTGAAGAAAGCGAATGGTATGTTGGCATTCATAGCAAAAGGATTTGAGTACAAGAGCAGGGAGGTTCTACTGCAGTTGTACAGGGTCTTGGTGAGGCCACACCTGGAGTATTGCGTACAGTTTTGGTCTCCTAATCTGAGGAAAGACATTCTTGCCATAGAGGGAGTACAGAGAAGGTTCACCAGACTGATTCCTGGGATGGCACAACTTCCATATGAAGAAAGACTGGATAGACTTGGCTTGTACTCGCTGGAATTTAGAAGATTGAGGGGTGATCTCATAGAGACTTACAAAATTCTTAAGGGGTTGGACAGGCTAGATGCAGGAAGATTGTTCCCGATGTTGGGGAAGTCCAGGACAAGGGGTCACAGTTTAAGGATAAGCGGGATGTCTTTTAGGACCGAGATGAGAACATCGTTTTTCACACAGAGAATGGTGAATCTGTGGAATTCCCTGCCACAGAAGGTAGTTGAGGCCAGTTTGTTGGCCATATTTAAGAGGGAGTTGGATGTGGCCCTTGTGGCTGAAGGGATCAGGGGTATGGAGGGAAGGCAGGTACAGGATACTGAGTTGGATGATCAGCCATGATCATATTGAATGGTGGTGCAGGCTCGACGGGCCGAATGGCCTGCTCCTGCACCTAATTTCTATGTTTCTATTTTTCTATCATAACAGTAAAATGCAAGAAGATCCACTGACGCAAAATTGTAGACGCAGCCCAGACCATCACACAAACCAGCCTCCCTTCGATTGACTCCAAGGCCAGCAGCATAATCAAAGACAAGTCACACCCTGGCCACTCCCACTTCTCCCCTCTACCATCAGGCAAAATGTATAGAAGTGTGAAAATGCACACCTCCAGATTCAAGGACAGTTTCTTCCCAGCTGTTAAGGGGCTGTCCACTGCAGCGACCTAATCCGCGAGGTCAGAAGAGTTTGCCCTCGACTCATACTCGCAGCATGGTCGACACGAGGTCCTAGGAGGTCTTTGTAAACCCTCCTTCATGCTCAAGCGTAGTCCCCGCGGATTCAAGGCCTCAGCTACGTCGCCGCGTATTTTTCAACATGCTGAAAAATGCCCGCAAGTAATAAAAGGTTGCAATGGAAAAAAAATCTATATTTTTTTACTCGTAGGTTTAGTCGAAGTAGGTCGTAGTAGGGTGGCATGTTATTCATTGGTAATCGAGGGTAGTCGAAGGTAATCGAAGGTAGTCGACGGTAGTCGTAGATAGTCTTCATCATAGTCGAAGGAGCTCTTCTACATCATCGAAGGAGGTCTTCAACATAACACTTTTTCAAACTCACCTAAACTCTTCTAAACTCGCCAATTAGGTTGTCGCAGTGGGACTGCCCCATTTATCAGGTAACGGAACCATCCTACTGCAACGAGAGAGCAGTCCTGAACTACTATCTACCTCATTGGTGACCCTCAGACCCCCAGTACCACCCCAGCTTATACCGTCTCCATCAAAGATTTAGAGCTCCGCTCTATATTCTTTGGTCTCCATGGCCATTTAGAGCCCCGGCTTCCGACAACTCCTGACTCGCAAAGCGCACCATCAAACTCTTCTTCACCCACCTCACGGTCCAGTGACACATCTGTTGTTACGGCTCACATTGTAGCCTCGAGGGACAGGGCTTTCTTCGATCTGCCACACCCAACAGGATGCTGTGGAGCTCCCTCCCCTCTCACCAGCTGCTGCTTCTTGCTGTTCGCAGTGTCTTCGGCCCCTCCTCCAGTTTCTCTGTCCACTCGGCCACTTCCCCCCACCCCCACTCCATACCACCTCCTCCTTCTTCCCTGGAGTTGCCAACATACCCCACCTTGGAAGCGGCAGCAGGTGAGAGGGGAGGGAGAGGCCTCACGGTGACCGAGCATGTCCTGTTGTCGACAGCGTCCTGACGAGAGCGCTGTTCCAAGGGCTACAACATGAGCTGCAATAACTAGGTGTGTTACAAAACTTACCTTCAGCGGCGCTGCAGTTCAAAATCACGTGTGGGTGACTTTGGCGCCTTTGAGAGGGGGGTGGGTTTAAAATGCAATTTTTCTCCAGCCTATTCAAATCGATTTTTGTCAGGCAGTTTAGCTGCTGAAGAATAATCGCTCCGACATTGCTTTTATTATTTTTTTTTAAAAACTGCACTGGATAATTTAATAGCAGGAGTAAATTAAAAAGCATCTTCTAAAGCCGTCAACGCCGACAACTGGGACGGATTTCACGTGCGGGACAGGTAAAAGAAAGCCGTTTATTTTACATATAAACGTGTTTCTTAGGATGCCTTTAATCAAAATTTCACGTCACGAAAAGGTGATTATGTAAATATACGAACCGGCAGTATTTTTCCTGCTGATATGGGTTTTAAATCCACCGCAAATGCAACGTTCCAAACAATTGCGTTCCACAAAATCCCACTCACAAGATGATTAAAATGGCGATTTTACGAGAAATAAACATTAAATTCCGTCCATTTGGCCTATAAATTCATGACAATTAAATTTAAAAATCATGTTATATTGTGAATTCTTGTGTTAATGGTATTTGGACACTTAGGCTATTTAAAAATGTTAACCTTTTCTTAAGAAATGGATAGATGTTTAGATGTAGTAATTGAATTTTGTAATTAGCTACAATTAGGTAACTAAATAATTATATGCTTTAATTTCAGGTCATCCAAGTAAGATTGTTTCATATTTGTTTTAGTATGCTTCAATCTATAATAACTGAATTTTTCATTCAGTTCTCTTAATTTTTAAGAAAGTTATGGGCTTTTGACTGTCCTCGATCACAGCTTTTGTGTTAAGTCAATGGAAAAGCAATAGGGAACAAGATGTTAATTTACGAGTATGAAAATGGCCATAACGTTTTTAATACTGAAGATATGAAAGTGAATTAGGTGTCAAATTAAACTTCTTTTTATGCTTTATCCGATGGGATAAATTGCAAGCTTGATTTTTAAAATCTCAACATTTTGTAACATTGCTCCTATAACAGTCGTGGCAGCCGGTGAAGACGGGCTCGCTGGTCTGCACCAATTTAATTGTTTCAACTGCGTGCAATGATAATACCTGACTTGGTAACAGACAATTGGCAATAATGGATACCAATCCTCCTCCCCCTCTCCCCCACCTTTCCATGATCCATTTTAACGAGAGTTTACTGTAATCTACATTTGTAAAGTTGTCAATTATTTAAAGATGTTCAGGATGTAATACAATTTGGTATTAGTGGACAATGCTTGCAATAATAATTTGATTGTAACTATGCATCTCCCAACAATTTTTTTCACTATGTAAAATGTCCACTGGAATTTGCTCGTTAATGAGATCAATGTTATTCTTCAATTATACTCTCTTGCATCTTAGAGTCAATGAGTCACAAAGTCATACAGAATGGAAATAGGCCCTTCACCCCAACTTGTCCATGCGGGCCAAGATACCCCATCTACACTCGCCATACCTGCCCATGTTTGGCCCATATCCCTCTAAACCTTTCCTATCCATGTACCTGTGCAAATGTATTTTAAATGTTGTTGTAGTACTGGCCCCAACTACCTCCTCTAACAGCCCGCTCCATATATCCACCATACCTAAGTTTCCCCTTGGGTTCCTATTAAACCTTTCTCCTCTCATCTTAAACCTCTGGCCTCTGGTTCTTGATTCCCTTACTCAGGGTAAAATATTCAGTGCATCTACTCTATTTATTTACCACACGGTCTTATACACCATTATAAGATCACCCCTCATCCTCCTGCATGCCAAAGAATAAAAACCCAGCCCGCCTACCCTCTCCCTATAGCTCAGCCCCTCTCGTTCTGGCAACATCCTCGTGCATCTTTTCTGCAAGAACTGGAGGATTTGAGTTATTAGGAGAAACTGTTTGGGCTGGAGTGACTGTTTGCCATGGAATGAAGTAGGTTGAGGGATGACATTCTAGGGGTTTATAAAATCATGGGACAATATTCTAGTCATATTACTATTTATGGGAACTGATTATATGCAAATTGGTTGCTGTGTTTCCTGCATTATAGAAGTGACCATCCCTCTGAAGCATTTATTTGGCTGAATAGGTCCTGAAGGGATATTTGGAAAGAGAACAAGTAATTCTTTGTAATTTCCAAAAGTGAAAAATAATTGAAAATATTATTCAATTAATTACGTGGACCTGACCCTGATAGATGTTTGTCAAACTCTCTGCATTTTTCTTGTCCAGTGATCTGCAAGACTCCCAACTTGCAATGATTCTTTTCCGCACCAAATCCTTATTGAATCTTATCCACATTAAGAACACTGAATTATATTGCCAGCATGATTTGGTGTATTAAGTCCTTTAACCAGAGACCCGGGCTCGATCCTGACCTTGGGTGCTGCCTGTGTGGAGTTTGTATGTTCTCTCTGTGACTGCATGGGTTTCCTCTGGGTGCTCCGGTTTCCTCCCACATCCCAAAGACATGCAGGTTTATAGGTTAATTGACTTCTGTAAATTGCCCTTAGTGTGTAGGTGGAGGATGCAAAAGTGGGATAACATAGAACTAATGTGGTAGGTGATCGATGGTCAGTGTGGACTCGGTAGGCTGAATGGCCTGCTACCATGCTGTATCTTTTAACATAAGATAAGCTTATGCTCAAGCTAAATCTCAAATAACAACCCAAATATCCCAAAATCACATGGCTTTTGTTTTCCTTTAATTTTTGCAATCTTACTCTTTTCTTAGATAAAAATGGATGTGTAGCCTATCGTTTGGAAAAAAATGATATCCATTCCAGAAACCCAAGACAAAAATGTATTGATTGGTATTTACACGAACCTTTCCCATATTGGAGCTTCTTCAATTCGCCTTGTCCCTGTTCATTTTGGCAAGCTATTTTTGATAATGCCTTTATATTTGGAAACTTTATCCAAGTTTATGGATTTGAAGTAAAAAGGCCTCAAGGTAATCATTCATTTCATTATTTAGTATATATGTAATCAGAAATATTAGCAGAAATGCTGAATAGCAGAAACATCCAAAATCTGGGTTTTCCACTTGCAATATTTTAGGTTTGTGCACTTTCTGAATGTTCCAGCATGTAATAGTATGTATTTGAGCCTTCATGCTCAATAAAGTGATTATTGTGTTATACTTATTTCAAATTTCCATTTTTGTCATTTGCTTTTAACCCATGTGTACAAGTTGTTGCCAAGCACTTATGTAAAGAAAAATAAGACTGGGAATCAATATATATATGTCCAACACCAGTATAGCAGCAGATACTGAACAATAGAAGGTACACAACAAAATGTCCAGCATTTTGAAAGGGATATCCAACAATTCATCTTTACAACTGTGCACATTTCCTCCCTTTAATTATCTATCCAATTCCTTTTCGATGGTTATGCTTGAACCCATCTCCAATGCTCACAGGTAGCCAGGGCTTTTTTGTGACGAGAGCTGTCGCAACTGCATACCAGCACCTATAAGAGTTAAAGGTCATCATTTTGTTTTCCAGCCTTGTGACACAGATGTTTATTAGAGATATGTACAGCACCTTTGTGTCTGCACAAGGCAGGTACTGCATTCATTGAACGTAGAATAGACCCCAACAGTACAGCACAGAGTGTGTAGGAAGGAACTGCAGCTGCTGGTTTACATAGACACAAAATGCTGGAGTAACCCAGCAGGACAGGCAACAATAGAAGGATTGGGTGACATTTCAGGTCGAGACCCTTCTTCAGACTGATCAGAGAATTGAGTCACAGAGCCCTTCGGCCCAACTCATCCATGCCAACCAAGTTGTGTAATTCAGCTATTCCCACTTCCCCGCACCTGGCCCATACCCCTGCAAACCTCTCCTATCCAAATAGTTGTCTCAATGTCTTTCACGTTGAATTAGAAACATTGAGGGAACATGGACTATTGTAAATTAAGTTTAGAATGACTTGATGGACAAGTTAAAGTTTCCAAGAGCTGCCTGGATCAGATACATGCAGGCAGAGATTTGTTTAATGTGGCTTTATGTTTGGCATATACAGCATTGGCTGAAGGGCCTCTTCCAGTGCTGCACTGATCTATGTTCTACGTGAGAGCAGTCACTTGCAACAGATATTTTGAAGATGAATTAATGTAGACTGTAAGGCAAGACAGGTGAGCAGATAGAATATCTCATGCAAATCAACTGTGCTAATTTCTTTCTTAGAGAGATTTATCACATTCCAAAGCCGATTTCCAACCAGGTTGGGTTCAGGAGTGAGATGTTACTATTCAAGAAGTGGAGGTCTAATCTACGGTCAAAATGAACGATTCCTTCCAACACCATGGACTAGCTACAATCCATTTGCTTGGCTCTGGAGAGGATTCTCATATTATCGTTTCCGAAGGAATAATTATTTCAACATAGTTTTACCAAGGCTGCAAACTACCTACAAAGGTAAGAAAAACAGATGTTACTGAGCTTTCTGCATCCAGTTTAGGCACTCTAAAGGGCCTGTCCCACTAAGGTGACTTTTTAGGCGTGTGCAGGGAGACTCTGCGCTTGCCACATGGTGTATCTCTGGCTTATTAACAGTTATCTCCACTCCTTCTACCCCCTTCTACCCCCCCACTCACCCCCTCCCCCCAGACAGCGCTCCCAGTTTTTCGGGAGACTGCCAGCAACATGACAGTCGCAGGCAGTCCGCTGAAAAATCACCTAAGTGGGACAGGCTCATAAACCTATTAAGCCAATTAGTCCATTGTCACCAATTTGCACTGAATAATTGTTGAACAGAATTCAGAACATCTTCCAGTGGGAAGGTGAACAACCGGCAGTAGTTGTGCACGTAGGCCGGCTGAGTAAGGTCAGGGCCAATTGTGAGCAGAGTGAGAGGGGAGGTGAATACCAAAGTCAAAGTGTTGTATATGAATGCGCGAAGTATAAGAAATAAAGTGGACGAGCTTGATGCTCAGTTAGAAATTGGCAAGTATGATGTTGTGGGAATTACAGTGATGTGGCTGCAAGAGGGCAAGAGGGCAAGGGCTGGGAACTGAATATTCAAGGGTATACCTCCTATCAAAAAGACAGACAGGTGGGCAGAGGGGGTGGGGTAGTTCTAGTGGTGAGGAATGAAATTCAGTCCCTTGCAAGGGGTGACATTGAAACAGGAGATGTGGAGTCAGTATGGATAGAATTTAAGAATTGGAAGGGTACAAAGACCCTAATGGGACTTATCTATAAAGGCCCACAAAGAGTAGCCTGGATATAGGGTGCAAGTTGAATCAGGAGTTAAAATTGGCATGTCTTAAAGGTAATGCTACGGTTGTTATGGGAGATTTCAACCTGCAGGTAGACTGGGAAAATCAGGTTGGTACTGGATCCAAAGAAAGGGAGTTTGTGGAGAGCCTCCGTGATGGATTCTTAGAGCAGCTTGTATTGGAGCCTACCAGCGAAAAGGCAATTCTGGATTTTGTGTTGTGTAATGAACCGGATTTGAAAAGGGAACTTGAGGTTAAGGAGCCATTGGTGACCATAATATGGTAAGTTTTAATCTACGATTTGAGAGGAAGAAGGGTAAATCGGAGTTGTCAGTGGTATAGTTGAACAAAGGGGACTATGGAGCCATGAGGGAGGAGCTGGCCAAAGTTGACTGGAAAGATACCCAAGCAGGGATGACAGTGGAACAACAATGGCAGGAATTTCTGGGAATAATGCAGAAGGTGCAGGATCAGTTAATTCCAAAGAGGAAGAAAGATTCCAAGGGGAGTAAGGGGTGACTGTGGCAGACAAGGGAAGTCAGGGACAGTATAAAAATAAAAGAGAAGAACTACAACGTAGCAAAGAAGAGTAGGAAGCAATAGGATTGGGTAATGTTTAAAGAGAAACAGAAAATAACTAAAAAGGCAATACGGGTAGAAAAGATGAGGTACGAAGGTAAGTTAGCCAAGAATATAAAGGAGGATAGTAAAAGCTTCTTTAGGTATGTGAAGAGGAAAAAAACAATTAAGACGAAAGTTGGACCCTTGAAGACCGAAAAAGGTGAATTTATTATGGGGAACAAGGAAATGGCAGATGAGTTGAACAGGTACTTTGGATCCGTCTTCACTAAGGAGGACACAAAGAATCTTCCTGATGAACTAGTGGCCAGCGAATCTTAGGTGACGGAAGAACTGAAGGAAATCCACATTAGGCAGGAAATGGTGTTGGGTGGACTGATGGAACTGAGGGTTGATAAATTTCCAGGGCCTGATGGTTTGCATCCCAGGGTACTTAAGGAAGTGGGTCTAGAAATTGTGGCTGCATTGGTGATCATTTTCCAATGTTCTATAGATTCAGGATCAGTTCCTGTGGATTGGAGTGTCGCTAATGTTCTCCCACTTTTTAAGAAAGGCAGGAGAGAGAAAACATTATGGACCAGTTAACCTGACATCGGTGGTGGGGAAGATGCTGGAGTCAATCATAAAAGATTAAATAGAGGCACATTTGAATAGCAGTAACAGGATCGGTCTGAGTCAGCATGGATTTACAAAGGGGAAATCATGCTTGACTAATCTTCTGGAATTTTCTGAGGATATAACCAGTAAAATGGACAAGGGAGTGCCAGTGGATGTAGTGTACCTGGACATTCATAAAGCATTTGATAAGGTCCCACATAGGAGATTAGTGAGCAAAATTAGGTAACATTTGATAAGGTCTAAAATAGGAGATTTTACTTCGGAGTCACGTGAGTGACCACGTGAAGACCCCGCCAGCACGCATGCGCGACATATCGTCGAATGCATTACGAAGCGACAGGCAGGGAGGAGGGTCGCTCCTCCACCGGTAAGTTTAAATGGGATAACAGGTGAGTATTCACTAACCTGAAGTTGTTTTTGGGCACTCTGTTGTGTTTTCCTTACAGAGTACCCCATCATGGACTAATCTCGTAAGTCCAAACGGGCCACTTTGAGACTGACTGCAGAGGACCGGGGGAACACGGGCAGTCAACAGCGGCCGACTACACCAGAGCTGCCCGTTGAACAAGCGGCAGCCCCTGACTTGACACCACAACAGCCCGCAGGAGCACCTCGGACTGGCGGAAAAGTCACCCGGAATCATCCGTTGACTTGGCAGGGTACGGGCTCGACGACTTGCCGTTCGCAAGTAGCGACGGCGGTCGATTATCCTGCATGGAGCGAATGGTGGAGCAGTTGCTCCAACGTGACCTACTCCAGCAGGAGTCTGGTCACCGTGGGTCTCCAGCAGACCCACAGCGGTACCCTTTACAGTGCTGGCAAATATCTCACCCTCTTCGCAGGGGAGCACAAGGAGTCAGGTCTGTGCTGACTCTGAAACCAACGTGCTAGGGGTGCAAGAAGAGGAGCTACTTGGGATGGTATCCAAGTTTGCGATGCCCTCACAAAAGGGGCTGCCATTGCAGCGACGGCTGGCAGCTAGTATAAATTACCTAACAACACACCAGCTACAAGAATAATCTATGAATGACACAACAGCCAAATATCTAGTTCCAGAGAACTGCATCTCCCTCAATGTGCCTGTAGTAAATAACCCCATCTGGGGAAATATTAGTCCTGGCATCAGGAGCCAGGAAGTTAAAATGCAAAAAATCCTCAAACTACTGGCCTCAGCTTTTGCCAGGACAGTAGACGGAAAACATATATATTGGAAGAGCAAGAGGATGCTCTGGCACAATGTTCAATTTGAAATCAACTGTTTCAGGAAGAGTGCCATCCGACTTACAGTGAATCCAAAGTTTGCAGCATTGAAAAAACCAGCAGTGCACAGCCGCCTACTCTGTTGTTCGGGGACAACCTGCCTAAACAGGTAAAAGACCTCGACGAAGAGGCAAAAGCCGTCGACATGATTAAGTTGCCGGCCTCTACCAGGTCTTCATCCATCCGGCGGCAGTACCCCTACGCATCCACCAACAGGCCGCATTATCACATCGAAAGAACAGCTGGTTAAAGCTCGAAGGCCGTACAACCCACACAAAGGTCCTTTTTAGGCCATGTCCCAGAACGACCTTCCTGGAAGATGCGCCAACCCCACACCATAGCACCTCCACCTCCCAGGAACCAAGGACGGAGAAAACCAACACAGCACCACCGGTAACCATGGAGGTAGGTGGGTCTGGTTGCCTTCGGAACATAGCATGTGTAACTTCTTCACAGGTTGGGGGTAGGTTACACTTGTTCAGGGATGCATAGAGTTCTATAACTTCTGATCTTTTCATACTGCACAGTATTCAGGGATACAAAATTGAATTTGTTGACAAACTCCTCCTTCCGGTTCAACATACACCTAGCCGAAAGTTTGTGCTTTCACAAAAAGAGAAAGTGGAAGGTCATGCGAAACTGTTAAGACTACATACGAAAGAAGTAATAGAGAAAACTAAACATGAATCTCTTGAGTTTGTATCAAACATCTTCACCAAAAACCAAAACGATGGCGGATGCCGCATCATTATTGATTTGACACAACTGAATACTTTTATGCAGTACACCCACTTTAAAATGGAAACGTTTGTTACTGCTAAACAACTAGTTTCCAAGGGGTACTTCATGGTTTGCATCGACCTAAAAGATGCATACTACTCAGTACCAATAGACAAAGATCGCCGCAGATATTTGAAATTTATCTGGTTGAGGCAGCTCTGGCAGTATAAAGCGCTGCCTAATGGATTAACATCAACCCCAGACTGTTTACTAAAATATTGAAACCAGCATTGGCGTTTCTTCAGAAACAAAAACATATTGTCATGGCGTATCTCGATGACATCCTAATTGTGGGGAAAACCTTGGAATTGGCTAAATTGGCTGTTTCGGCCACCAAGCTCCTATTTCAAAAATTGGGATTTATCATCTATCCAGACAAATCCAAGTTATTGCCTTCTGGGACTATGGATTATTTGGGGTTCACGATTGACTCTGTTCATATGTCTGTCACCTTGCCAAAGGACAAAGCAACATTGATAGAGGCATGTAGCAGCCTGGTTTGCATCAGTAAACCATCTATTCGGCAAGTAGCCAAGGTAATTGGGAAGCTCGTGGCTGCCTTTCCAGCCACACAATTTGGACCCTTACATTACTAAAATCTACAAGGGCCAAAATTGCAGCACTCAAACACCATGCTGGCCATTTTGACAGGCAAATGCAGTTACCAGCCAAAGCAAAATAGGAATTGCAATGTTTGATATTGCTCTAATCCCATCACAGTCACAAACCCTCCGGTTGTGTTACAAACTGACGCCAGTGCTCACGGCTGGGAAGCAACCAATACCATCTCCAGTTGCGGTGGTAGATGGAATGCACATGAGTTAACCTTACTTCAGGCACCAGGTATTAATCGTCTAGAGATGTTCGGAGTGTTTCACGGTCTTCGGGATTACTGTTCAGACATGTACCGTCTGCATGTTCGCCTACAAATTGATAATACCACCGTGGTGGCGTGCATTAATCATATGGGTGGAATTAAGTCGATATCTTGATATGAATTGGTCAATACAATCTGGCACTGGTGTATAGAAAGAAACATTTGGATATCAGCTACTTACCTTCCGGGTAAGCTCAATACAGTGGTGGACACCAGGTCACGCAAATTCAATGACAACACCGAATGGACCACCAGGTATTTGCTGACATTGTAGCTCAGTATGGAGCGCCAGTTATTGACCTTTTTGCATCAAGACTTAATCACCAAATATCAACATATGTTGCATGGGAACCAGACTCTGGGGCAGTAGCAATGGACGCTTTCTCGCTACACTGGGGGGATTTGTTTTTCTATGCATTTCCCCCCTTCTGCCTCATCAGTCGGGTCTTGCAAAAAATTCAACAAGACAGCGCATCAGGTATTTTGGTAGTACCTGATTGGCCTACTCAGCCATGATTCCCTGTGTTACTCAACATGGTTTCAGAACCATGAATTCCGAACTCAAGCACCAGAGTTTGCTGGTACATCCTGTGAGAGGAGAGAGTCATCCGTACCATGACTGAATGAATCTATTGGTTTGCAGGATTTGAAAAGACCTCTCCTGGAATTTGGGCTGTCAGACCGAACCATGAATATCATCGCGGTATCATGCAGAGAGTCCACCAGGAAACAGTACCTCACCCATATCAAAAAATGGGAGGTATTTTGTACCAGGACAGACATTTCTTACAACACAGTCACCATCAAGGATGTGCTGGAGTTCCTGGCAAGTCTACACTTCGATGAAGGCTTGAGTTATAGTGCCATCAACTATGCAAGAAGTGCCCTATCCTCATACCTGAGACTGGGGTTAGAACACCATGGAGTAGGATCTCACCCTCTGGTGTCAAAACTCATGAGGGGCATTTTTAACTCAATCCTCCCCAGGCCTCGATACTCCCAGACCTGGGATATTGGCATTGTCCTGAACCTACTCAGAGATTGGGTACCAGCCACGTCCCTCTCACTAACCAAACACACGTACAAAATAGTGATGTTGATGGCACTTGTAACGGCGCAGTGGGTCCAGTCTCTGCATAAACTAAGACTGGACGCTATGGTAACCAAAATAAGGTAACCTTTCACATTTCCGAGTTACTTAAACAAAACAGGCTTGGGTCATCTGGCCTCAAATTGGAATTCCTGGCTTATCACGTAGATAGACGCCTATGCATTGTGACCCATCTTCTACATTACCTGGAGGTTACCAAGAGTTTTAAACGTCCTCATCGCAAAATAACCATGCAGACCATCTCAAGATGACTCAGGGTGGTGTTAGGTGCAGCAGGGGTGGACACTGATATTTTTAAATCTCATTCTACCAGGGCTGCAGCTACATCAGCAGCGAGGATGATGGAAGTTCCTATGGATCACATCCTTGCAACGGCGGGCTGGTCTAATGAAACAACTTTCCAGCAGTTTTATAACAAACCTGTGGCCACGCCTGAGATATTCGCAACCACTATTTTAAGTTCTGTATTATAATTTTCCCCGAAATTAGGGTTTTTTATTATTATTTGTTAAATAAATACTTTTTGTTTTTCAGCATTGTTTCAAGTCTGAAATACCTTAACATGCTTCCTCCATTGGTTATTATGGTAGTATGTGAGCATGATCTCATTTTCCAGGACATGAAATCACAAAGCTTTGAAGTCTTCACATAGTCACTCACGGACTCCAAAGTAAAATAGTAAGATTAAATGAGAACTTACCAGTTTGAAGTGTGATCCTTATTTTATGAGGAGTTACGATGAGGGATTACGTGCCCTCCGCTCCCAACCCTCTATTATACGGTCAACTGGCATGTTAGTTCTCTTATCTTACTATCTACAGTCAACTCTACTATCTGTGATTTCACACCGCTGCTTTGAAGAATGTCGCGCATGTGTGCTGGCGGGGTCTTCACGTAATCCGTCATCAAGGAAAAAGGATTTAATAGGAATCTGAGGTGTAACCTTTTCACACAAAGGGCGCAGGGTGTATGGAACATGCTGCCAGAAGAGGTAGTTGATGCTGGGACTATCCCAACATTTAAGAAACAGTTAGAGAGGTACATGGATAGGAAGGTCTGGAGGGATATGGAGTAAACGCGGACAGGCACGGCACTGTAGCTGGGACATGTTGGCAGATGTAGGCAGGTTGGGCTGGAGGGCCAGTCTCCACACCATATCACTACAACTCTATAACTAATATTAGAAATATATTTGATCAACATTTTTCCAAGTGGTGTAGACACGTTTCATGTTAATATGAACGCTTTGTATCATTAATCATTTTTCACTGTTAAACTATAGAAATGGAAGTTGATCCATACCATGACTGCTGCAGAGACTCTGATGATCCTACTTTCTGTTTACTTTACCGGCTGGTGAGACCAAGCGACTATTGCTTTGGATACAGACCTCCACGGATAGGTACGGTATTTCATTTAAGGTATATGTATAAATAGTGTAGGAAAGAACTGCAGATGCTGGTTTAAATCGAAGTTAGACGTAAAATGCTGGTGTAATTCAGCAAGACAGGCAGCATCTCTGAATGGAAGGAATGGGTGTTGTTTTGGATCGAGAACCTTCTTCTGTGGAATTCATCCTGGGGGGGGAAGTTTGTCTCTCTGAATTTGTAATCCTGGAGTCACAGCAAGTGAACAGATCAGCCACCAATATTTGGCAATTTTTTATTTCTCAATTATTTTTACAGAGATCCGCAAGTGTTCAACTTGATTTTAAATAGATGCTAGACTTAGTGGGACCCATTGGGTCCCAGTCACATGGGAGACCTTGTCCCCCAATGCAACCCATTCCCCAATGCAATATTCCACCATGGTTTGAGAGAGTGGGTGGTGTGGGGGGGGGGGTGGTGTGGGGGCGAGGGAAAAGTGTGGGGAGGGGGAGTGGTGTGGGGGAAGAGGTGGTGTTGGGGAGGGGGAGAGGTTTGGGGGAGGAGGTGGTGTCGGGAGGGGATGATGTGGGGGAGGGGGTGGTGTGGGGGAGAGGGTGGAGGATGGGGTTGTGGGGGGATGGGGGTGTGGGGGCGGGGGTTGGGGGGTTTGGGGATGGAGTGTGGGGGGTGGGTGGGGAGGGGGATGTGGGGGTAGTGTGTGTGGGGGGAAGGAGGGGGTGTGGGAGAGGGGGGATTTTGGGGAGGGGGTGTGGGGGACGGGGTATGAGGGGGAAGGGGGTTGTGGGGAAGGGTGTGGGGTGTGGGACGGGGGTGTGGGTGAGTGGGGTGTGGGGGAGGGGTGTGTGGTGGTAGATGATGTGGGAGAGTGGGTGTGTGGGAGGGATGAGGTGTGGGAGTGTTGTGGGGGGGATGGGGTGTTTTGGGGGGAGGGGTGGAGTGGAGTTGGGAAGGGGGTGTTGGGGGTATGGGGTGTTGGGGGGAGGGGTGGTGTGGTGGGAGGGGACGGTGTGGGGGGTGGGGAATGGGGGTGAAATGGGGATGTTTAAAGCCGAGGTGTGGATGTGTGGTGGGGAGGGGGTGTGTGTAGAGGAGGGGGGAAGGGTGAGGGGGGAAGGGGGAAGTGGTATGTGGGGTGTGTGTGTGGGGGGACCGGCTGAGCGGCACCACATAGCACCTCCAGACTCGACACAGCGGCTTTCCCGAATCTACACAGCGGCTTTCCTGACTCCACTCGTGCAAACTCAATCAGCACGGCTTATTTATTCAGCCCAGCCTCTGGAGCTTTATTCTCCAGTGGGTGCCGGAAGGAGTTACCTTCATGGTGACTGAAAGGCAAGAAGACCAATCTGCTGATCGCATGATTTTTAAAACCTTCGTAACTTTTCTCATATTTCACCGATCGGAAAAAAACTTGGTGGCTTGGAGCAGAGGAGAATGGTGAGTAAGGTGGCGAAAAGATCCTAGCGATATAGGGTAGCATTTTTGTGCAAATTTATTTACAATGCAGACCGGAAGTAGTCAACTGCATTCTTTAATGAATCCCAATCTTGAGTAGTAGAGTACATTCCAATTTATCTAGTATTTATGCAATCAAAATTCTCTTGCAACTAACAACAATTTCTAAGTCTAAATCTCCTCAGCCTTCCACTTCAGCTCAATACCATTGGACTGTCCAGAATACAGTGAATAAGTTCCACTGCACTCTTGGGATTAAGTAATGGACTAATCAAAACCAAGCTACGAATAAAAGTCCATAGATGGCCTACATTAGATTGATTTGTTTTTAATAACAATAAGCTCAAATGGTGTATTTTATGGAAAGTGTTATACAAAATAAGTGTGAACATTTGTATGTTGGATATATTTAAGGCAGAGATAAATTCTTGATTAGTACAGGTGTCAGGGGTTATGGGGAGAAGGCAGGAGAATGGGGTTAGGAGGGAGAGATAGATCAGCCATGATTGAGTGGCAGAGTAGACTTGAAGGGCCGAATGACCTAATTGTACTCCTATTCCCTATGACCTTATGACCTTAAAAAGCATATTTAGTTTATTTACATCAATAAGGGAAATGCAGTTTTGGTCTGATAAGCAGCCGCATCCTCTTTGATGATCTGGCATCTCATTTGGTGGTGAGAATATTTATCAATTTGGTTTATTTTTGCTGAATTTTATATTCATACTGTTCAGACTTTAAATATAGTATTGCTATAAGGGAGGCAGGAGAATGGGGTTAGAAGGGAGAGATAGTTCATCCATGATTGAATGGCAGAGTAGGCTTGATGGGCCGAATGGCCTAATTCTGCTCCTATCACTGATGAGCATATAACCTAATGAACACAACATATCCTCTGCCTCACTTATCACAGCTATGGAGAATATTGAAAAATAAGTATTCAACACATAGTTGATAGGGAAGCATAATGTTGCAGCGGTAGAGTTGCTGCCTTACAGCGAATGCAGTGCCGGACACTCGGATTCGATCCTGACTTTGGGTGCTTGTTTGTACAGAATTTGTATGTTCTCCCCGTGACCTGCGTGGGTTTTTCTCTGAGATCTTCAGTTTCCTCCCACACTCCAAAGACGTAGAGGTTTATAGGTTAACTGGCTTGGTAAATGTAAAAATTGTCCCTGGTAGACACAAAATGCTGGAGTAACACAGCAGGACATGCAGCATCTCTGGAGAGAAGGAATGGGTAACGTTTCAGATTGAGACCCTTCTTCAGACCCATTCCTTCTCTAGAGTGATGCTGCCTGTCCCGCTGAGTAACTCCAGCATATTGTGTCTTCCATCGATTTAAACCAGCATCTGCAGTTCTTTCCTACACCTGTGTAGAATAGTGTTAATGTGCGGGGATTGCTGGTTGGCGAGGACCTGTTGGGCCAAAGGGGCTGTTTCCGTGCTATATCTCTAAACTAAACTAAACTGCAACTACTATTCACAACATACATTCAGTGACAAAACAATGTGAATGAAGAACTGCAGATGCTGAGAGAAAATGATGATGCTGTCACTTAAACCCTAATTGAAAAGAAATCAAACAATGTTGTTTAACATATTTTTTGCAAGGTGCTCTTGACAGAATGCTGCTAGCACTTCAGCTATTTCCAAAACCAACCATTTCAAAATCAGTGCAAAATTAACAAAATATGGAGCGGCTCCAATTTAATTGCTTACTGATGCTATTTAAATCCAACAAATGGCTTCATCTTAATTTTAATAATAGACTTTAAAGTTACTTTTTTGTTACATTTACCAGGTTTCTTATTCGGAGATCCTCATGTGGTGACCTTGGATGGAACAAAATACACATTTAATGGTCTGGGTGAATTTGTTATATTAAATGTGAAAGATGAAAATAATACGGTTACGTTCAGTTTACATGGTCGAACCCTCAGAGCTGGAGAAAATAGAACATCACAGGCTACAAACTTTGTAGCACTGGCAGCACAAGGACCCAGTGGAACAAAGGTGATTAGTATTAGTTATATTGGTTCATAGTATTCTGCATTATTCTAATAAATATCTTGCCATCTGTGAAGTGAGATTTTAGTTCAGCCACTGATTCCTTAGCAGCTGGAATATCATAGATCGCTTGCAGTGCGGATAATGCTTTTTCATACGGTTGGCAATAACCTTTCTTAAGACGGTTACACAACTAAATAAACATTTCCAATCAATTCAGCACCATGAAGTAAAAAGCTTAGAGGTCAATTGTAAAGATGTGTTTAAATATTGCCAATTGTTTGTGACATAGCTACTGTGTAGTAGACTATGGGAAGCTAGAGAGGAAATAGCAGGTGCTCTGGCTGAGATATATGATCATCATTGGACATAGGGGAGGTTCCGAAAGACTGGAGGGTGGCTAATGTTGTGCCGCTATTCCAGAAATGCTGTGAGGAAAAGCCTGGGATCTGTAGACCAGAGGGCCTAACATCTTTGGGAGGCACATTACTGGAGAGTATTCTGAGGTAAAAAAAAAAATATATATATATGCATTTGGATTGACTAGGTTTGTTTAGGGAAAGTCAGCATGCTGCTTTTGTACATGGGAAATCATGTTTTAAGAATCTGAGCTCTTTGAAGTAGGCAAAAAGGTTAATGAGGGCAAAGCTGTAGCTGTTGTCTATTTGGGCTTCAGCAAGGCATTTGATAGGATTCTGTGTGGTAGACTGCTCAAGTAGGTTCGATTGCATTGGATCCAGGGAAAGCTAGCCAACTGGATAGAGAATTGGCTTCATGAAAAGAAGCAGCGGGTGAAAGTGGAAGGTTGTTTTTCAGACTGAAGGCCTGTGATTACTGATATGTCTCGGGGATCACTACTGGGCCCATTGCTGCTAGTCCTTTATATCAATGATTTGGATGAGAAAGTAGTAGGCATGATTAGTAAGTTTGCAGAAAACATTAAAGAGGGTGGTATCGTAGAAAGTGAAAATGGTTATCAAAAATTACCGCAGAATCCTGATCAGTTGGGCAAGTTGGCTGAGGAATGGTTAATGGAATTTGATGCAAGTAAGTGTGAGGTGTTACATTTTGTGAAGTCAAACCGTGGCAGGACCTAGACAGTGAATGGCAGGACTCTGGGCGGTATTATAGAGCAGAGGGACCTAGGAGTTCATGTACACAGTTCGTTGAAAGTGCCAGGGTAGCGTGATCAAGAAGGCTTTCAGCACATTGGGCTTCATCAGTTAGGGCATTAAGTAAAAAAGTTGGGATGTTATGTTACAGTTATACAATATGTTGGTCAGGCTGCATTTGGAGTATTGTCTTCAATTTTATTCTCCCTGTTTTAGGAAGGATGTTGTTAAGCTGGAAAGAGCCGGGAAGATATATGGGGATGTTGTCAGGACTTAAGGGGTTGAGTTATAGAGAGAGGCTGGGCAGGCTAGGACTACAAAGCTTGGAGGAGCAGGATGTGATTTTACAGAGGTATATAGTCAAGAGTCAAAAGTGTTTTAATGTCATATTTCCCAAAACAGAACAATGAAATTAGTGCAAGACAAAAACAATGCCTCCATGTGTATGTACTTCAGAGCTAATTTTGGAGGTTGTAATGTTTAATAGTCTGATGGTTGTTGGAAAGAAAGATGATCCTGAACCTGGATGTTACAATTTTCATGAGGGGAATTGATAGGGTGAATATACAGAGTTTTTTACCCAGAGTATGGGAATCAAGGACCGGTGGACATAAGTTTAAGGTAAGAGGGGGAAAATTGGAACACGAAGGGCAAAATCACAAGCACACTGCATTATTTTCCTCTTGTTCCTCCGTCAGTAAATTCACACCCCTGGTCCTCAAATCAGATCAGTTAAAATAACTGTATCATGGGTCTTCACTCTGGTCTCACCTTAACATGGCAAATTGGACCGTAATAAAATCAAGACCCAACCATTTTTTTGAAAAACATTCTGCTGGATTACTGCTGTGTCACTTCTTAGTGTGGAATAAAATAATTTTATCTGAATGAAGGGGGATATCTGTTGCAATAATCCCTCTCCCCCACATTCCATTAAATCATTCCACCCTCGCCTCAACACAAACTAATTTCACCCAGGTGAGTAGGTTAAAGTCAAGACATCAGTGTGTGCTCAGAATATCTATTCCGACTGACCAGAGAATGTTATATTAAACATTTTCAAGAGCACTTTTTAAAAAAGAATTAAGAGAATTTAATTAAGAGGTTTACCAGAATGATCCCAGGCATGAGTTGGTTAACATATGATGAGCATTTGACGGCACTGGGCCTGTACTCGCTGGAGTTTAGATGAAATTGAAATGTACAGAATAGTGACAGGCTTGGATAGAGTGGATGTGGAGAGGATGTTTCCAATAGTGGAAGAGTCTAGGACTAGAGGTCATAGACTCAGAATTAAAGGACGTTCGTTCAGGAAGGAGATGGTCAAAGGGTGGAATTCTTTGCCAAGTCAATGGATATATTTAACTCAGAGAAAGATAGATTCTTGATTAATGTAGGCGTCAGAGGTTATGGGAAGGCAGGAGAATGGGGTTAGGAGAGATAGACCAGCCATGATTGAATGGCGGAGTAGACTTGATGGGCTAAATGGCCAAATTCTACTCCCATCACTTATGATATTATGATACAATTATGTTTGCAAATAATTGGCACATTTTTTTTAGATACAAGTAATGAAATAATTTTATTTTTACAGGTTCAGTGGAATCTTGAGAATGAAGATGAACTAACTCTTCTGGTCGATGGGAATATTGTAAATGTAACAGGTCGGAATGAATAGTCCTTGCCTTAATTAATTCCTATTGCACCATAACATTAAAATAGCTATTACAATGATGAAATAATTCTGAACAGATATTTAGCAGAAATGTATACAATAGAGATTCGGTTTCGGAATCAAATGCGTATCACCCTATCAAAGGATTCACTCGTAGGACAGATCAAAATCTCTTTTAGGTTCCTTCCTCGTTTCAAATATTCTAATGACCTCCTGTAGCAAAGATCCCTGGTTTCTCTATGAGGGCCACATTAGACACATTTTTCCTCTCCTTTCCTTATAGACGCAGCCCATTTTTGCTCTTTGGGTAAACTGGAATATAGATCAAGAAGATGCTTCAGCACAGGCATTGGCTATGAGTCACATCAGCCATCGCAAGGGCACATCAAACCTGTTGACCAGGTTAATTCCCTGTTCCATAGGGAATTCTGTTGCCATAAGTCCAGTTCCTGCTTCTCCACAGCCACACAATGCACCCACATCTTGGTGCATACCCTGACTTCTCTGAAACCTGTACCTTCAGGTAATTCGACCTGACACTGAAGGGAACAAGGATTTAGTCAGGTACTCTGCTCACTTTGATGACAATGATGATGATGATAACTAAGTGCAGTGAAATTCCTTGTTTTTCCGTACAAAGTACACAAAAGAGTTGCCATAAAGGCACCAACAAAGTTATACAAAGTATTCATCCCTTCTTTGTCTGCCCCCCCCATCCTCAAACCCTCCCCCCCCCCCCCCATGCCGGGTCCCCCTTTGTCTTGGCGACAGATCCCGTCCACCTCAGTCTGTCCACGACCTTGAGGCTCCGTTCCCGGCCCAACTCTGTTTGAGACCCTGACCCGAACTCGAGGTTCTGCCCCGACCTCGTCTACAGGGTCTCCAACACGTCCCCGTCCCAACTCCACAGCAGGGCTCCGACCCAACCACTGCCTCTTGACCACCCGCTCCGCACCGCTCAGCCACGGTGCCCGTGATGTGAGCCCTCCCCATCGTCTGACCGCAGCGTCGAGTCAGGCCTGCTCACTGGGATATCCCAGCCCACTGCTCAATCCCGCCGCATCTGTTCCCAAGATGAGGTTTTCCATGGAGGGGCTTCTGAGATATCCTCGATTTTTAGTGATTGTGGTCACCCCAATCCCCTGCCATTGATGGGTCCTCTGTGTCCTCTCGTTCTGCTCTCCGCTGAAATGTTTGTCAGTTTCCACCCATTGCTTAGGACGAGACCAGTTACCCAATTTCTGCAGTTCTGCTTTTTAGATTTGCGTTCAGGTTCAATATATCTTTGCCGGATTCTGGTCTTTCAGTAGGTGATAGCCTATCAGCAGCAGACAGTAGTCAGACACAGACATGTTGGTGGATGTGACTGTGAACATTGGCACACAAACTAGAAATGTCTTCAGGCCTGACTGACTCAGCAGGTCTCCAGCAAATGCTCTTCAGTGGTGCTGCAATCTGCAGGGCTGACAAGGACCTGCAGTCGAGCTTGATCATAATGTAGCAACACAATATTACTTGACATGTTTTTCTCTCTCATATGTTTAAATTTAAGTGGGTTTTGATATTGTCATTGTTCCTTACGAAGTCCTGTTGTTAAATGAATTCAATTAATATTTATTTTCCAGAGTCGGTCAATATGTATTCAGGAGAGTTAGATATACGGTAGCCCTTGGGGCTAACAGAATCAAGGGATATGGGGAGAATGCAAGAACGGGGTACTGATCTTGGATGATCAGTCATGATGATATTGAATGGCGGTGCCAGCTCGAAGAGCCGAATGGCCTACTCCTGCACCTATTTTCTATGATTTCTATGTAATATAGCATAAGAATTTTTTTATTTTTTAAACAGAAAATTCTACCTATATAAATCAAGTAACCGTGCAGAGGACAACCAACAATGAGACAGTTGCTAATTTTGAGGGTGGAATATCTCTCACAGTTTCAGGAAAAATGGGAGCTTTGACTTTCACTACTTCAATGGATAATGCTTTCAAAAATAAGACAGAGGGACTCTTGGGTGAGTAACATCACCATATTAAGGGACAACATTTTGTTTTAAAGAAAAAAAACAACAACCATGAATATTAACAAAGTAATCAAATTGTTAAAATCTACCTCATAATCCTTTCTTATTTAATCTTGTGACAAGGTAAGTCTCCTGTCTGAAACTTTTCCTTTATCTGATACAGCACAATGTCTGGAACTCCAGCTTGCTAACATTGAGCATATGTTCCAATGTTTCAACAGTGTTTTATTTGTCACACATGTAACTGCACAGTGAAATTTATTTTGCATATACTGTATTACACATGCAGGCGCCGGCATCTTTGGTGTCATTATTCAGTCCAAAAACATGCTCGATGTACTGGTGCAGTTCCTTCGATTATGTTTTCACCTAAGAAACAAAATGCAATTATATGGCTTGGATCACATTTAGGGTTAGAGGACCCTGTTCAAATTACCACACATTGCTCCCATTTGAAAAATAACTACAATCAAACACAATGGCCATATAGTTCTTTGAAATTAGGTCATGAAAGGTTTTACCTGTAGCAAACTGTTTCTCATGTCTCTGCTAAGAGTTTAGCCTAATTTTGACTGCTTCTAAATTCACATTTCCTGTATGTTCAAGTGTTTTATTGTCATACTAGGTTAAGTGGGACCCATTGGGCCCCTGTCACACGGGAGGCCTGGTCCCCCAACGCACACATAAAAGCTAACAAACAATGATTTTGCAAAAAGACAAAATCAATGCCCCCAACTCTTCGTTCAGAGCTTATTTGGAGGTTGCAGTGTTTAATAGCCTGATGGTTGTTGGGACAAAGCTTTTCCTAAACTTGGACATTACAGTTTTCATTTTACAGTTCCTTTCTCCTCAATTTAGTTGGTAGTGTAAAGTAATTTTAGAAGTTTTGAACCAGAGTAAAGTATAGGAATAGGCGGTATAACCACAAAATTCTTCCCTGGTTTTGTTTCTAGGTGTCTGGAATGATGACAAAACAGATGACTTTAAAACTGCTGATGGACGATACCTTGAATATAATGGAATTACATTGCCCAATGACACTCAGATTTTCTTTGACTTTGGCCTTACATGTAAGTCACAGTTTTCATGTACTTCAATATATTGTTCTGGTTAATGAAATGATTGCCTAGTATTTAATTAATTTCCTAATTATATCTTAATTCTGATTACATTTCTCTGTTTGTGATTTCTAGGGAAAACAACAGCGAATGACAGTATATTTACATATAACACAACTGCTGGAGAGACTTGGTATACTTACAACAACAACAGTTTTGTGCCTAAATTTTATGATGAGCTTTTGCAAACTACGGAGAAAGAAAAAATCGACAAAGCTAATAAAACGTGCCAAGGAAGTGATGATTGCATTTTTGATATTTTGAGTACAAACGATTTTTCCTTTGGAGTAGCAACATTACAAAGCGTGAATACGTTTGCAGCACAGAACAGCACAATGAGTATGTATTGTTTCTTTGCTAATGTTATCATAGGCACAGTTATTCATAATGTTGTAGCTGGTGATGGATTATTAGTCCCGATTTTTATTTATTCTCAATGGCAAATTTGTTTTGTTACACTTGCGCTTGCAAGGTTAGATGGGGTTTTTTTTGCATGGTAAATTGTTGAAATTGTGGGCTGCTTACAATGTAGTGAGGGAAACTGGGTTGTGAAGTCAATGTGAACAGGACAAACAACCATTTATCTAATTGATCCAATCCATTTGAAAGAGAGCAAATATAAATTATGAGTATTCAGTTATAGAGTAAAAGAGTCACACAGCTTGGAAGGCCCATCAGCCGAACTTACCCATGCCGTCCATAGATACAAAGATGCATAGATAATAGGAGTAGGTCGTTCTACCCTTTGAGCCAGCAATGCCATTCAATGTGATCATGGCTGATCATCCACAGTCAGTCCAAGTCACCCTGCATCCTCATAGCATCCTCTTCACAATTCTCACTGCCACACAGCTTTGTGTTATCTGCAAATTTGTGAATGTTACTTTTAATTCCATCATCTAAATCATTAATGTATATTATAAATAGCTGTGGTCGCAGCACTGAGCCTTGCGGCACCCCACTAATCACTGCCTGCCATTCTAAACATGCCCCATCTACACTAGTCTCACCTGCCTGTGTTTGGCCCATATCCCTCTAAACCTATCCTATCCATGTTCCTGACTAAATGCTTTTTAAATGTTGTAATAGTACCAGCCTCAACTAGGTCCTCTGGCAGCTCATTCCATACACCCACCACTCTTCGTTTAAAAAAAAAGCTACCCCTCGGGCCCCTTTTTAATCTTTCACCCTTCACCTTAAACCTAAGTTCTCAGGTTCTCAATTTCCTTAATCTGGGCAAAAGACTGTGTTTACCCAATCTATTCCCCTCATGATTTTGTACACGTCTTTAAAATCACCCCTCATCCTCCTGCTCTTCTAGGAATAACATACTACCTGCTCAACCTCTCCCTATAGCTCAGGCCCTCGAGTCCTGGCACCTTAGGCTCACTGGCCTTGCCCTACACTATAACATGAACAAGCATGTCCTGTACTCTTGTCAGCACACATCTAAAAGCATTCCACTTTCCTGACGTTCTTTTTCCTTCAAGCAACCTGCTCCAATCAACTTGAGCGGGTTCCTGTCTTGTATCTTCAAAGTTAGCCTTGCCACAATTTAGAATTTTAATTCATGGGCCCACTCTGTCGCTATCCATAACTAGCTTAAACCTAATAGAACAGATGTCGCTTGTCTCAAAAGGCTCATTCACAAACACCTTTTCAACTTTCCCCTCCCAATTTCCCAAGAGGAGATCAAGCGTTTCTCTCTCCCCTGTGAGGCCCCTGACAAATTGCAGGAATTTTCCTGAACACGTTTGACAAATTCCACCCCGTCTTAACGTGGTTTTATCCAGCCCGCAGCAAGCTCAGTGGCAAGACAAAGCATGTGTCAGTAGGCGCCGTGTTGATTCGAGTCAGGGAGCACGGCAGCCAGGAGCTGCTCTTAGTTGTTACCGGGTTGGTCCCTTAAATTGTCAGAGCTGAGACATCACAGTGCCGCCATGAAGAGGGGTGCAATGTGAGGGGGTTGGGGAGGGCCGGGTTGTTCAGCAGTGGACAAAATTAGTCAGCGGCGGGAGCATCGGTCAGAATGGATCGGCAGCGTGTTATAACGTGCGATCATTCCTCTCTGCTCTCTCTCTCCTCTCTATGCCCTCTCTCTTTGTGTTCCCCCCCCCCCCCCCCCCCCCCCCAATGTTTTATAAATGATTTCCACCCATGAGAAGAAGGTGGTGAATCTGTGGAATTCTTTGCCACAGAAGGTTGTGGAGGCTGTCATTGGAAAATTTTAAGGCAGAGATAGATAGATTCTTGATTAGTTCGGGTGTCAGAGGTTATGGGGAGAAGGCAGGAGAATGGGCTTGGGAGGGAGGGACAGATCAGCCATGATTGAATGGCAGAGTAGACTTGTTGTGCCGAATGGCTTAATACTACTCCTATCCCATTTGGCCTCATAATCCTGCAGGAGGAGCATTGTACCAACTTACCTGCCAATACCACTACAACTAAACCAATAATTAAATCAACAGATTCACACATGCCCAGCCGTCTCTGATTGGCTCAGGAGTCTTTGGTGAGGAGACTAAGTGCCATATTTAACCCCCCCACAGCACTTCACCTCTACAAAGCCTCTCCCCAAAACGGTAGCTCCGCTACATCTTTTCCATATTTTTATTTGCTACTCAATTAACCAATTTGGATGCTGCAATCACTCAAACGGTTGCTTTTAAATTGCACCTTTCAATTTCACCCACTCTCTTGGCACTGAAAGTTTGAAGTATAAAATAAAATGGATGGATTCAATGTCCAAACAGATCCTGAAAAAGTTTATCAGGATTAAGGAAAGGAACAACTGCTTTATAAATTTAACATTAAACAGTTTTAAAATATCCTGTCAACAATTAATATTTGTAATGAAATTCTATGCGTGTCATTTTGGGTGCCTGAGTGAGTGACAAATGCATTACATCACTGATCCCAATACTTAACTGGTGGCAAGATTATTTTCTGTTACACATGCAGAAACCATTCCATTCGATACTTTTATTGGTGACGTTTCTGCAAGGATAAAACTCCGGTGGCACATGAAGACTGAAACTTCTGGACATTTATTTTAGCTATCCTTTAGTCCCTTGCCTGAACTTGCCATATTATTACTGCATAAAATATAGAAAATACTATTGACCTGATATTTGGTTTAGTTGAGTTTAGAGATACAGCATGGAAACAGGCCCTTCAGCCCACCAAGTACGCACTGACCAGCAATCCCCACACATTAACACAATCCATGGGGCAATTTACATTTATACCAAGCCAATTAACCTACAAACCTGTGCATCTTTGGAGTGTGGGAGGAAGCCAAATATCTCAGAGAAAACCCACACGGTCACGGGGAGAACATACAAACTCCATACAGGCAGCACCCGTAGTTGGTATTGAACCAAGAACTCTGGCACTGTAAAGGGCCTGTCCCACTAACGGAATTTTTTAGGCGACTGCCGGCGACTGTCATATTCGTAGCAGGTCGCCGAAAAAAGGGCGACTGGACCCCCCGTCATGACAATGTCTGCGACAAGCTACAACAACGTCAAGCTACGGTAAGTTAACCACATCCGGCAAACCATTGGGACGTCCACCTAAGACCACACCTACGACTACCTACGACGACACAGGCGATAACCTACGGCAACCGAAGTCAACCTATGTCCACCCGCGACAAGCTACGATAAGCTATGACCCTGTCAGCGACAACCGAAGACAATTCAGTCGCCGGTACCTGTCACCGGTTGACATAGGTAGTCGCCAATGGAATTCACCAAAGTCATCACCTGGCGACAACCAATGACAGCACCTATGTCTGGAGAAGTGAAGCTACGCTCATTGGCGTCAACCCACTGTCGCCAAAAATATTTGAACATGTTGAAAATCCAGCATTGACCAGAAAGATGCTCCTTCTTCTTGTATACGGTGTGCACAGCCTAAAGTTGTAGGACAACTTGTTCTATTTGATCTTATTTGATTGTGTTCGCCAGGTTGATTGCATTTGTTGAAACAGGGAGGACCACGTGAAGGTTGCAATCTCCCACCCCAGAAAGATGCTACGACTCTTTGGGCGACTGAGGAGGTTGTTCCTGACCATACAGGCGACACCCCAGCAACCATGTGGCGACAGCCTAGTTGCCTGTAGTCACCTAAAAATAGTCTAAGTGGGACAGGTCCTCAAGGCAGCAACTCTACCGCTGCGCCACTATGCAGCACTGTATTGTGACAATGAATTTTAATGCAACAAATGTAAATGATAGGAAGTTAATATAATGAGGTAATCAGTTCAGTATTCAGTATCTGAAAAGTAACATGAAACATGATATTGCAATTTTATTTATATGTTACTGTGAACTTGGAAACCAAATGAAATGTTTCCAGGCTGGAAATTCTGTTGCATGCCAAAACACTTTAATTTGTAAAAAAAACAATAGCTCACTTAAAGCAATTGGCAGCTGTGAGTGGACAGCACACTATTATAAATTGTGTTGCTGTCCACAAATCTCACCTGGATCCTTTACGAGTCACCAAACCATTGTGTATTTTAAACCACTGATGAATTTCTGCGTTCCCAACACTGAGTTGGTTTGAATTTTTCATAAATGAAATCTACATACATCATGATTTTGAGTATAATGCCTTAAATTTGTTTGCACATTGAAGGTAACACAAGACTGAAGACTTTGAATAACAAGTTGTGTGTTTTTCACAGATAATTTCCCTCCTAACATCACTGGAGAATCATCCCTTCAGACTCGTGTCAATGATCCAGTTTTCATTCTGTTTACTGCTACTGATGCCAACAATGATGATGTGACATTTGCAGTCTTGACTAATTCATCAGATATCACAATGACAAGTAAGGATTGGATATTCGTGACTTTTGTCACATTTATTTACTGCTCTAGTTACGTATTAGGTTGACATTCAATCAACACCGATGATAATATTTTGACAGTGGGTGCTTGACCATCTGCATGTAGTAGCAAAGCGGATACTTGAGGAAAACTGGGAACTCAAGAGTGGAGGAATACAACTGTTTAGCTCATATTTGACACAGCGGATGACACAAAGCTGGGTGGCAGTGTGAGCTGCGAGGAGGATGCTATGAGGCTGCAGGGTGACTTGGATAGGTTGGGTGAGTGGGCAAATGCAATATGTGGATAAATGTGAGGTTATCCAAATTGGTGGCAAGAACAAGAAGGCAGCTTATATTCACTGGAATTTAGAAGGATGAGGGGAGAATCTTGTAGAAATATAAAATTCTTGAGGGATTAGACAGGATAGATGCAGGGGAAATGTTCCCTATGTTGAGGAGTCCAGGACCAGGTATTACAGTTTAAGAATAAGGGGTAGGCCACTAACGACAGATGAGGAAAATCTTTTATACCCAGAGTTGTGAATCTGTGGAATTCCCTGCCACAGAAGGCAGTGGAGGCCAATTCACTGGATGCTTTCAAGTGAGAGTTAAATATAGCTCTTTGGGCTAGCGGAATCAAGGAAAGTGGGGAGAAAGCAGGAATGGGGTACTGATTTAATATGACCGGCCATGATCATATTGAATGGCGGTGCTGGCTTGAGGTTTTCTATGTTTCCATGTTTCTAATTATGTTTTAGTACAGAATTTATTTTAAAAGTCTTCAAAATAAATTTTTCATGTTTTTAACCTTCTTTGTTAACTTTTGATCTTACTTCTTGACAGTAAAGCATGTGGGTATGATGATTGCTGGAGTGGCCTAGGCAGGAAAACCTCATGCAAGACTCTTTCATTTTGTGGAATCAAAGAAATTAGATCTAATTATGTATGATTGGTTACATTCTTTAGGTTAACTTTTGATTGCTCTCTAGCTTCAGTTGGCCTGCAACGGCGGAGAACAAAAATCTGGAGGTGTGTGGTTTCATACGTCTAATACATTTAGACTAAGTGGGATTGGGTCCCCATCCATGGGGGGGCTGTCCCCCAACGCAATATGCCACCTCTCCACCAATTCAATAAGTGCAGGGGGGGGGGGGGGGTACTGAAGCACTAGTATGTACTGTGGGCTGTATGGACATTGTGGGGCAAATGGGATTCTTCAGTCACCACTGCACTGGCCTTGGTGGGCTAGCAGTTGACTCAAGGCTATTCCTTGAAATTCCATTTCAAGCCGGGTGCAAGGCAACCAAGTTCAAATGCAGTTTCCTACCATTTCAAGCACGATACAAGGCCACCAAATTCAAGTGCAGTTTCTTACCACTTCAAGCAGGGTGCCAGGCCATTGAATTCAATTGCAGTTTCATACCACTTCAAGCAGGATGCAAGGCCACCAAATTCAGGTGCAGTTTCCTACAACTTCAAGCAGGGTGCAAGGCCACCGAATTCAAGTGCAGTTTTCTACCACTTCAAGCAGGGTGCAAGGCCACCAAATTCAAGTGCAGTTTCTTACCACTTGAAGCAGGGTGCAAGGCCACCGAATTCAATTGCAGTTTCATGCCATTTCAAGCAGGGTGCAAGGCCACCAAATCCTAGTGCTGTTTCATTAAAATGCTGGTTCATACCATTTCAAGCAGAGTGAAATCACCATAAAACCACTATAAAACAACACAAAACACCACATAATCACCACACACAGTTCATTACACATTCAGTGTGTTCAGTTGATTCACAGCTCAGACAGAGTTGTGACCTCTCTCTCCCCCATCTTACAGAGACTGAGCCACACTCACACTTACGGGTTTTATAATCCCTCCCCCTCCAACTGAAATGGGCGTGGCCTTTATGGCATGATTGACAGGAGAGAGATTCTCAATATTTTTATAAATACTAATAACACTTTTATTTTCATTGATGGGAAGATTCCTATGTACCTGTGGCAAGGAACTGAATAAGATGGCCAAAAATCTTTTTTTTTTGCAACGCAGCCTTTCAAAGCAGTTACTACCACCAACAACAGCCATTTTTTTTGCAGTGCAGCCATTCAAAGCAGTTAACACCACCACCAACACCCATTTTTTTGCAGTTGTGCCTTTCATTGCAGTTACCAAAACAAGCAGCAGCCATTTATTTTTGCAGTGCACCATTTCAAATAAATTACCACCACCAACGACAGCCATTTGTTTTCCAGTGCAGCCTATCAAAACCATTTACCACCACTAACAAAAGCCTTTTTTTTGCAGTGCAGCATTTCAAAGCAGTTACCACCACCATCAACAGCCATTTTTATTCCAGTGCAGACTTTCAAATCAGTTACTACCACCAACAACAGCCATTTTTTTGCAGTGCAGCCTTTCAAAGCAGTTAACACCACAAACAACACCCTTTTTTTTTTGCAGTGCACCATTTCAAAGAAATTACCACCATCAACAGCCATTTTTGTTTTTGCAGTGCAACCATTTAAATGCAGATACCACCACCAACGACAGCCATTTTTTTTGCAGTGCAGCCTATCAAAACCATTTACCACCACTAACAAAAGCCTTTTTTTTGCAGTGCAGACTTTCAAAGCAGTTACTACCACCAACAACAGCCATTTTTTTGCAGTGCAGCCTATCAAAGCAGTTAACACCACCAACAACACCCATTTTTTCGCAGTGCAGCCTTTCATAGCAGTTACCAAAACAAGCAACAGCCATTTTTTGCAGTGCACCATTTCAAAGAAATTACCACCACTAACAACAGACATTTTTTTTTCAAGTGCAACCATTTAAAAGCAAATACCACCACCAACGACAGACATTTTTTTTGCAGTGCAATCTTTCAAAGCAGTTACTACCACCAACAACAGCCATTGTTTTTGCAATGCAGCCTTTCAAATCAGTTACCACCGCCAACAACAGCCATTTTTTTGCAGAGCAGCCTTTCAAAGCAGTTACCACAACAAGCAACAGCCATTTTTTTTGCAGTGCAGCCTTTCAAAGCAGTTACCACCATTAACAACAGCCATTTATTTTGCAGTGCAGCCTTTTAAAGCAGTTACCTCCACTAACAACAGCCATTATTTTGCAGTGCAGCCTTTCAAAGCAGTTACCACCACCAACAGCCATTGTGTTTGCAGCACAGCCTTTCAATGCAGTTACCACCACCACCAACAGCCATTGTGTTTGCAGTGCAGCCTTTCAACGCAGTTACCACCACCAACAACAGCCATTTTTTTGCAGTGCAGCCTTTCAAAGCAGTTACCACCACCATCAAAAGCCATTTTTTCAATTGCAGCCTTTCAAAACAGTTACTACTAGCAACAACAGCCATATTTTTTGCAGTGCAGCCTTTCAAAACAGTTACCACAACAAGCAACAGCCATTTTTTTTGCAGTGCATCCTTTCAAAGCAGTTACCACCACCAACAACTGCCATTTTTTTTGCAGTGCAGCCTTTCAAAGCAGTTACCAACACTAACAACAGCCACTTTATCCAGTGCAGCCATTTAAAAGCAGTCACCACCACCAACGACAGCCATTGTTTTTGTAGTGCAGCCTTTCAAAACCATTTATCACCACAAACAACAGCCATGTTTTTTGCAGTGCTGACTTTCAAAGCAGTTATCATCCACCAACAACAGCCATTTTTTTGCAGTGCAGCCTTTCAAAGAAGCTACCACCACCAACAACAGCTTTTTCTTTGCAGTGCAAACTTTCAAAGCCGTTATCACCACCAACAATAGCCTTTTTTTTTGCAGTGCAGCCTTTCAAAGCAGTTACCACCATCAACAGCAGCCATTTATTTGCAGTGCAGCCTTTTAAAGCTTTTACCACCACCAACAGTAATTTATTTTTGTCGTGCAACCTTTCAAAGCAGTTACCACCATCAACAGCAGCCATTTATTTGCAGTGCAGCCTTTTAAAGCTTTTACCACCACCAATAACAGCCATTATTTTGCAGTGCAGCATTTCATAGCAGTTACCACCACCAACAACAGCCATTTTGCTTGCAGTGCAGCATTTCAAAGCAACCATATTTTCATTTTCAAACCACATTATGGGTACTCACAGTTGAGTAGACATGTGTTCAGTGTTATTCAGAGCTCAGAGAGACATGACCCTCTCGCTTCCTCCATCTTGCAGAGACTGAGTGAGGCACACCACTTCCGGGTTTTATAGTCCCTCCTACCAGCAGGGGCAGTAGAGAGAATGGCAAAAAAATTTAAACATTAATATCTCTCTGATTTTTCATCGATGGGAAAATCCTCTGTTTCAGTCCGGCGGAGGGGGGCTCTGAGCGAGGTGGCCAAATGATGGCCGTAAGTGGCGGCGTTCTCTTGGAAATCACGTTGTAGTGAGTCAAAAGCGGTCAAGATCTTACTTTTAGTAATATAGATGCCTGATGGGAGAAGGGGGAATAGGGAATGGCCAGGGTGCGACTCATCCTTGATTATGCTGCTGGCCTTGCCGAGGCAGCGTGTGGTACATTTGTGGTCAATGGAAGGGAGGCTGGTATGTGTGATGGTCCACAATTTGCTGCAATCTCTTGCGGTCTTGGATGGAGCTGTTCCCAAACCAAGCTGTGATGCATCCTGATAAAATTGCGGTCTCTGTGCGCGGATGGCAAAGGAAATGAGCATTAAGGGATTTATAGTTAGTTTATTATTATTGTCACATGTACAGAGATACAGTGAAAAACATGTTCTGCATGCTATCTAGACAAATTATATTATATATCAGTATTATGTATTTTCATCTGGAATAATCACGTTCTGGCACCATCTTACAACTTCCAAGTCTCTGAAAAGTCTAATCTTAGCCCAAGGAGATAAACTATTTCTTGTATTCCCACGTTCAGGGCTGGTTTCCTGGCAGCAATAAATGGTGATGTGGGGATTGGCCTGGCCCTGGTGATGCAGTCAGTTCCTTCCACTGCTATGCAATGCAACTTTGCTCGATCTGAATGCACACCCAGCGGCTGTAGGGACTCCAGCAGCTGTTGCTGCAAACATCACGACCACCAAAGTCTTAGCAAGTGTCGCCAGCCTCTGCTTTCATATGTCCCAGCTGCCATGCCCCACTTCCTGATCCATCACAGAAAGTCAATTTTCATTAAGATAATTTCATTAAAATGTCATTAAAATTTGAGCATAGAGGTTGGGAGGTCATGTTGCAATTGTATAAGACGTTGGTGTGACTGCTTTGAGAGTATTGTGTTCAGTTCTGGGCACCATGTTATAAGAAAGATATTGTCAAGAGAAGATTTACGAGGATGTTGCCGGGACTAGAGGGTGTGAACTATAGGTAGAGTTTGAGTAGGCTGGGCCTCTATTCCTTGGAGCGCAGGAGGATGAGGGGTGATCTTATAGAGGTGTATAAAATCATGAGAGGAATAAATCGAGTAGATGCACAGAGTTTCTTCAACAGAGTCGGTGAATTGAGGACCAGAGGACATAGGTTCAAGGTGAAGGGGAATAGATTTAATAGGAATCTGAGGGGTAACTTTTTCACACAAAAGGAGGTGGGTGTATGGAACAAGCTGCCAGAGGAGGTAGTTGAGGCAGGGACTATCCCAACACTTAAGAAACGGTTAGACAGGTACATGGGTAGGACGGGTTTGGAGGGATATGGACCAAGCGCAGGCAGGTGGGACTAGTGTAGCTGGGACATGTTGGCCAGTGTGAGGAAGTTGGGCCATAGGACCTATTTCCACACTGTATTACTCTATGACTCTAAGACAGGATCTGGTAAAGGTGCTGTGGGAGCATATCCTTGTACACAGATGAAAGCATTCAATGGAGAAATAACAAAGTTCAGGGTCATCACATGTGAAGAGGTTTTCTGCAAAGGTGAAAAACAAGGGTAACTAAAACAGAGAATCCTAGGATGTTGAGGGATATTGAGTGTTGGATGACGAGGACAATGAAAGCATTTAGCTGATATAGAAAACTGAAGATGGGGAGACCCATCTGGTGTGTGGATTATGTAGGATGAAAAGGACATTGTGAATGCAGAGAAAATATCACCAGCAGCTAGTATTAAAGTAAATGTGAAGGTGTTTGATATATATATGAGGGTCGACATGGTGACGCAGCAGTAGAGCTACTGCTTTACAGTACCAGAGACCTGGGCTCAATGCTGACTATGGGTGCTGTCTGTGCAGAGTTTGCACGTTCTCCCCGAGACCTGCGTGGATTTTTCCGAAGTCTTCGGTTTCCTCCCACACGCCAAAGATGTACAGGTTTGTAGGTTAATTGGCTTTGTTAAAAATGTAAACATTTCCCTAGTATGTAGGATAGTGCTAGTGTGTGGGGATCACTGGTCAGCGCAGACTCGGTGGGCTGAAGGGCCTGTTTCTGCACTGTGTCTCAAAAACTAAAACAATGAAGTTAGCATGAGGACTCCAGTAAACACTTGGTTTTTGCAGATAATTTCTCTTGATAATTGCAGATAAACTCAGTTTAAATTGTATGAAACATTTTTGACGTTGAGCAAACTAACATTTTATAATTTCATTCAACATAGTACAATGTGAACACATAACAGTTTAGAAATTACTTGTGGATTTTGTCTTTTATACCTATAGAAAATGGGAACTTTTCTTGGCATCCAACAAGCTCCACTCCAGTGTTTGCCATAATACAAGCCAATGATTCAAAGGTCACTTCTGAGCTGGGATTGACACTGACAATATGCAACTGCAGCATCAATTCAACCTGTGATTATTCCAGATCAGTTATCAGCATGGAATCAGATAATGCCATGTTTGTGGTAAGTTAAATCATAGCCTTGCTTAATAACTTAGTTATTGCTCCGAATAGTATATTCTTTTATTGGAAGCTCTAAAAGTAAATAGAATCTGCTGTCTTGATGTAGAACATTCTGTTGTGGCAATGTTTGGATGTGGGCCTGGCAAGTGAAAAAAAGTAATAAATAGAACATGAAAGCTCTCTGGAGCATTTATCAATCAATATAATTTCTGTTGACAATTTAGGTTGCAGCATGTAACTGTACTCCTGCATATATTGGTGATTACTGCACTGAAGATTTTGATGCCTGTCAAGACAACCAATGTTTCTTAAATGATACCTGCAAAGATCAACCTGCACCTCTCGAGGGTTATACCTGTGGTCCATGTCCGACCAATTTAATAGGAGATGGAGAGAAATGTTATGGTAATTAAGATGTCCATTATTGTCTGCTCATTTTATATATGCAATTATACAAACAAAATGGCCATACTTGAGATAATAATCCTTCAATAGGTAATATGTGTATAACAGTTCTATTTGATGTTGGAAATGTATCAGTGCTGCAAAGGTGCATTGATATAACAATCTCATCATTGAAATGTTCTGAATGTTATTGAATGTATAAGTGAATATTTGTCAGCAAAATTGTGAAATTGTAATTCAGATACTTGTAAATTTGAAAATCATAATCAGGTTACAAAGAGGCGTTGAGTTTTATTAAGGAAATGTCTTTAGTCAGAGGGTGGTGAATCTGGGGAATTCTTTGCCACAGAAGGCTATGGAAACCAAGTCAATGGATATTTTTAAAGCAGAGATAGATAGATATATTCTTGATTAGTACGAGTGTCAGGGGTTATGGGGAGAAGGCAGGAGAGTGGGGTTAGGAGGGAGAGAAAGATCAGCCATGAATGAATGGCGGAGTAGACCTGATGGGCCAAATAGCCTAATTCAGCTCCTATCACTTATGAAATTATGACCTTAAATCATGGCTGAGAAAGTAATTATCGGCATGGAGAAGAGGGAATTGTTTGGTGGCATTTGTAGAGTTTCAAAAGGTATTCTGTAAGATGCTCCCAACATGATTGTTGCACAACACTCATAACATTGTATGAATGTATGAGGGAGAATTGGCTAATATTCAGAAAATAGAGAGTAACTTGATCTTTTTCATGTTGCTGGGTTATTGTTGGCAGGATACCAAAATAAATCTGAGCTGGTACTTGGCTATTTGTATTAGTTCAATTCTTCTACTCAAGATCTTGCAGATCCAAACAGAAGAGTTGACTTCTAAACTCAGATTTCAGGAACATAAACTATTATTCTGCTAAAGTTGCCTGAGGTTGCTCTGTCACTGGGTGTAAGTATAACTGAGATGAACAGATTTGATGTTATTGAAAGTTGGAGCAGGTGCAAGGGTTCTTAAGGCCTACTATTTAGTAAGCCTTCTCACCAAACTTTAACATGACTCGATTTAATATATATTTCATGAGGGAACGGTCCCTTTTAAGTGAGGGTGAAGTATCACTCAAGTATTGTGAAAGTCTGTTTTGAAATTAGAGGTATTCAACTGTGTATTGTTTAGTTTAGTTTAAAGACACAGCATTGAAACAGGCCCTCAGCTTACTGAGTCCATGCCGACCATTGATTCTTATTCACACTATTTCTATCTTAACCCACTTTCTCATCCACTCCTGACACTTTAGGGCCAATGAACCTAAAAGCCTGCATGTTTTTAAAACATGGGAGGAAACAAAAGAACATGGTGGAATCCCACTCAGTCACAGAAAGAATGTGTAAACTCCCCACACACAGCACCCGAGCATTAGTCAGATTCAAACCCAGATCTCTGGCACTAAGGCAGAAGCTGTATCATTATGCTGCCCAGTGAATGCAAGTGCATGCATGTAGCATCCTCTGTGCATTGACACATCACATTACGTGACCTTCGAGGGGAAACTGTAACTTAGAATGCACCATAATTTTAACACCCATTTTCAACTGAAATTGAATTATATAGCAAGCAAAAACGCTACTATTTCAACCAATTTACAGACCTTCAGTTCTAAATAACACCATGTCACTAATCATATCAGTTTGCATAGAAAATTTTAGATTAGTTTAGTTTACAGTGTACAGGTACAGTGCAAAGCTTTTCTTGCGTGCTAACCAGACAGCAGAACGACAATACATGATTACAATCGAGCCGTTCACAGTGTACAGATGCATGATAAAGGAATAACGTTTTGTTCCAGATAAAGCCAGTA
The DNA here is from genome assembly GCA_035221665.1 of Okamejei kenojei. Taxonomy (NCBI): domain Eukaryota; kingdom Metazoa; phylum Chordata; class Chondrichthyes; order Rajiformes; family Rajidae; genus Okamejei; species Okamejei kenojei. Next base: position 60,462,598 of record CM069144.1, on the reverse strand, counting down.
AAGCCTGATCAAAGTTAGTCAAAGTGTATACAAATGAGGTGAAAAGTAGTTCAGGTGGTTGAAGTAGGGTGATTCAGTTCCTGATAACAGGGGGAAGAAACTGTCCCTGAATCTGGAGGAGTGTATTTTCTGGAGGCGTTTTGCCCGATGGGAGAGGAGAGAAAAGGGAATGGCCGGGCTGTGGCTCGATCATGTGCCTGCCTGAATAAATGGATTAAGAAAAACGTGTCTCACAAATGATTGATTTTTGTTACAGATTTTTGTTGTTAAAAATTTGAACCATTTTGATGTCTTGTTGCTTGCTATTGTAGATTTTGATGAATGTCAGAACGAAACGGACTCTTGCAAGCAGATCTGTACCAATGTGTTGGGAGGTTACATCTGCAGCTGTAATGAAGGTTATGCAATAAACGAAACAAACAGCTCTTTGTGTGATGGTAAGCTGCCAGTGCTTATTACCTGAAGAAAAATTACATTTTAGTTTAGTTTTGTTTATTTTTGAGATATAGCCTTGAAACAGGCCCTTCAGCCCACCGAGTCCGCACCGACCAGCAATCCCTGTACACTAGCACAATACTGCGCGCACACACACACACACTAGGTGCAATTTACATTTATACCAAGCTAATTAACCTACAAACCCTGTACGTCTTTGGAATGTGGGAGGAAGCCCACGCTGTCATGGGAAGAATGCACAAACTCTGTACAGACAAGCACCCATAGTCAGGATAAAACCCGGGTCTCTGGCACTGAAAACACTGTAAGGCAGCAACTCTACTGCTACGCCACCATGCCGCCCTCTTTTACAAAGGAACGGAAAAAAAAATAACATTCTGTTCACCCATTTGAAGTATTCATTATTGCACATGGTTTTGTTGACAATTGTTGTTGAAACTGGTTTTAAAATTAGTTTTCAGGAATCAAGAGTGTTTATTGTCACATATACTGACAACAGAACAATGAAATTTTTACTTGCAGCAGTATAACAGGCCTGTAAACACAATACTCATAAATAACATAATAAACCTAATTAATAACCCCAATACTGGTGCAAAACAAAGACCAAAGCCTAATGCATTTGATTTGTGATATAACTGAAGAAAAGGTAATTAATGTTTTAATCATCTCGAGATGCAGTTCATCAAACGCTCTGCAGGGAACTTTTCAATTAATCATCAAAGGCAGAAAAATTGCTCCTCAGATCACACACACTGACAAAATTGATCATTCTCAGTGTTTATTTGTAATAAAATCTCAAAACTATTTTGTTCGTAATCATTATTTTATTACAATTAATGGTCATGGGAACTCATGTGGGAAAGAATTGCACATGTTGGTTTACACCAAAGATGGACACAAAATGCTGGAGTAACTCAGCGGGACAGGCAGCATCTCTGGCGAGAAGGAGTGGGGGACGTTTCAGTTCGAGATCCATCAACTCTGCCAAAGTCTTTTGCTCCGTGGAGAAATCAGATTTCCACATCTACAATGTCCCACAGCTCCACAATTCACTCATCTGCAAATCAACACTATATATCAGAATGTTTTCCAACTACACCAGTGGAAGTATGCATTCTGTTAGTTTACCATGTAAAAATATGAAAAGCTTAAAAGGAATTCTAATCTTACACAATTATGCATGTTCATTACTTCTAATCACTAATATTTGTTACGTAAACTGCAATCGCTGCTAATGTAAATCTTTTCTTTCAGACATTGATGAATGTCGTAATACATCTAGCTGTCCCGAAAATGCAAAATGCATCAATTCAAATGGAGGTTACTCCTGCATGTGCAAGGAAGGATATATGGGGAAGCCAGACAGTTTCTGCGTTGGTATGGTACTTTTTTTAATATCACCATTTAATAAATAAAAATAATGAAGAATAATTAAAACAATATGAATAGTTTGGTAAAATATTGTGAAATGTTCTACTACAGTAGTATCTCAAACCTTTCTAAGAAGAATCTATTCCCATTAACTTTTGAGATACAATCTAATGCTCAAGGCTGTTTCATTTCAAATTCCTTGTATGCAGAAGCAGAACAATGACATTCTTAATTTGAGGTAGCAGTTCTCTGGCTCCTGTACCTGCATCTCTCCCCCCCCCCCCCCCCCCCAATAGTAGCAGCAAGATGAGAATGTGGGCAGGATGTTGTGGGTCTTTGATGATGTTAGCTGCCTTTCTGAGGCAGTGCTTTCAGTCTATGCCATTGATGATGTGGAGATCAGTATCCGTGATGGCCTGGGCAATATCCATTACTTTCTGCCGCCTCCTTTGTTCCTGGGTATTCGAGAACCGGGCTGTGATGTAGCCAGTCGTCATTATGCTCTCTAACGTACATCTATAGAAATTCTGTAGAGTATTTGACTACACACTTAAATTAATAAAGCAAGACATGGTTGAAGTTTCAGATGTTGAATTGCATTTGTTTCATGCAAATATTTTTACAGTATTGCTACTTCCTGTCCCAAGTTAAATTAAACTATTTGTGGGTTTAAAATTTAATCTATGCCAGATATAAAACCTTTTTGGAGATTCAACACACAAATATTAAATAACCCGCAGGGTTATGAGTATATAAAAGAACAAACAATTTTTTTTCGAGATAAATGAGACGCCGGGTATTTCTGTAACCTTTATGGGAAACCTTTAAGGCATACATCCGCGGTGCTATAATCTCTTATCAAAGTTTTCAAAATAAAGAAAATAAAAGAGAACTTCAGAGGATTGAACAGGAAATAAAATTACTAGAACTGGACAATGCAAATGACCCAACCATAGACAAACATAATAAGATAACCTGAAATATAAACTCAATAGAATATTATCGGCAAGCATAATAAGACTATTCCAAATTACAAAACAGGCACACTTCGAATTTGGGGACAAGCCACATAAATTATTAGCGAGGCAACTGAAGCAACAAGAAAAGGAAAATACTATCACTAAAATTAAATCTGATAAGGGGTCTAACACTACCAAAGGATATTAATAAAGGTTTGCCCAATTTTATCATAATTTATACACAACTAAAATAAATACAGATGATAGTAAAATTACATTTTTTTTAGGTAATTGCAACCTCCCTAAATTGGATAGTTTAGAACAAGAGGAATTAGGCGCATGGATTACTAGTGAAGAAATAAAACAAACAATAAACTCATTGAAAAATGTGAAGACCCCAGGACCAGATGGTTTTAGCAATGAATTTTATAAACAATTTCAGGAGTCAATTGTACCAAGATTATTCAACTTTTACACGCAGGCTTATACTGAAAATAAACTACCAGAAACTTTAGCAGAATCAACAATAGCGCTTATACCAAAAAAAGATAAAGACTTAGAAGAACCGGGTTCTTACAGAGCTACAGTGGCTTGCAAAAGTATTCATACCCCTTGAACTTTTCCAAATTTTGTCACGTTACAACCACAAACATATATGTATTTTATTGGGATTTTATGTGATATACCAACACAAAGTGGTGCATAATTGTGAAGTGGAAGGAAAATGATACATGGTTTCCAAATTTTATTACAAATAAAAAACTTAAAAGTGTGGCATGCAAAAGTATTCAGCCCCCCTTAGTTAATACTTTGTAGAACTACTTTTCGCTGCAATTACAGCTGCAAGTCTTTTGGGGTATATCTCTACCAGCTTTGCACATCTAGAGACTGACATTTTTGCCCATTGCTCTTTGCAAAATAGCTCAAGCTCAGTCAGATTGGATGGAGAGTGTCTGTGAACAGCAATTTTCAAGTCTTGCCAGAGATTCTCAATTGGATTTAGGTCTGGACTTTGACTGGGCCATTCTAACACATGAATATGCTTTGATCTAAACCATTCCATTGTAGCTCTAGCTGTATGTTTAGGGTAGTTGTCCTGCTGGAAGGTGAACCTCCGCCCCAGTCTCAAGTCTTTTTCAGACTCTAACAGGTTATCTTCCAAGATTGCCCAGTATTTGGCTCCATCCATTTTCCCAAGAACTCTGACCAGCTTCCCTGTCCCTGCTGAAGAAAAGCAACCCCACAGCATGATGCTGCCACCACCATGTTACACAGTGGGGATGGTGTGTTCAGGGTGATGCGCAGTGTTAGTTTTCTGCCACACATAGCGTTTTGCATTTAGGTCAAAAACTTCAATTTTGGTCTCATCAGACCAGAGCACCTTCCTCCACATGTTTGCTGTGTCCCCCACATGGCTTGTGGCAAACTGCAAATGAGACTTCTTATGGCTTTGTTTCAACAATGGCTTTCTTCTTGCCATTCTTCCATAAAGGCTCGATTTGTGGAGTGCATGACAAATAGTTGTCCTGTGGACAGATTCTCCCACCTGAGCTGTGGATCTCTGCAGCATCCCCAGAGTTACCATGGGCCTCTTGGCTGCTTCTCTGATCAATGCTCTCCTTGCCCGGCCTGTCAGTTTAGGTGGACAGCCATGTCTTGGTAGGTTTGCAGTTGTGCCATACTCTTTCCATTTTCGGATGATGGATTGAACAGTGCTCCGTGAGATGTTTAAAGCTTGGGATATTTTTTTATAACCTAACCCTGCTTTAAACTTCTCCACAACTTTATCCCTGACCTGTCTGGTGTGTTTCTTGGGCTTCATGATGCCCAAGGAACATTGTTTGTTCACTAATGTTCTCTAACAAACCTCTGAGGCCTTCACAGAACAGCTGTATTTATACTGAGATTAGATTATACACAAGTGGACTCTATTTACTAATTAGGTGACTTCTGAAGGCAATTGGTTGCACTGGATATTATTTAGGGGTATCAGAGTAAAGGGGGCTGAATACTTTTGCACGCCACACTTTTCAGTTTTTTATTTGTAAAGAAATTTGAAAACAATGTATCATTTTCCTTCCACTTCACAATTATGCGCCACTTTGTGTTGGTCTATCACATAAAATCCCAATAAAATACATTTACATTTGTTGTTTTAACGTGACAAAATGTGGAAAAGTTTAAGGGGTATGAATACTTTTGCAAGCCACTGTATATCACTTCTAAACACGGATCAGAAAATTTTAGCAAAGATTCGAGCAAGAAGACTGAATGAATTATATTAACAAATTGGTAAACCTGGATCAAACGGGATTTATACCCAAAAGACAATCATTTAATAACTTGAGAAGGCTTTTCAATATAATATACTCTCACAAAGAGGACATTGAAGATATTTCAGTTGTTACGTTGGATGCAGAGAAGGCATTTGATCAGGTAGGATGGCAGTATTTATATAAGATACTACAAAAATTTAATACAGGAGAGAATGTTATTAGATGGGTTAAATTACTGTATGATAAACCTACGACAAGAATATTAACTAATAATATGCTATCTCCAAAAAAATATTTATCAAGGGGTAATAGGCAGTGATGTGCCTTATCATCATTGCTATTTGCCCTTATGATAGAACCGCTGGCTGAAAGGATTAGAAATCATCCGAATATTCACAGATATAATACTAAGGACTCAAAGAATAAAATTTCATTATATGCTGACGATATTCTTTTATATATTACTAATACACAAACGAGTATCCCCACCTTATTAACACTAATCGAGGAATTTGGTTCTTTTTCAGGAAATAGAATAAATTGGAATAAAAGCGAAATTATGTCTTTAAAACCACAGGATGCGAGACACTTATTAAAATTCCCTTTCAAAATTGCAACAGAAAAATTCAAGTATTTAGGTATTCAAATTACGAGAAGACACAAATCATTATTTAGTGCCAATTTTATGCCACTATTAAATAAACTGAATATTATGATTAAATTTTGGAAAACGCTACCGCTCTCATTGATAGGTAGAATCAACGCTATAAAAATGACTTTCTTACCACAATTAATATATTTGTTTCAAGCGATCCCAATATGTATTCCAAAATATATTTTTTTAAAACTAGATTCTAATATCACTAATTTTATATGGGATTATAGAGCACACATAATTCAACAAAAGCATCTGTGTAAACCTAAAGAAGTTGGGGGTTTATCATTACCTAACTTTACGTATTACTACTGGGCAGTGCATATAAAGAACATAATGTACTGGTTGGATAGTTCCACTCACCAGTCGGAGTGGATAAGAGTGGAGAACGAGGAGTGTTTCCCGTACGATATAGGAATGATCTTGTTCTCACCGATAAAATTGAATAGTATAATATATAAGAACCCAATTATTCACAATACAATAAGAATTTGGAAACAAATAAAATTATCCTTGAAATTAAATAATCTATCAGTACTAATCCTAATATTGAATAATCCTGCATTCAAACCATCTCTTATTGACAAAACATATAAACATTGGGATAGACTTGGAATTAGGAAAGTAGGAGATATGTATGAATTGGGTAAATTGTTATCATTTCAACAATTAAAATAACATTTTAAACTGAATGATAATCAATATTTTAAATATGTACAGATATGTGACTTTATGAAGAAATATATACATAGATTTCAAACTATATTTTTAGACCCTTTAGAAGAAGCAATGAATATTAAGGCCGATTCACAAAAACTAATATCATATTTTTATAATAGTATATTAAATAGAGAATTACCCTCAACAGAGGCACTAAGAGAAGATTGGGAACATGAACTAATGATAAAGATTCCGAAAGATAGATGGATAATGTATCTGATGAACACACATAATCGTTCCATTAATGCAAGGCATAATTTAATTCAATTTAAATTAGTACATAGACTATATTATTCAAAAACGAGGTTGAATAAATGTCTCTCCTAGATGCGATAAACGTTTGTTTCAAAATGCCAATATAACACATTCATTTGTAGGATGTATAAAGTTGAATAAATTTTGGAGCGATATATTTGAAATATTTACAAAGCTCTTCAAGTCAAGAATAGAAACAAATACGAATGGATTTTATTTGGAATAATAGTAGAAGATATCAAGTTAAACAAAGACCAAAAAGTATTCTTTAATTATGGGTTAATAATTGGAAAGAAATTGATACTTAGATTTTGGAAAAATACAGCTATACCAACTATTAAAATGTGGATTAGTAATATGACGGACATAGCTCACCTTGAAGAAATGAGACTCCGCCTAATAGATAAATATGACCAATTCTTAAGGAGTTGGTACCCTTTCATCGACTTTTTGGAATCATGTGATGCAGCAGTACCGTAAAGATTACTGATTTCAGGTCAGGTCGTGGGTAGAATTACATCTCCGAACAAAGATTTGAATGTTTTCTTTTTTTGAGGGTCTTTTTCTCCTATTTCTACTTTCTACTTTTTCTTTTCTTATATACACACTTCACGTTTTTCTATTTTCTACTATCTATTTTTCCTCTTATTCTTCTCTCTATTTCTTGTCTTTTTTTATTTCCTTTTCAAAAACATAAAACTAGAGGTTGTACATAGAATGTATTACGTTATGACATAATTGGCACCTAAAACTAGGTGCCACTGTATTGTTTTGTACTGTATTAACTTCTAATAAAATAAAATAAAAATTAAAAAAATTGAATCCATGAACTGATTGTTATACTTTGCAGCAAGGAAACCATTATAAATGGCTTCCCTTAATTGGTTCCGTCAATCACATTAGATAGAAACGTAGAAAATAGGTGCAATTGTAGGTCATTCGGCCTTTTGAGCCAACACCGCCATTGACTACGATCATGGCTGGTCATCCAAATTCAGTACCCTGTTCCTTTTTCTCCCCATATCCCTTGATTCCCTTAGCCCTAAGAGCTAAATATAACTCTCTCTGATGATTCATTTCGATCCTTTGGGACGACAATCTTGGAAATTAATTTATTTCTACAAACTTACCTTTTATCTGGGAGACAATTCACGTGTGACACTCAAGCACTTAAGTCATGCACTGCATATGTGATTAAATGGGTAAGGCTCTTTCTGCACCTTCTCAATAATACAATGTATAGGAAGAAACTACAGATGCTGGTTGGTATAATTTAATGGCAGATTACAGATCACTCCTAGATCTGTCTTGTGATTTCTGTTTAGTACATTAGTCATTCTAATGGTACAGTGGAAACCCAAATTATGCATGCGTTGCATTCCTAGAAATACATTCATATTGTGACAGTAGTAAATCCTGAGCTGTAAATATGTCCTAAAAATAATGTTAACATGTTCACTGCCAAGATTAAGATTCACTTGTATACTCTGACCCGGGTATACTCGGAGGTAACACTGGACAGGTTAAAGCTCCTGAAAGCCATTTCATGTGAAGAAGTTTCTACTCTCTTCTGAGTTAAATCAAATTATTTAATAAATGGACCAGATTTTCCACTAACCAACAAGCGGTGTAAACTCGTTTTGTCAGTTCTCTGCTGATTCTCTGTTGAGTGCAAAATCCAGGTATATGTGATTCTATAATTTAGTTAACTATTTTTGTGTTCAATTGTTTATCTTTTTAGATGTGAATGAATGCTCTACTGAGTGTTCTGGTATTAATTCTATCTGTGAAAATACTAATGGCTCTTTTAGCTGTACGTGTAGAACAGGATATGAAGGATCCAACTGTACAGGTGAGTAAACGCTGGAAGAACATGTATCTTTGGAAGAAAATGTGATCTAACACAGTTATTCTGGGTCATTTAAGAATGACAACAATCACATGTCTCTTACATTATGTTTACACAGGTCCAAAAACAAATATTTTTAAATGTAATAGGAATATATATTTAGTTCTTTGGCAGGGAGTAAAATTGAAGCACAATAATAACAGGCAGTTGCAAATCTACCAGTTGTATTATGTAGGAAGGAACTGCAGATGCTGGTTTACACCGAATGTCGACAGAAAAAGTGGAAGTAACGCAGTGGGTCAGGCAGCATCTCTGGAGAAAAGGAATTGGTAACATTTTGGGTAGAGATCCTTCTGAGAAGCAGATCAAGATTTGCTGTCTCAAGTCTCTCACAGTCATTTCAACACTCATTTGTCTTCATTGTCACCTCATACATTCTTTCTTTGATACACGTTTCCTCTCAATTTTGTATTTCTCAAATTGACACTTATCAAAAGCCATTAACACCAGTTGATCCAATTGCAAATCCACTCTGATTAATGTTTGCCTTTCTGTTCATATACATGTCTCTTTTGCCCCAGAAAGAAAGGATGTATTAAAGGATATGTATGACAAAAATGCAGATGAAAATTAATTGCGATATCAAAACTGTTAAATAACCCCCCTTTTTTTTCTTTTGCAAAATGTAATATCTTTGTCTTTATTTCAAATAAATGCAGATATTGATGAATGCGCAAGAGATCTGGACAATTGTGTTTTGAATTCTAAGTGCTTCAATACGGATGGCTCATATACATGTACATGTAATAGTGGATATGAAGGTTCAAACTGCACCGACATTGATGAATGTACTAGATTTATGGATAACTGTCATAGTAGGGCTGACTGTCAGAATATACCTGGTTCATTCAACTGCACCTGCAGGTCTGGATTCAAAGGAAATGGGACATTCTGTGAAGGTATGGATGCCATAACTATATATTTGTCATTGGATATACACTTACAAAATAATTTTGTAAAGAAGCTTATAATGTTTAGTGTAGGAAAGAACTGTAGATGTCAATTGCATTAGATTAAAAACATAGAAAATAGGTGCAGGAGTAGGCCATTTGGCCCTTCAAGTCAGCACTGCCATTCAATATCCATGTATCATGGATTTATCATGGCTACTCATCCAAAATCAGTATCCTGTTCCTGCTTTCTCTCAATATCCCTTGATTCCCTTAGCCCTAAGAACTAAATCTAACTCTGATGATTCATTTTGGCCCTATGGGATGGCAATCTTGGAAATTAATTAATTTCTACAAGCTTACCTTTTATCTGGGATACAATTCACGTGTGACACTCAAGCACTTAAGTCATACCTTAGACATAAGCACGGTAAGACTCTTTCTGCACCTTCCCAACAATACAATTTAATATGTAGGAAGAAACTACAGATGCTGCTTTGTACAACTTAATGGCAGATTACAGATCATTCCTAGATTTATCTTATGATTTATCTTTAGTACACTAGTCATTCTAATGGTATAGTGGAAACCCAAATTATGCATGCGTTGTATTCTTAGAAATACGTTCATATTATGACAGTATCAAATCTTGAGCTGTAAATATGTCCTAAAAATAATTGTAACCTGTTCACTGCCAAGATTTCTTTTCACTTGTATACTCTGACCCGGGTATACTCGGAGGTGACAATGAACAGCTTAAAGCTCCTGAAAGCCATTTCATGTAAAGAAGCTTCCATTCTCTTCTTCTGAGTTCAATCAAATTATTTACTAAATGGACCAGATTTTCCAATAACCAACAAGCGGTGTAAACTTGTGGGTCAGTTCTCTGCTGATTCTCTGTTGAGTGCAAAATCCAGGTATATGTGATTCTATCATTTATCTAACTATTCTTGTGTTCAATTGTTTATCTTTTTAAGATGTGAATGAATGCTCCACTGAGTGTTCCGGAATTAATTATATCTGTAATATCTGTAATATTAATTATATCTATAAATATTAAGTTTTAACTAATATTTCTAACTTCAAATATGAATACAATTAATATCTTTAGGTAAATCCTTCACTTCCCTGAAATCACTGGGAACACTGTGTGTTTCAGTGTATTTTCTGTCCATCTTCCACCAGCAAGCACCCTGCTCTTTGCACTTAGGCAGGCCTACACAACATGGGCTGTGATGCCTCACTGATAGAGATGCACTCACTGTGTGGCTTGGGTAGCCAGTAATCCTCAATCCTCAGCTCGAGAACTATCAAGAATGTCAGCCATTGTACAATCGGGCTATGAATAACTGTGAACATCTTTAACAATCGCAAACCGTCAGGGACATTCTAAAAATGTATTGAAAATATATGAAACTAAAAGTGTTAAATTGTATCTTTATCCTTCAAAAACAAAAATAAGTTATCTATAACTAAGTTCATCTGTTTTAGTCACAATGCTCCTTGCACTGAAATAAAGTCCATCAGTTTTACAAGATTTCCTAACCTCTCCCTGCCTGTCCATTCTTTGAGACTAACTGGTCATTTACACCATCCCATTAGTCATAGTCATTGAGTGATACAGTGTGGAAACAGGCCCTTCGGCCCACCTTGCCCACAACAACCAACAATGTCCCAGCTACACTAGTCCCACTTGCCTGCACTTGGTCCATATCCATCCAAATATGTCCTATCCATGTGCCTATCTAATTGTCTCTTAAACAATGGGATAGTCCCAGTCTCAACTACTTCCTCTGGCAGCTTGTTCCCTACACCCTTGGTGTGAAAAAGTTACCCCTTGGATTCCTATTAAATCTTTTCCCCTTTCACCTTGAATCTATGTCCTCGGTCCTCGATTCCCCAACTCTGAGCAAGAGACCCAATCTATTCCTCTCATGATTTTATACACCTCTATAAGATCCCCCCTCATTCTCTGCACTCCATGGAATTGAGACCCAGCCTACTCAAACTCTCCCTATATCTCACACCTTCTAGTCCTGGCAACATCCTTCAATTTGCTGACCCTCTGTTCTTGTTCCCAACCCCTTCTAGTTTAAACCCTCCCTGGTAGCATTAGCTAATGTTCCTGCAAGGATTTGGTCCCTTGCCAGTTCAAGTGCAACCTATCCCTCTTGTATAGGACACCTTGCCATCAGAAGAGATCCCAGTGGTCTAAATATCTGAACCGAAGGTCTGTGCACCAAATCCTCCGCCACTCATTCACCTGTCCTATCTTCCTATTCATACCTTCTCTAGCACTTGGCACTGTCTGCCTACACCCTTCCTTGCTGGGCCTCAGGACCGGATCTGTTGCACCAGACCTTGCTTGTTGCTGTTGTTCCCCCTAAATGGTCATTCCCTCTTCTCCCATCCCCTGCCCCCCCCCACCCACCCTCCCCCAAACAGTACCCAAAAGGGTAGACCTGCTATCAAGGGGAATAGTTAAAGGGGACTCAAAGATAGAACACAAAAAGCCGGAGTAACTCAGCGGGCCAGACAGCATCTCTGGCGAGAAGGAATGGGTGACGTTTTGAGTCGAGACCTTTCTTCAGACTGGCCAAATGTGAATTCTGCACTCCCTTCCTATTCCCTTTCCTGGGTGGTCAGATTATCTTCTGACTGCACTTTAGCGTGTGACCACTATAACTCTTATTTATGATACTCTCATTGAGTTGGGCAATCCTGGGGTCATCCAGCCGCAGCTCCAGTTTCCTCTTGGCCAGTCAGGAGTTGCTGCACAGGATGCACTCACCAGATGTGCAGTCCTCAGAGTGAAACTGGAGGTCTCTCTGACTTCTCACGTTCAGAGAGAGTATATCAAACTCATAACTTTCTGCATCAGGTAGGATAAAACCTTCAGGTGCATGAAAACAAAACCAAACCTTTACAACCCTCTCTTGAAAATATATCACTGCTCCTCCATCACCACAGCCAAACTCCTGGAGCTTCCGTTCCCACGGCAATGTTGAAATACTTTCACCAGAAGGACCATTGTAGGTACCTCCCCATCGAAGTCCCAAGGTTAATTTGGAATGGAAAATAATGGCTGGTCTCCCTTTTCTGATCTGACTGTCATCTGGAGGATGATCCCAAATATGGGGACATATTTTCAAATTTCAGCAGTTTTTGATGGGTGACAAAGGAAAGTTTCCATGTTTCTTCCTTTCTGCATCCATCTACTTTGCTTCAAAACGTCAAATATATTTTCTTAACTGAGATATTAACTCTCCCAACTGTTGAAATTTGTTTGGATATCTCGGCATTTTAGTAATTACATCGTTGATTGCATTTTCAGAGATTACCTCCACTACCAATACAACAGCAAGTCCATCAAAGGGAACATTGAATCAAACAAGTACACCCACTGTTGCCTTGGCTCCATCAAGCACCTCGACAACTACTCCAAAACTCACCAATACCACTGCTGTTACCTCTGCACCACCAAGGACCACCACAACTACCTCATTACCCACCAATACCACTGCTGCTGCCTCAGCACCATCCAACTACACCACAACAACTTCAAAAACCACCAATAACACTATTAATACATCGGCATATGCAAGGTCTACCACAACTACTTCAAAACTCACCAATACCACTGATGTTACCTCAGCATCAGCCATCATCATTACAACTACATCAGTACCCACCAATACCACTATTAATACATCACCACAAGCAAGGACCACCACAACTACTTCAGTACCCACCAATACCACTATTAATACATCGGCGCAAGCCAGGATCACTACAACTACTTCAGTACCCACCAATACCACTGCTGCAGCCTCAGCACCATCCAACACCACCACAACTACTTCAGTACCCACCAATACCACTATTGTTGCCTTGACAACATCCATCGCGACCACAACTACCTCAGAACCCACCAATACCACGGCTATTACCTCATTACCGACAAGCTCCACTACGACAACTACAACAGTCGTGCCAGCACCATCTGCTAATAGAGGTAAGTGCATGAATTATTTATGATGATATGAAATTAAGATGATATTAAAACGTGATATCCCCTTGGAATAAGTTAAATCGTTTTGAAGCATATTTAAAGAACTGTTAAATTCTAAGGAACAATGATACAAGTTAAAATCTAAGGAACAATGAAAATAATATTTTATTTAATATAATATATAATAAAATATTTAATATTTAATATGACATTAAAGAGAACTGTAATGATCTTCGAAGCATGATGTGAAATGATGGTGCAAGCAAATTCACTAGTAGCTTTCAGAAGGAATAAATATATCAAAAAATGTTTATTTTCTGCTGTACGCAAAGGAATGAGACTAGAGACACAAGGAAATGTAAATGCTGGAATCTTGAGTGAAACACAAAGTGCTGGAGTAACTCAACAGGTCAGTCAGCATCTCTGGATAAAATGGGATTATTCTTCAGACTGATTGTAGTCTGGGTGAGATACCCAGACAAGAGGTGTGAGCAAGACAAAGTGATAGGCGGATACAGGTGAGGGGGGTTTGATTAGCAAATGTTCAAAAGCTAGAGAAGAAAATGAGACAAAAGGGGGCCTGATAAGGAGAGAAGAGGAGTGAAATATAAAGACAAAGGGTGGGATAATGGATAGGAACGGGGGAGATGGGACAATGAAATAAATTGTGGTAATGATGGTCAGGGATTAGAGGAGAGGAGAGGAAAGTGGGAGTTTTTACTTAAAATTGGTGAATTCAATGTTCATATCATTGGATTGTAAGCGAAATATAAGGTGCTGTTCGTTCAGTTTACTTGTGGCCTCACTGACAATGGAGGAGACATAGGACAGATAGGACCGTATATGAATGGGTGTTAAAATGGTTGGCAATTGGGAGGTTCAGCAGGCCTTGGCAGATTGAGTACACACATTTGGCAAAATGCTTGCATGGTCTATGTTTGGTCTCGTCAATGTAAAGGAAACCATATCCGGAGCAGCAAATGCAGTAGCTGAGGTGAGAAGGTATGGGTGGAGGTGTTACATGTCCAGTGATTGTAGGGGACAGTACCAGGGAAAGGGGTGGGATTGAGTGGGAAGGGATGATTGAAGCAAGGATTTGAAGATGGAGTGGTCTATGCAGAATGGAGGGTGGGGATGGAAAGATTCGGCTTGGGATCACATTGAATGTGGGACAAATGTCGGAAAAGGGTGTGTTGATGAAGAGGCTGGTGGGTTGAAAGTTGATGCCGAGGGGCATCTACCTTTGTTCCAGTTTGGGGGAGGGGGAGTGCAAGTATAATTGCTGGACGGTGAGGAGAGGGATCCATCAATAACAGCAGGGGGTGAAACCACGATTATGGAAAAAAAAGAGGACATATTGGATGTCCTGGAGTGTAAAGCCTCATCTTGGGAAAAGATGTGGTGGAGGTGCAAAAATTGAGAGGCGGTGGCTGGCATGTTTGCAAGAGGCAGGATGGGAGGAGGTGTTGTGAAGGTAACTGTGGGAGTCGCTAGGCTTGTGGTAGACATCAGTGTGTGTATTGTGATGGAGACACAGATATTGAGAAAGGGGAGAGTGTCAGAGATAGTACAGTGAATTTGAGGGCAAGGTGGAAGTTACGATAATACATATGCTCGATATTGAATTAACAGAGCAGTTCCTCATTTCTTCTTATTGCAGATATATCTGTCAGACTTGCAATCTTATTACCACAAAATGATCACAGATGTAGCCAATTTGATGGGACTGAATGTGCCAGAAAATATGTTCTGCCTATATTCAGTATTCTAATTATAAATGGTTTATTTAAATATATACAGTGGCTTGCAAAAGAATTCATACCCCTTGAACTTTTCCACATTTTGTCACGTTACAACCACAAACATAAATGTATTTTATTGGGATTTTATGCGATAGACCAACACAAAGTGGCGCATAATTGTGAAGTGGAAGGAAAATGATACATGGTTTTCAATTTTTTTTTACAAATAAAAAACTGAAAAGTGTAGCGTGCAAAAGTATTCAGCCCCCTATACTCTGATACCCCTAAATAAAATCCAGTGCAACCAATTGCCTTCAGAAGTCACCTAATTAATAAATAGAGTCCACTTCATGTAATCTAATCTCAATATAAATACACCTGTTCTGTGAAGGCCTCAGAGGTTTGTTAGAGAACATTAGTGAACAAACAATGTTCCTTGGGCATCATGAAGCCCAAGGAACACACTAGACAGGTCAGGGATAAAGTTGTGGAGAAGTTTAAAGCAGGGTTAGGTTATAAAAAAATATCCCAAGCTTTAAACATCTCACGGAGCACTGTTCAATCCATCATCCAAAAATGGAAAGAGTATGGCAGAACTGCAAACCTACCAAGACATGGTTGTCCACCTAAACTGACAGGCTGGGCAAGGAGAGCATTGATCAGAGAAGCAGCCAAGGGGCCCATGGTAACTCTGGAGGAGCTGCAAAGATCCACAGCTCAGGTGGGAGAATCTGTCCACAGGACAACTATTAGTCATGCACTTCACAAATTGGGCCTTTATGGAAGAGTGGCAAGAAGAAAGCCATTGTTGAAACTAAGCCCTAAGAAGTCCCATTTGCAGTTTGCCACAAGCCATGTGGGGGACACAGCAAACATGTGGAGGAAGGTGCTCTGGTCTGATGAGACCAAAATTGAAGTTTTTGGCCTAAATGCAAAACGCTATGTGTGGCGGAAAACTAACACTGCACGTCACCCTGAACACACCATCCCCACTTTGAAACATGGTGGTGGCAGCATCATGCTGTGGGGATGCTTTTCTTCAGCAGGGACAGGGAAGCTGGTCAGAGTTGATGGGAAGATGGATGGAGCCAAATACAGGGCATCTTGGAAGAAAACCTGTTAGAGTCTGCAAAAGACTTGAGACTGGGGCGGAGGCTCACCTTCCAGCAGGACAACGACCCTAAACATACAGCCAGAGCTACAATGGAATGGTTTAGATCAGAGCATATTCATGTGTTGGAATTGCCCAGTCAAAGTCCAGACCTAAATCCAATTGAGAATCTCTGGCAAGGCTTGAAAATTGCTGTTCACAGACGCTCTCCATCCAATCTGACTGAGCTTGAGCTATTTTGCAAAGAAGAATGGGCAAAAATTTCAGTCTCGAGATGTGCAAAGCTGGTAGAGACATACCCCAAAAGACTTGCAGCTGTATTTGCAGCGAAAGGTAGTTCTACAAAGTATTGACTCCAGGGGCTGAACACTTTTGCACGCCACACTTTTAAGTTTTTTATTTGTAATAAAATTTGGAAACCATGTATCATTTTCCTTCCACTTCACAATTATGCACCACTTTGTGTTGGTCGATCACATAAAATCCCAATAAAATACATTTACCTTTGTGGTTGTAACGTGACAAAATGTGGAAAAGTTCAAGGGGTATGAATACTTTTGCAAGCCACTGTATGTTTTGAAGGAGTTTTAAAAAAAAAAAAAACTATGTTCAAGGGGGAAATGGTGCGTCTTAGTATTGGAATAATAAGAATCAAGTATTTTGTTTCAAATTGACCTGGATTTAGCTGCTAATACAACTCTGTTAGAAGAAGGTCATATAATTAGATAGTTTTATAATGGTGGTAGAGAGAGAATGGAATTGAACTATATTTTAGTTTAGTTTAGAGATACAGCACGGAAACAGACCCTTCTGCCCACCGGTTCCGCGCTGACCAGCAATCCCCACAGATTAATACTATCCAACACCCACTCGGGACAATTTTTGCATTCACACCAAGCCAATTAACCTACAAACTTGTACTTCTTTCTGTCATCTGAACAATGAAAGAAGCAATCAGTCTTCCCCCCTACCTCTTCACATGCACAAACATTTCCCCTGACTAGTTTATATTATCATTAACAGATATATTAAACAATTTGGTCAGACTTTATGACTTAATTTTCATTTTGTAATTAGACATTCAATAAACTATTTCAATGCTTTCTTTCAGCTCTTCCTGACAGAAGAGTCAATATTACGTTGCCTGTGAGCAGCAGTAGTGGGAGTTCAAATATTTCAGGTCAGGTTCATGAAAAGGTATGCCAATTTTATTTTCCTTCCTTGCTTGTTGAACTTTTTTATTTGTAGACAGAGTATTTAAGTATTCTATATAAATGTAAAATGGTTAAGAGTGATAATTTCTTCAAGACGTTTACAATAATTAACAGCACACCAATGTGATGCAGAAGTATAACATAAGATTTTGTCTCAACAAGTTAATGTTAGATTATTCAAAATCAAGAACACTAAATAGCCCAACATTGCTGGGTTTCACACAAAATCAAGATTAAAACATTCTTACATCGGTCCATGGGGGATTAGGCATCCTTTTCAAACTCGGAATCCGGTCAGCCTGCATGAGTTATCCAACAACATTGAAAATGTAAACCAGATTTGGAAGCCACTGAACAGAACTGTAGCTAGTGTTTTCCATTGGCTCTGGGTCGGAAGCCATGTTGGAGCAGGTAGTGTTAGTGGCACCAGCTGGGCATTGCAGATATCTGTTCTGAGGGAAATTATGACAGTGGCCACAGATGGTTAATGATTAATGAATAATTTATTATTAGTTTAAAAAGCTGGATAATATGTTTCAAATGAGCTTGTTACACCTTGGTCATTCCCTCTTGTACCCCCTCACATCAGGCAGACATTACAAAAATATGAAAACCCACACTACCAGATTCAGGAAGAATTTGTTCCTCATATGAGTAGACTATAAAATAGTCCTCTCACAAACTAAGGGTATGGACCCAATCTCCCAACCTGTCTCATTGCAGCCCTTGCATTTTTAATGCATACTTCTCTGTAACTGTAAGGCTACAATACTGTAATGCTATATTCTGAACACCGGCATTTTACTGTTTGCCATATCCATTGTACTCGTATATGGCTTCATTGTTCTCATGATTTGACTAGATAACACACAAAGTAATTTGCTGTATCTTTGCACATGCGACAATTATAAATCAACCAACTATGCATTCTGTAGAGATTTATTTCATGTTGCAAAGCTACACCATGATTACAGGTTCTGAAACCATTGGCGACCTGAACTGCAAGAGCAGGTCTTTACTGAAGGCTGAAGATCTCAACCTGCATTAAACAATCCATCCATTCCTGAGCCACGTCTTGACTCGATTCCGGGAAGAGAGATTTTAGAATGTTCTAGTGCATTTTAATTTCTTTGTTGCTGGAGATCGAAACCAAAATGATACCTAATCCTACAATCTAATGGATGAATATTCCATGAATACTTAGACTCCTATCTCCAATAACCACCTGCCACTAAAGTGCTATTCTACCTCAAGGCACCAGTTGAAGGAACAATCCCCACTGGAACCCACTACTTTAACAAATTGAACCAAAGGGAGAGATTGATAGTCGGGGTTCACACTGCTTCTAGGGACGTTGATGGTCAGTTTAGTTTAGAGCTACAGTGTGGAAACAGGCCCTTCGGCCCACTGAGTCCGCACCGACCAGTGATCCCTGCACATTAACAACACTATCCTACACACACAAGGAACAATTTACAATTATACCAAGCCAATTAACCTACAAACCTGCATGTCTTTGGAGTGAGGGAGGAAACACACGCATGTCACAGGGAGAACGTACAAACTCCATACAGACAGGCAGCACCCGTAGTCGGGATCGAACCCAGGTCTCTGGCGCTGCAAGTGCTGTAAAGCAGCAACTCTACCGCTGCGCCATTGTGGCGCCCTTCTGACACATCCGTGTAGTTGCACAGAGTGCCTGGATTTGTGATTTCTGTGTTCAACACATTGTATTAGAATAACACAGCACAGTGCCAATTTCTGCTTCATTACATCGAACAATGTTATCCTTGAAAATAAACAAAAAATACTTTGATTTTTATAGATCTATGAAAAGGCAAAAAAAGTGAGACACTTTAAGAATGCTACGGAACCTCTAATATGGTTGGTATAGTTTGTCTTATTCTATACTGGATACCCTCATTTTAATGGACCCCTTTATAACGGATTTCAGATACAGTGGATGAAGCTGCCAATGCCACTTCCAGCTCTCACTGTCTCCCTAGTTGTTTAGAGGCCTGGCCTCCGACCCCAGCCCCGACTCGCAAGGTGCCCAAGCGAGCCCTTCTTCACCCGCCGCACGGTCCGGTGACACGGCTGTTGTTGTGGCTCACATTGTAGCCCCTGCGCTCAGCGCTTTCTTCAGGCCACCCCCACTGACAGGATGCTCTTGATCACCTTGAGGCACCCTCTCAACTGTTGCTGCTTCTTGCTGTCGGCGAAGACTTTGGCTGCATGTACAAGGCACCCACCAATCTCTGTGTAAAAAAACTTGCCCCACACTTCTCGTTTACCTACCTCCATATCACATCTGAAACATCAAAACCATGGATCGATCACTGAGCAGCCAGCCCTGTCCTGTCCCTCTTGTAACCAAGTCTCCATAATGGCCACATCATCATACTTTCAAGCACTGATTCAGGATCTAGGTTGATCTACAAGGATATTGGTCCTCCTTGTTCAAGTCACAAGGAGAACGTACAAACTCTGTACAGACAGCACCTGTAGTCGGGATCGAACCCGGGTCTCCAGTGGTTCCACCGGGTCTCCGGGTCTCCAGTTGCTGTAAGGCAGCAACTCTACCGGTGTACCACCATGCTGCCCTTGCCACTAAATAAGGTCCATTTAGTTAATACTAATGTCTTAATTGATCGACAGTTCGATGCATTTTAAAAGTAATATTTTTTCTCTGTTAATATTTTTTAAACTATTGAAATCCACCAGCAGTTTCTAAACATATTATCAAACATATAGAAACATTGGGAAATGAAAACTGGTGATATAAGCATTGAGTCATAAAGCATGAAAACTGGCTGGTCCATGACGACCAAGATGATTGATCTACTCTAGTCCCACCTGCCTGCATTTGTCCCATATCCCTCTAAATATTTTCTATTCATGTACCTGTTCAAATCTCTCTTAAATGTTATGGAACCTGCCTCAACTACCTCCTCATCCTCCATAGTCCACATACTCACCACCATCTGTATGGAAAAAGTTGCCCCTCAGGTTCCAATTAAATCTTTCCCCTCTCACCTTAAACAATGTCCACAGACCCTCAAATCCTAGCAGCATCTTTGTAACTCTTCTCCATGCTCTTTCCAGCTTTACAACATCTTTCCTTTAGCGAGGTGACCAAAACTGAACACATATATTCCAAATGAAGCCTCACCAACATCTTGTACGACGGTAACATAGCATCCCAAATTCTATACCCAGTATGCTGACTGATGAATGTGCCAGAAATCTTCTTGACCACCCTATCTACATGTGATTCCACTTTCAAGGTACAATATACCTGCACACCAGATCATTCTGTTCAATAACACTCTCCAGAATCCTTCCATTCACTGTGAAGGTCCTATCATGCTTTGACTTCTCAAAATGCAATACCTCCCACTTAGAAACAAAAAGCTGGAGTAACCCAGCGGGACAGGCAGCATCTGTGGAGGGAAGGAATGGGTGATGTTTCGGGTTGAGTCCCTTCTTCAGACTGGGCTTCTGAGACATGACCTCCCACATACAAAACCATGCTGACTTAATCCCTTAATCAATACCTGTTTATCCAAATGCATATATATCTTATCCCTCAGAATACTCTCCGGTAACTTGCCTACCACAGATGTTATGCACCCTGGTCTTCATTTCCCTTTGGCTTTTCTTTGGAGACCATATTAAATAGAGGCACAAGATTAGCTACCCAACAGTATTCCGGCACCTCACCCACATCTAATGATGGTTCATATATCACAGCCGTGGCCCCTGCAATTTTGTTCTGTAGCTTCCCGCATTGTCCTCAGATATAGCTGACCAGGCACAGGAGATTTGTCTACCTTCATAATCTTCGGGGCGTTCAGCGCCTACTTGACTGTAATACTGACTGTCCTCAAGATGCTTCCATTACGTTTCCCAATGTCCCCAGCCTATCTTTTTCCACAGTAAATACATGAGAAATACTCATTACGGACTTTGCCCATCTCATGCGGCTCCTCACAGAGATGACTGCTTTGGTTTCTATGGGGCCCCCTTCTCTCTCTCGTCACCCTCTTTCCCTTAATTTATAATCTCTTTGGATTACCCTTAATATTATCTGCCATAGCTATCACCTACTCACTTTTTGCCCTCCTGATTTTCTTCTTAAATGTCTCCTTAGTTCCTGAAACTCCTCCAGCTGATCCCAGCTGTCGATACCTCTCCCATGCCTCCTTCTTTTACCTGACTAGAACCTCAATTTCCTAAAAGCAGTCAGTGGGTATCAGGGTGGTTGGTGCTGGATCAAGGTCTCAGATTATACAACCTCAGATTGCTCTCAGCAGACTATTCCACTTCAAAAGCATCAACACATGAATGGCCCCATAAGATAAATGCAGCAAATGCAAGGGTCAAGAGACATTGTTGTCTTAAGTTCTCCCTCCTTCCCCAATCCCCAGCTCTTATAAGGTCATGAAATCATAAATTATAAGTGCAGAATTAGGCCATTCAGCCCATCAAGTCTACGCCACCATTCAATCATGGCTGATCTATCTCTCCTTCCTAACCCCATTCTCCTGCCTTCTCCCCATAACCATTGACACTCATACTAATCAAGAATCTATCTATCTCCGCCTTAAAAATATCCATTGACTCTGCTTCCACAGCCTTCTGTGGTAAAGAATTCCACAGATTCATCACCCACTGACTAAAGAAATAAATTCTTCCTCATCTCATTCCTAAAGGACGTCCTTTAATTCAGAGGCTATGACTCCTAGACTTTCCCACTAGTGAAAACATCATCTCCCAACCACTCTATCCAAGCCGTTCATTATTCGGTAAGTTTCAATGAGGTCACCCGTCATCCTTCTAAACTTCAGCGAGTACAGGCCCAGTGGCGTCAATGCTCTTCATATGTTAACCCACTCATTCCTGGAGAAACACTTTATATTCCTTTATAAACATCTCAAGCTTTATCTGAATGATCCTGGGAAGTTCCATGGCCTTCCAATCAATCCTGGTCAAAAGCTGATGTCATTCTCTAACCCCTGCATTCCCTCTCTCTCCATCCCTCTCTCACCCAGGTCACACCACGTTCCTGTTCTCAAATAGCAAACAGCTAACAATGGCCTGCTTCCTTTATCATCTTTACTTTTTTGCATACCTTTCATTCATTTGTTCTATATCTCTCTACATCACTGTCTGCATTTCTTGTTTCCCTTTCCCTTGACTAGTGTGGAGATGAGTCTCGACCCGAAACATCACCCATTCCTACTCTCCAGAGATATGCCTGTCCCGCTGAGTTACACCAGCTTTTTGGTCTATCATGCTTTTGAGACTCCTTTTGCCCAGGGAATTGGATAATAATCAATAATAATAATGTGTTGTGTCTGCTTTAAATGAACCAGTTATTCCCACAACAACGAACGGCAGTCAGAAAGCTTAAAATCCATACGACAACCTTTAGAAATGCTTTCAAGTTGCTCAAGTTTGAGTTTTTTATTTTTGAAA
Source organism: Okamejei kenojei (assembly GCA_035221665.1). NCBI lineage: Eukaryota > Metazoa > Chordata > Chondrichthyes > Rajiformes > Rajidae > Okamejei > Okamejei kenojei. The sequence continues at coordinate 60,439,544 of CM069144.1, read as the reverse complement.
CAGTTTATTCATATAGGCATTGTCATTTTAATCTGAACATAGAGTCATAGAGTGATACGGTGTGGAAGCAGGCCCTTCAGCCCAACATTGGCCAACATGTCCCAACTATACTAGTCCCACCTGCCTGTGTTTGGCCCATATACCTCCAAACCTGTCCTATCCATGTAAGACGTTCAGATTTTTGTTTTTTATTGTACTGTTGATAAGTAAATATAGGTTCTAAATTCATATAACCTATGCATCGACTAATCTATGCATCTGCCATCCACAAACAGGATACGGGACGGAAATCTGGTTACTTCTGCAGAGCTTCAATTTGAATACAATGCAATGCTGAGTGTAATTAATTTTCTAAATAATGAATTACATCCTGCAATTCTGAATGCTTTCAACAATGCCACACGTGTCCAGCGTGCCGTAGCACCTGTTGCCCTTGGAACTTTGAATAGCACTGATATTCAAGATATAACCATATGTAAGTACAAGATTTCAACGTTTATTGAGTGATATGGTACTATGGTGGCACAGTGATATAATAATCTGGGGAGTTTAAATCTCACCACATCAGAGGTGAAACTTAAATCTGGGAAAAGAACAATCGGTCTTGGTAATGATTAACCCTGAAATTTACCAAATTGCTGTAAAAATCGATGTGGTCCATGAATATCCTTCGGGGAAGATGCCTGTCCTGTCATTCTTACCTGTTCGGTTACCAGAATGCTGCCTGAATTAGCAGGTATCACCTATATGGTGAAGCTGATCAAACTTGGATTGTTTTCTCTGAAACATTGGATGTTGAGAGGAGACCTGAGAGAATATATCAAATTATGTGCGAAATGGATAGTGTAGACAGTCAGAACCTCTCGCCCCCCTTCAGGACAAATTCAGTTTGGTAAATTACTGTCCAGTCAAGGAGATCAAAGGTGTCATCAACAACGCTGTCAATTGGTGCAGTTTGGATTTTGTCAGGACTAGCTGCCTGCAAATCTCATCACAACCTTGGTTCAAACATTGACAAAAGAGCTTAAATCCAGATTGCCCTGTATTATTAAAGCAACTGACATCACAGGTAAAATATTAAAGTGGTTGCAGTCATAACTGATCAAAGTCAAAATCAAATGTATTTGTTACATGCAACCGAAGGTGCAGTGAAATGAATCTTAAGCAAGGGTAGGGATGGAGGAATTTATGTCACCCATGTCAAAAATGTCCAGGTCTGGGTAAAATGGATTAAAATGATTTTTGGCTGATTTATTAACGTGGATCCCCCCAGACAAACATCAAATAGGTCATTGTCAAACAAAAAAAACAGTAATTATGTAATCTTGTAAAAATAAATCTAAATTAGATTCAAATGATTAGAATTGCTTTATACTTCAGCAAATGTGTGCATGAAATTCGTTTTAAAGCCCCTGTCCCACTTACGTGTCCTTGGCACGCTAATTATGCGACCTCGTGGTCACATTGAGTGGGTAACGGTTCCGTGAAGGTCGCGCGCGATTTCATACGCCCGCACAGCCGTCTGGAGCTCGTGATGTCATTTGAAGATGGACACAAATGCAGGATTCATTCAACGCGATGGGTGATGTTTCGTGTCGAGACTCTTCTTCAGTCTGAAAGAAGGGTCTTCACCCGAAACGTCACCCGTTGCTTCTCTCCAGAGATGCTGCCGGTCCCGCTGAGTTACTCCAGCATTTTATGTCTATCTTCAATTTTCTTGGCCGTGCTTTGGGAGTAGAAGTGGGGGCAGATCCTTATCCGCAATGGCCGTGAGCCCCAGGCCGAGTTCGGCAATCGTTTCATCGTGCCAGGGTCTTGGGCCTGTCCCACTTTGGCCATCAGTTACCGACAGGCCGCTGGCGCGCTAAGATTTCGTTCGCTACAAAAATTTCGGAGCCCTGCGCAATGTCACGCACAACTCCATACCCTTCCGCGCTTCTCAGTGGGACCAGTCCCGCACGGCCACATGATGCCCATGCACCTCAACGCGACAAAGAGGTCACGTAATTTGCGTGCCAAGGACACTTTAGTAAACAACCGACATGCCAGAGAACAACAGAATCATAATAGAGATTTTCAAGGTGACATTCTTACAGATTTTCCTTTGATATTAGCTGTAAAAAGTTTGGAAATACCTATACTTCAACAATTACTTTTCAAAGCATTTATTCTAAATGTTTCCCTTTCCGAAATATTATTGATAATAAATCCATTATTTCCCGATTCTGAATTGACACACAGACTTAAAATACAGAACATTTTCTTTTTTATTTCAGTATCAAACGAACAGTTATTGGGTTACTTTAGCTGCAACGACTCTATATATGCTGGTTATGTGGTTGACTGGGATGAGCAAAATGGAGTCGTTTGCCGATCACCCTGTGACATGAATTACTGTTTGAATCAAGCAGAGTGCAAGCATCTGCTGACTGGACCTTCGTGCAAGTATAAAGACATATTTTTTAATATTGAGTAGTTGTTTGAGAGTGCAAGGAAATTAATTTTAAGTGCATGCATTTTGTCGTGTTATAACTTAATCTCATTAATAAATTGTACGTATCTTTTTAAAAGCTTTTCTCTATTGTATAATGAAAAAGATCATTGCATAATGCCCCAAAAGGTTTCCGGAAACAATTCTAGTAACTGAGCCAGGTGCTGCATTTCTCAATGTTATACCATACTAGACCAAGTGGGAATCATTGGGCCCCATTCCCCCAAAGCAATATTCCACCATTCACCCATTCCCCCAACGCAACCCGTTTCCACCACTCACCCGTTCCCCCAATATAACCCGTTTGCCCAAGGCAATATTCCACCACTCACCAACTACGCAGGCACGGCTCATTTTCCCTGATCCCCCAACACTCCCTCCGCTCCTCTTCACCCTCCCTTTTCTCTCCCATTTCCTCCTCCCCTCCTCCACTCCCTCCACACTTCTCCCTCTCTCCTTTCCCCTACCCTCAGTCACTCCCTACCCTCAGTCACTCCCCCCACCCTCCTTAACCTTTCTCCCCTCCCTACCCCCCTGACCCGTTGGGCCCAGTTCCCCAACACAATATTCCACCACTCACCCATTCACCCAACACAACCCGTTCCCCCAACACAATATTCCACCACTCACCCATAGCCCCCAACTGTGCAGACACAGCTCATATAGTCCCTCCCTATCCTCTTCACCCTCCCTCTTCCCTCTTCTCTCCCCTCTCCTCCCCTCCTCCACTCCCTCCCTCACCTCTCCCTCCCTCTCCTTTTCCCTACCCTCAGTCACTCCCTCCTCTAAACACAATGTTTAAATGACATTTCATGTCCTCCACTCCCCCACACCCTCCCTCTCCTTGAAACAATGTAACAAATCTCTCATTGCACTGGGTGGAACACTGTTGATTGGCAGCACATGTAAATGCGATCCCATGGTGATGTCATTGTCGGGTGGAGCACTGTTGCTGGGCAGCTTATGTAAATAGTATCCCATTGTGACGTCATAGCTGCAAACTGCCAGTACCTGCCACAACACAATTTTTTAAATGTCAATAACTTGTAAAAATTGTAGAGCTATCGTGTACCATTTCGGCGTAACTCAGATAACAAAAGCTGCTGGCAAACAAACAAATACACTCACTCAAATACAAGATGAGAGTTTTAGTAATAAACTAGACCAAGTGGGACATGTTAGGTCCGTGTCACATGGGAGGCCTGGTCCCCCAATATAACCCATTCCCCCAATGCAATATTCCATCCAATGCAATATTCCACCACTCACCAATAGTACCCATGGGAGGCCTGGTCCCCCAACACAACCCATTCCCCAAGGCAATATTTCAACACTCACCCGTTTCTACAACACAACTCATTCCCCCAACGCAATATTCCACCATTCACCCATAGCCCCCAACTGCACAGGGACTGCTCATTGCACCTTATTTACCCTTCCTCATTTTAAATTTAAAAACAATTCAGTGTACTGTGACTTCAAATGCATTTGCACCTGCTAGAGTTAGCAGCACTGTGTGTACTTGGATAGCAACAATGTTGCAAACAGGGCTACAATCCCATTGTCCAACACACCCATTCCCTACCCAGAGCCCCCATGGGAGGTGTGATCTGAATATGTCTGCTCCCCCAACGGTTGGTCTCCCAATGCAATATTCTACTTCTCAGCCGTCCCCCCAGTGCAACCTAACCCTTCCCGAACGTAAGAATCCAGCGCTCCCCTGCCTCCCTCAGCAGTGGACTTTAAAAATAATTCCAAGTTCCAACTGCAATACCAATTGGTTGTTTCCCTCATGTTGAAAAATCCCATTGAGGTGAAAAGTTCAGAGTGTTTATGTCTTGCAACTTTGTATCGAAGTGTGTTGAAAGCTTGGAGGAATGATTTTAACAGTAAAAATCTTGTTAAAGTTGGAATTTTTAAAACTTTAATCGTGAATAACATGAAATATAGGATGAAATATTCAGTGAAGCTGATCACTGCTAGCGAGCCATTGTAACGTCATCAATTGAAGCTGGTCATTTTAAATTCCAAGTCTTTTGATTTATTTAAACTTTAATCAGTAATAAGTCGAGAATAAGTCGAGAAATAAAGCATAAAATGTTCAGCGATTTTATCTGTCCTATTCACCTAGCTTTTAAGGGATATGTACCAGAATATGCCAAATGTCATTGTTACCCCGTAGTGTTTTAGAGAGTGAGAAACAGAGACAGAGACAGAGACAGAGACAGAGAAAGCCGGGTTCCATCTCCCCTGCTGCCTGTGCAGAGTTTGTATCCTCGCCCCATGACCTGCGTGAGTTTTCTCCAAGATCTTCAGTTTTTTGTTTCCACGCTGTATCTCTACAACTAAAACTAGTGACTAGTGGTGTGCCTCAGAGATCAGTGCTGGGCCCATTGATGTTTGTGGTTTATATTAATGATTTGGATCAGAATGTACAAAGCATTATTAGTAAGCCAGGCTATGGCACCTGGCTTTTGACCCTGTCCCCCCACAACCAGTACCATCCTATTGGAATTTGGTCCAGACCCTGAGGTATTGCATTGATATCTCTTTCAATTATGAATTGCAACTCAATTGTGGCTGATTTCCCGCTCTGTTGGAACAACTAAGTCTAGAAATCTTGCTCATCCTCGTCCTCCTGAACCACAATTTTCTGCAACTTCTACCTTGTTAGGTGCATGAAGAATTTCAGGCATATTATTTCCTGACTGACACTTATCTGTGCATTTTCAACAAATCCCAAATGTGCGAACTGTAATTGAATTCATTGTGTGCAGGTGATGATGATGATAAGCTTTTAAGGTGATATCTCAATGTTTACATAGACTTTGGCAAGGCATTTGTCAAGCTACCACATGGCAGACTGATCTCAAAGGTTAGTTTACATGGGATGCAGGCTAAGCTTTCCAATTTGATACAAAATTGGCTTGCAGATAGGGTAGTGATTTGACATGTTTTTCAGACTGGACACTTGTAACAAGTTGTGTGCGACAGGGATTGATGCTAGGTCCACTTCTGTTTGATATTTCTATTAACAATTTTGATGTTCATTCATGTGGCATGGTTAATAAGTTTGAGGATCACACTAGAATTGGTGGTATGATGGAGTAAAGGAGGTTTCCCAAGATATACTGGGCCAGTTTCAATAAACTGAAGAGAATCCAAATTTTTTAATTGAAAATTTAAAGAGATTTTTAAGAAATACACTAGGGAAAGAGAGTAACTGGAAAGAAAATAGAGCCCTTCAGAAATCAAAGTGGTCATTTACGTGTAGAGCTGCAGGAGATGGACAAGGTCCTCAATGATCCTTCGTGAGTATTTCTCCTGTTTTTACTGTGGAGAAAAACATGAAGGCTAAGGAACTTCAGACAGTTAAGATAGACACAAAATGTTGGAGCAACTCAGCGGGACAGGCAACATCTCTGGAGAGAAGGAATGGGTGACATTTCGGGTCGAAACTCTTCTTCAGAGCCGAAATGTCACCCATTCCTTCTCTCCAGAGATGCTGCCTGTCCCGTTGAGTTACTACAGCTTTTTGTGTCTATCTGCAGTTCCTTACTACACATTGAGACAGTTAATGCAGTTGTCTTGAGTATATTAAAGATGGCCTAGAGCATTTGAAGGTCAATAAATCTCCTGGGCCTGATTAGACATCTGGGAAGCTACAAAAAGAATGGTGAAAGTCCTAGTCGAGACATATGAACCATCATTTGACACGGGTGAGGTAATGGATGACTGGAGGTGGCTGATGCTGTCCCTCTATTTAAAAAGGATTGCAAGTAAAAGCCTGTAAACGATAGACCAGGGAGCCTCATATCGGTGGTAGGTAGTTGACTGGAGAGAGTTGTGAAGCATAAGATATATATGCAGTTGGATTAACAGGGGCAGATTAGGGATGCTTTTGACGTGGGAGATCACGTTTTATGATATTGATTGACTTTTTTGAAGAAGTAACCAAAAAGGCAGACAAGGCAAGGCCGTAGATATTGTCTGCATGGACTTCAACAAGCCTTTGATAAGGTTCCGCATGGTTGGTTTGGCAAGTTAGATTGCACGGCATTCATGGAGAGCTAGCTACCTGAACACAAAATTGTTTTCATGGAAGGAACCAGAGGGTGGTGGTGGAAGGTTGTGTTTTCGACTGGAAACCTGTGACTAGTGGTGTGCCTCAGAGATCAATGTTGGGCTCATTGTGTTTGTGGTTTTTATTAATGATTTGGATGAGAATGTACAAAGCATTATTAGTAAGTTTGCATATGACACTAAAATACTGTAGATGATTTGTAGACAGTGAAGATGGTTATCAAAATTTACAGCAGGATCTTGATCAGCTGTGGAATAGGGTCGATGTGGCAAATGAAGTTTAATGCAGATATGAGCATGGTGTTGTATTTTGGGAAGTCAAACCAGGCCAGGATCTTCACGATGAATATGAAGGCCCTGGGGAGTGTAATAGAGCAGAGGAATATACAACAAGTAGATAGTTCTTTGAAAGTGGCATCACAGGTTGATAGGATAGTAAAGAAGAATGTTGATCCATTGGCCTTCACAGCATAAAGTATAGAAGTCAGGACATCATGTTAGGGTATAAAGTTTTGAAGTTGGGACATCATGTTACAATTGTACAAGACATTGGATAAGGCCACATTTGGAGTATTGTGTTCAGTTTTGGTCATCCTGCTGTAAGAGACTGAGGGGTGATCTTTATATAGGTGTATAAAATCATGATGGGAATAGATGGGGTGAATACAGTGAGTCTTTTACCCAGGGCCTGGAACCAAGAACCAGAGGACGTAGGTTTAAGGGGAGATTGGCAAGATTTAATGTGAACCCGAGAGGCAACATTTGCACTCAGAGAATGGTGGGTATATGGAACAAGCTGCCAGAAGGGATAGTTAAGGCAGGAACTATAATGCCATTTAAAAGACACTTGAAAAGCTAGGTGTAGGACAGATTTAGAGGAATAAGGGGCCAAACACAGGCAAATGGGACCAGCTTAGATGGGGTATCTTGGTTGGCATGGTCAAGACGAGCCGTCGTTTTACAGCACCAACCTTCCTGTTCATCGTGGTGTGTGTGTCTGTTTCACCTTGGCTTTGCACCGTGTGAATTTGACTCAGACAGCGCTCCCCCCCCCCCGCCTGCCCTATCCCCCGCCTGCATAACGGGCTGGTGAAGTAGTGTGTGTGTGTGTGTGTGTTTTTTCCCACTTGACAGTCGCTGTCAGTTGCCTGAAAAATTGCCTAAGTGATTTCTTACAATGTTATTGTGTCTGTAAGGTTTGAGTAATAAGGAAAAGCTGGATAGGCTGGGTCTTTTCTCCCTGGAGTGAAGAGGCGAGGGGGGCCTTTGCAGAAGTTTATAAAATCATAAGCGGCATCAATAAGGTGAATAGCCACTGTATTTTCCTCCCGGGTAGGGCGGTCTAGGCCGGGTAAGGCATGGGTTTAAGATGAGATTGGAAAGATTTAAAAGGAACATTAGGGACACACACTATGGCGCATATATGGAACGAGCTGCCGGCGGAAGTGGTTGAGGTGGGTACAAATAAAACATTTATCAGACATTTGGTACATGGATACGAAGGTTTGGAGGGATATGAGTCAGACACCAGCAAGTAAGACTTGGTCAGCTTGGACAAGTTGGGATGAAGAGTTTGTTTTCATGCCTTCAGATTCATCCCATAATTATGTCTAAGTTCATCACTTAAACATTTCCAAACAGAAGTGTAAGATACATCAAACACCACTAAAGATCAATGGGTTTGCCTCAGTTTTGCCTTTAAATCAGAATGTTAATTTTCAAATCACATTTAAAAAAATAAGCACATAAACCTCAGCTGTTCAGTGTTGCACTGATCTAATGGTAAAAACATTGAAATGAGGCCCCTTCAGGTGGCATTGAAGATCCCAGGCATTATTTCAAGAAAAAGGTGGAGAGTTAAACTTGGTTTCTTGCCCAAAATAATCAACCTCATTAAACAAGTTTATTTTAGTTATTATTACATTGCTGTTGTTGACGAAACAGTGAGCAAATGGACAATACTTAAAAAGCACCTTTGTTGTCTGAAAAACTCTTATGGGCCTGACTTACGCGGTTTTTTCGGTGACTGCCAGCACCCGTGATAGGTCGCTGAAAGTTTTCAACATGTTGAAAATCCAGTGGCGACCAGAACAAGGTATAACTCTTTGGGAGAATACTTACGACCATACTGGCTTCACCCATGACATGTCGCCCAAAGAGTCGTAGCGTCTTTCTGGTCACCGCTGGATTTTCAACACGTTGAAAATTTTCAGCAACCTGCAACAACCTATTACGGGTGCCGGCAGTTGCCAAAAAAGTCGCGTAAGTGGGACAGGCCCATTAGGGACTCAAAATTTAAGATAAACATGCTAATCTTTTTACTTGATATCTTGCCAGTCCCTAATGCCGCTGTGTTTTTTCCAGATGCGTTCCACGCACAATATATTCTAGCTTCGGTGACCGCTGCGAACATCTATCAATGAATCTCAGGGCATTTTTTGGCATTCTGTTCGGAGCTTTAGCATTCTTGTTGTTACTGATGTTAGCCATATTTTTTATTGTGTGGAAGTGCAAATCAAATGGACGGAACAGATTGACAAATGACACAAACAGGTATATTATTCTTTATATTGCTTTAAATTATGCAGAATTACGTGGAAGATGCACCTTTATTACTGTGTATCCAATGTTATTAATTTCCCTGTTCATCACCAAAACCAGGGTGTGCTGTAAACTAAAACTGCAGTCAATCAGAATTGTAATTACAACAGTTGATAATGAAAGAACAATTAACCGCAGGTTTTGATTTTGTTTACAAATGAAAATACATTTCTTAAAAATTAGGTTTATTGTCATGTGTACCAAAGTACTGGGCTTTGCATGCTATCCAAACAGATGGGGTTATACAATCAAGAAAACAGAAGTGCAATAGTCAGAGCATAGGGGAAGATACAGAATTGAGAATATAGTTCTCAGCATTGTAGTGCATCAGTTTTACAGACAAAGCCCAAAGTTCATAATCAGGTAGAGGTGAATTGGACAGTACCATAGCTTATGAAAGGACCATTCAGAAGTCTGATAACAGTGGGGAAGAAGCTGTTCCTGAGTCTGGTAGTGTGTGCTTTCAAGCCTCTGTACCCTCTGCTGGATGGGATACGGAGAAAAGAGCAGAAGTGCATGGAACAGCTGTTCAACACAAAGATGTGGGACTCGGGGCTCCATCCAGGTCAGCAACTTATATGCTGGCCATTAGTGAGGACTGATAGCGTTGCTCTGTCTTTTGAGTCCTAAAGTCACCCTCGTCACCCTGTACTGGATCTGATAGAAGCCGCTGTCTCCTCCTCTTATGTAGGAAGGAACTGCAGATGCTGGTTTAAACCGAAGATAGACACAAATAGCTGGAGTAAATCAACAGGACAGGCAGCATCTCTGGAGAGAAGGAATGGGTGACGTTTCAGGTCAAGACCCTTCTTCAGACAGGTTAGGGATAAGGGAAACAACAGATGCAGATGATGATGTGGAGAGATAAAGAACAATGAAAGAAAGATATGCAAAAAAAGTAACGATGATAAAGGAAAGGCCATTGTTAGCTGTTTGTAGGGTGAAAATGAGAATCTGGTGTGACTTAGGTGGGGGAGGTTTAGAGAGAGAGGGAATGCCAGGGCTACCTGAAGTGAGATAAATCAATATTCATACCACTGGGCTGTAAGCTTCCCAAGCAAAATATGTTTCCCTTATCCCTAACCAGTCTGAAAAAGGGTCTAGACCTGAAACGTCACCCATTCCTTCTGTACAGAGATGCTGCCTGTCCCGCTGAGTTACTCCAGCTTTTTGTGTCTCCTCCTTTTTGTCTGGCTACACATTTTCCCCGGCCAGAGATTTATCAATTGTAACAAACTCAGTGCTAATTGTGATAACGCCAGCTCAGCTGTTTCAAGCCCATGTGTTGGCACCAACACCCCAGCACACGAGGTGATGCATCTCTGTATGTTATGCCATGATGAGCTCTTTTAAGAACATGAGTGCCAATGCTCCTTGCTCCTCAAAGTTTCCATCATCTCAGACATCAGTCAGGAATATGACAGAATATTCTCTATTTGCATGGCAGAACCCACCTTCATCAAGACTGAGTACCCAGAATAAAGCAGCTATTTTGAGCTGTATGCCATCGAGCACCACCACCATGCAGTTGCTTCAATGGGTATCTCAACTGCACTTGCTTGCCAAGGCTATTCCATTATAACCACCCCCCCCCCCCCCCCCTCTCAAAGACCAAGACCTCTAACACATGAAGGACAAATACAGCAAGTGCATTGGGACACCATCCTGACATGGAAATGTATTTCAGTTTCGACATCATTGCTGGATTTCACTCAATATTGCTGAGGTGTACCTTCATGAGAAAATGTATGGCTTCTTAGCAGGACAGCTCCCAGCAGTTTTTTAAGGAAATCGGCAATGAGCAGTAAATAGCAGATACTGAAAATGTTTTGGGGCCAGTTTACATCTGAATTTCATATTATCTCATATTTAATCAATATTCTTGTAATTGTGGTTCGTTCTGTCCACCCTCCATATTGTCTACATGGTTGTGACCTTGGACATTATCTAGTTATCTCAAGTATTCCATATTTGACCCTCCCCATAGACCTTTAAAAATCGTTATCTTTTCATGAACGAGAAATGTTTGATCCCAAAAGGGTTCTAAACTTTCTGAAGAGACCCACCTCTTCCTCTTGGGGCAGACATTGCAAAAACCCTGCTGTAGCTCTAGACAGGCTTCTGATAGTTGAATCATTAGGTTTATTGATGGCTCAATTCTGTTTTGCAGCGTTGGAGATGAGAATCGGCAAATATTCTCTTGGCAAACTAATCCATGTAAGTATTTTGATCACAATTTTAAATGTTGATACACGGACCTCTCCAGGTAGATATTTGATCTTTAATCTCATGTTAAATGTTGCCATTGTATAGTTATTGCATTGCTTTAAATTCTTTTACATTTTGTCATGGTAGAGTTTATGAGGGATTAACTGAACGGTGGGGTTCATTTCAACTATTTAGCAAGGCAAAAGCACTTTTAGTTTAGCTTAGAGATACAGCGCGGAAACAAGCCCTTCGGCCAACCAAGCCCGCACCGACCAGTCAGTGATCCCCACACATTAACACCATCCTACACTAGCATTTATTTTTGCATTTATTCCATTTATACCAAGCCAATTAACATACAAACCTGTATGCCTTTGGAATGTGGGAGGAAACCGAAGATCTTGAGGAGAACGTACATACTTCGTACAGACAAGCACCTGTAGTCAGGATCGCTGGCGCTGTAAGGCAGTAGCTCAACTGCCACACCACCATGCTGCACACATGTTATTACTGTTAAGGGCTTGTCCCAGCATGCAACTCCATGCGATGAGTGCGACCTAACGTGGTCGCTTGAGCCGTCTGGCGTCGCGGGGCCGGTCGCACTTCGATCGCCGGAGCCGTGCGGAATTGTGCGGAGTTCGTCCCGACATCGCGCGGGGCTCCAAAAAACTGACCATGTTCAAAAATTCCGCGCGGCAACGGCTTGTCGGCTCGCAGTTGCCTCGACACGTTACACACCGCCTCCAAGTCGTGCCTCCGTGACCCTCTCTGTAGGTGCCTCCGTGACCCTCTCTGTGTGTGCCTCTGTGCCCCTCTGTGTGTGTGCCTCTGTGCCCCTCTCTGTGTGTCCCTCTCTGTCCTGGCGAACTTACCTTTAAGAATTTGCTCCAAGTTCGCCTCACTTTGCGCCGTGTTGCGCCACTCACCCCACTTCCACGTGGCCCACACTGCCGGTTTCGCTCTTCGCATGCAGGCGCATGCTGTTGGGAACGGCCCTGTACACGGATCACATGACCTCCGCACGGCCCCCGCTGCCGGTTTGGTCGCGCTCACCGCATGGAGTCGGATGCTGGTAGGACAGGCCCTTTAGTCTCATATTCTGTAGCATAGGAGCTCCACCACCTGGAAGTTGCCCTTCAATTTACACACTCTCCTGACTTGGAAATATGGAAACATAGGTGCAGGAGTAGGCCATTCGGCCCTTCCAGCCATTGAATATGATGTTGGCTGATCATCCAAAATCAGCACCCCGTTTCTACTTTCCTCCCATGTCCCTTGATTCTGTTAGCCCTAAGAGCTATTAGATAGATCACCATTCCTTCAGTGTACTGAATCAAAATCCCAGAACTCCCTCTCTAACAACCTTGTGGGCATATGCACACATCAAGGACTGTAGCGATTACTGAAGGAACTCACTACCACCTTCTCAATGGCAATAAATGTTGGCCAGCCTGCACAGCCCACATTCCTTGAATGAATTCAAAAATCTTGACTTTGATAGTAGCTGACGTAGCACAATAACAAACATTGATCACTTTTAGTTGGGCCATGTTATAAGATTGTTGGTTATTCTGTCAAATCTATTTTTCAAATTACTGAAATAAATTGTTTTGTATTGATATAAGCACCATAATATTTGTATAGCTCAATATTCTACCCAACGTCTAAGCAGTAGTTATGAAGTTGGGGCATGGAGTGCTACTGGAGTTTCCACTGCTTCCCAGAATCGGCCATCTTTCCCAAGATTTCCTATTGGAAGAAACAGCAAAATTAAACTACAACTTTTAGCAGATTCCATTAGCAGATTAAAACAAGATATTAAAGAAGAGAAGAGAAGAATTCTATCTGACAGATTTACCTTCATCAGTAACATGGAACCATTTAGCATAAAAATGACTAGAATAGTTTGAATGGCAAGAAACAGTTAGACAGGTACATGGGTAGGACAGATTTGGAGGGATATGGACCAAATGCGGGCAGGTGGGACTAGTGTAGCTGGGACATGTTGGCTGATGTGGCTAAGTTGGGGCAAAGGGCCCGTTTCCATGCTGTATCACTCTCTCTCATGGTTCTGGTATCTAACTTTGCTTTGCTACACCTAAAGTGGAGGATAAAACACATGGCGATGACTTACTGTTTGCAAGGGGATCAAATGTAATCGACAAGCTGGGAAAATCAAAGCTCAGCAAACATCAGTAACCAAACTACCCTACAGTATTGGACTCACATCTGCCTCTATCAGATATGTGCAAACCACTAGTCCTGCAACTATTTGCAGCTATATTGGCATGTTTTCATATTTTATTATGACAATTGAAGCTAGATGCTATTGGAAACGTTTACTCGTGCTCTTTGAACACAATGAACATGAAAAACTAATGAAATGTATTTATTATTTCAGTTTCTTCTAAAATAAAAGATACAAGCATCTTGCCCACTTTGGCTGAAAATAATCTGTCATCTTTAGCCTGGAAACCACATCTTGAAAATGTCAACACTGCCGCTGAGGTACAAAAAGAATAAACAATTAGCCCATAGTTTGCATTAGGGTGCAAATATTGTTTTGCTTGCAGTATAATAGAATATTTATTAATAATTGGGTTTTGATAACATTATGGCAAAAGCATTAACCTCACAATGCAATTATTAATATTAAAGAGCATCTTCATTGGGATTACAGGCTTTTGTATTCCTTTTAGTTTAAACCAAATGTATAATATTGACAACTTCCATGATTATTCTCAGTTATTATAATCTTTATCCTTGTTTTAATTAGTTAGCCAAGTCAATGGATATTTTTAAGGCAGAGATAGATAGATTCTTGATTAGTATAGGTATTATGGGGAGAAGGCAGGAGAATGGGGTTAGGAGTGAGAGATAGATCATGATTGAATAACGGAGTAGACTAGATGGGCCAAATGGTCCAATTCTGCTCCTATCACTTATAACCTTATGACATTCACTGTTTGTTTTCCAACTCCTAATTATTTTTCACTCAAAAAGACGTCCAGAACAGCTTAAGAAACATGTAGCTATGGTTGCTCATAAAAGGTTAGCAGCCAAGTATTTCTGACATTTATTTCCTGGCAACTATAAAAGCAGTGTATTTGATTTTCATAATTATACAATAGTTACACATTAGATGGGCACAAAATGCTGGAGTAACTCAGCGGGTCGGGCAGCACATCTGGAGAGAAGGAATGGAAGACTTTTCAGGTCAAGGTCTTTCTTCAGACTGGGCTTCAGAGGAGAGGGAGATTAGAGATATGGATCGCAAGGTGTGAACACGACAGATCAAAGGAGACAATGCCAAGGAAATGTAGAATTGGCTGAGGGGAATGTGACAACAAGGCGTACAAACAGTAAAATTAATCAGGAGGATAAAAAAGCAAATCAGAGAACTAGGGTGAGGGAGGGACACAGAGAGAGGGAAAGCAACGGTTACTTGAAGTTAGAGAAATCAATATTTATACCACTGGGTTGTAAGCTGTTCTCATACCTGGTGGTCACTCCACACAATGCTTCAGCTGATGGTTCAGTAGAGAATTGCTGACCTGATGCAGGCCAGTTAATTTCTGAAGTCAACTGATGGACATTGTATTGAAGAAGTCAGGAACAGTCTCGAGTTTAGATATATAGGCACATCTGTACTCCTACACGGACACTGGACTCAGCAACGAGTCCACACAATCGTTTTCTGAAGGACAGGCGTATTTCGTATCTGATCCTTCAACTATACTTAGCTGGTTTTAGCTGGTTTTAATTATTTGTTTTACATGGCATACGTTCAGAACAGAGTAGTGGAATCCTGTAGCAGAAGCCTTATTGCCACTCAACCACCCTGCTTCAGGGATGGTGGAATCAACCAGGGCTCACATTTCAGCTCAGTTTGGTATTTCAGAGCCACAAAACAATGAGGCTTCTGATGCAGTATGTGGACACGTCAGTGATAGAAATTCTCCTAATCTCTCACTGTGTTCTGGTAATTTGTGAAATCTGTTTAGCTACCCCGTTTTCTGATTTACCACCTTTAAATCCAGTCTAGATTCAGCATCTTGATTAGATTTATTCATAACATTTCCTTTCCAATGAAAGGGATACCAACATCCATTTCCCACAAGATATGGTGAATTAGCCAAACATTGTAGTCTAATTAGATGTAGATGTCAAGTAATTCAAGTAATTGTTATTTTTCACTGTATCTCTGACCATTTAATTTATCCATGTTTGATGATGACTGCTGATTTGAACAACAGTCTAAAAATTATCAGTACAATAAAGCACAGAACGTAGCCACCTCAGTAGTTTTGGAATGTTTCCATATTCCATTCTCAGCACTTTTAGCAATAAAACTAAATATTTTCTCCTTCTGTTCAGAATATAGCTTCCTATTCAAATCAAAATCAGTTATTAGATTTAGTTTAGTTCTTGTTTAGATTAGAGATGCAGAAAAAGGCCCTTTGGCTCACCAAGTCCACACCGACAAGTGATCCCCGTACATTAACATACTAGGGACAGTTTTTACATTTATACCAAGCCATTTAACCTACAGACCTGTAGGTCTTTTAGAGTGTGGGAAGAAATCAAAGTTCTCGGAGAAAACCCACATGGTCACGGGGAGAACGTACAAAGTCAGCCACCGTGCCGCCCCTCTCATTTTCTCTGATGTTTAGCCATTCAAATAACATTACCTACCATACCTAGTAAAATGTTCCTTTTTTTTAGGTTAAAATTGAAAGACCATCACTCAGAAGGAACGGCGATGAGTCCAAAATACCATAAATCCACCAACCTGCCTTTTGAGAACTTCATTGATGCTCTGTTTTTTGCAACAAGTGACCCACAAGGGTGACCTTTCAATTCCACCGTGAAACCATCACAGGGATCTGAGTTCATCAAATACATGTACTTCAATATATTTGAAATTGCCTATGCTTTAAATCAACATTATTTTCTAGTCTTGTTTTAAAATATTGACACCGATGTTCAAATAATTACTATTTTTGGAATTTTTATGTTTCGAATCGTATAAAGACTAGTTTTATTCCTGCCTTCTATCCATACCGGCACCTTATCACTTATAGTCGTGATCATTAATTACTTCGTAAAAGTTGCAAAGAAATGTTTTTGGGAAACTAAATGGATACACTTTAATGCTGCACACAGCCCTGATAATGTAGTACAATCCCTCAACATTTGTTTTAACTATTGAAACGTACAAATATAATTAAAAGTACTTAATTGTATGTATTTTAGAGCACTTTAATATATGTATGTATTTTAGAGCACTTTAATATATATATATATATTGATATATTGATATATTTTATATGAAGAACTGGAATCTTTTTTTGCATGGGATGTTACTATTTTACAATCTGATTTCTGGGATAAAATGTAATTTGTATATGAATGTTATAGTTAATTTTTGTGAAGGTTGACAGAGTTTGCACTAGAAATTCACCTGCATTTAAATACGTTAATCAATTATAAGAAAATAGTTCAAAAATTCTGTTCCAAATATTACATTTTGAAACATTTAAATAAAGAAAGCAACTGATTAAATTAGTGAAGAATTTCTATTATGTTCTGTTCTGTTCTGAAGAATAATGTTATCTCTGGAAGATAATATTAAGGTTAATCCCAATAGATTTTACAAGTGCATTGAGGGAAAAATGGTAACCAGAAATAAAATGGGACTGCTCAGAAATCAAAACGGTCAACTCTGTGAAGCCACAAGAGATGGGTAAGACCCTTAATGAGAATTTTACTTTGGAGTCACGTGAGTGACTACGTGAAGAAGCCCCGCCAGGCGCATGCGCGCAATTACTTCTGCGCACGTCGCACTGAATGGGCTGGAGGGCGCAGCTCCACCAGCGGTAAGTAGGAACTTCTCAGGTAAGTGTTTTAAAAACTTTACCCAGAGGTATTTCAACTCCGTAAAGCTGGCTCGAGCAGTCAGTAGGAGTTGGAGAAATGGAGCTGTCAGTTAGGAGCATTCGTTCTAAGCGTGGGTCCAGTGAGGATTCACAAATTCGATCGGGTCGGGAGATTAGCGCGGCAACGCCGGTTCCGATGCCGGGTGCCGTTTTACCGGCAGCAGTTATGATAGCGAGTGAATCTTCTGCACTAGCTCCAGATACTAAGCAGCCTGAGGCTGCTGATAGCCATAGAAAGGGAAAGAGAAAGTCTAACAGACCTGTGTTGTCTGACGACGATGGTGACTCTCCCCCTGATAGTAAAATAATGTGGGGGAGGATGGAAAACATGGAGCAGATGCTCCAAACTTTGATTACACAAGGGTCCAAGGGCCCAGTGCTTCCCCAGCCAGCTGTCCAAGAGGGCACATACCTAGAACAATATATGGAGTACCAGCAAGGGGATTTCCTTCCAGCGCCTTGTTTAGGACTGGAGGATACCTCCCTACAATATGATTTGGGAGAAGCAGGGCAGGATGCAGCTGACCCTGATTCTGGTGTCCCTGCTTATGTGCAAACACCAGCGCACAAGAGCCACGCTCCGGGTGTCCCGGAAATAGCAATGAGTGAGGCATTGGAAGAATACCTTGCCAGCAATATCAATTATTTAGTATCTCACCAGCTCCAGCAAGCTATGATGCAAGAGACTACAAACAAATATAAGACACCTGTTTAATGTGCATCACTGAAAGTGCCCACGGTGAACACAGCTATCTGGGCACCCATGAGTCCTTCTATGAGGGGACAGGAGGTTCGGTATCAACACGTCCTAAAACTGGTGGCTGCAGCAATTGACTGCATTTGGCACTATGGTCAAAGGGACAATCATTACTCAAACTGAAAAAAGATATGTTGGCTATTTTATGCAATGCATTTTTGAGGTAAATTACATCAGGGGAATATCGCCATCAGGCCAAAACTCAACCAAAAATTTGCTGCTCTATGTAAGGCGACTAATGTACAAACGCCTGAATTCCTGTTTGGAACAGACCTTGTCAAAAAAAATTCATGAAATTAATGATGAGGCCAAAACAATTGGCTTAATGCAGCCAAGCATTTCAAGGCCACCTATTTGAAAACCTGGGTTAATATACTGAAGGTCCGATCCAGGTGCTGGGCCCAGCAGGCGGAGGCCAGTGGGGCAACGAGGGTACCCACCAAGACAGACCGGCTACAACCCCAATATGGGCAGACAACAAACTTACAGGGCAACTGTAGAGGTACAGGGAATTTTGTTAACGATAAAGTTCTGGTGGCCAATCACCTATTGGTGGTAGATTACAATTGTTTTCTAATGAATGGTGCTGTATAACGTCTGATATGTTTATACTAAATACTGTCTCAGGTCTACCATTGAGTTTATCTTGGGGATAGATCCACCTCAGCAGTACAAGCCCAATAAAATGTTGGTGTTTTCTGCTCCAGAGACTGAACAGGTAAATGATGATGATTGAGAAAGCCATTACTCATCCTCAACAATTGTGTTTAATATTTTCCCCAGACCTCACAAAGATGGGTCTGGACCTCACTCACTTAAATTCTTCAGTTCTCTATAGGCATTTTGAACTGGACACCTTCGTTACTGCTAAACAGCTGTTATCACAAGGCTGTTATATGGCAACTATTGATTTGCAAGATGCGTATTATTCAGTGCCAATTCATGCTCATTATCGCAGGTACTTGAAATGTAATTGAATGGGATAGCTGTGGCAATACAAAGCATTGCCTAATGGATTGAGTTCAGCACCCAGGCTATTTACTAAATTGTTAAAACCTGTGCTGGGGCTATTGAGGGCCCATAATCACATTGTAATGGCTTATTTAGATGATATCTTAATTATCAGCAACATTAAAGAGTCAGCTGAAGAATCGGTTGCAGCAACCAAAAAAAAACAAATTTAAAAAAAGTTTTGAGTCGTTAGGATTTTGGTCCATCCAACTAAGTCCAAGCTACAGCCAACCCAAAATATTGAGTATTTGGGGTTTATTATTGATTCAGTTGATATGGCAGTAACATTACCAACAGCCATGGTTGTGGATATTGTTGATGTCTGTACTTGCCTCCCACAAAAACTTTATCCCTCCATCCAAGAGGTCGCTAAGGTCATTGGGAAATGGGTAGCAGTTTTCCTGCAGTACATTTCGAGCCTTTGCATAATCAACATTTTCAGAGAGCACGAGAACAAGCACTAAAATGGAATGCAGGCCATTTTGATTGGGTTATGCAGTTACCAACCACAGCTCTCGCAGAATTGCAGTGGTGGATTGTTAATGTAAATCAAGCTACCAATAACATTTTGGTACAAGACCCTTCACTGATCTTACAGACTGATGTAAGCGCTCTCGGATGGGGGGCTACAGACACCGAGTCTAGCTGTGGGGATAGATGGCATGAACACGAAGGGTTGATTCGCCACACACACGGGATAAAATTCTTTGGAATTATTTGGGGCATTTTATGGGTTAAAGGCATATTGCTCCTCTATGAAGGATTTACACGTTCAACTCCAGATTGATAACACCTTAGCAGTGCCATATATTAAACATATGGGAGGAGCATGATCAGTATCATGTGTTAACTTGGTTAATGTCATGTGGCATTGGTGTATTTCAAGGCATATCTGGGTTTCAGCCATTTATTTACCAGGTATAGACAATGCGGTGGCAGACCATAGGTCACGCAAGTTTAATGACAATATAGAATGGATGTTGATTTCTAAAATTTGTCACACAATTGTCACTCGATTTGGGTTGCCAGAGATTGATCTGTTTGCATCCAGATTAAATCACCAGTTGCCTAAATATGTTTCATGGGAGCCAGATCCAGGAGCAGTAGCCGTGGATGCATTCTCGTTACATTGGGGGCACTCATTTTTTATGCAATTCCTCCATTTTGTCATCACGAAATGCCTCACCAAAATAGAGCATGACTCCACCACAGGCGTTTTGGTGGTCCCAGATTGGCCAACACAACCATGGTTCCCATTAGTGCTTCGAATGATGGTTCAGCCATTCATGATGATTCCTAGCTGCAATAATTTGTTGGTGCATCCGGTTACAGGAGAAAGTCACCCTTTACATGACCGTATTAATTGTTGGTCTGCAGGTTCTGACAAGACCATTCCAAGGACTTGGATTGTCGAACAGGGCCTTGGAGGTTCTCACTGCAGGCTGGCGAAATATCACTCAAAAAATATATATGGTTCACATAAAGAAATGGGAGCTGTTCTGTGTACAATCCAATATATCTTATCATAATGCAAGCATATGTCATGTGTTGGAGTTCCTTGCTAAGTTGCATTTTGATGAGCACCTGAGTTATAGTGCCATTAACAGTGCTCGGAGTGTGTTGTCCTCTTATTTAGGGCAGCCTTCAGAACAACATCTTATCGGGTTTCATCCGTTAGTATCCCGATTTATGAGAGGAATTTTTAATAAAATCCGAAACCTCGATATACAGAAACGTGGGATATCAGTCTTGTTCTCACACTGCTTCGTCAATGGGCTCCAATTACTTCATTATCCATGCAGAGATTAACTCTTAAAGTGGTTATGCTAATAGCGCTGGTTCAGCACAACGTGTACAAACATTACAATTGTTATGAATAGAATGTATGCATTTGTCTATAACTGACATTACCTTCTATGTTTATGATTTAATCAAACAAAGCAGGCCAGGTATGGCAGGAACCAAGGTGCTGTTTAAAGCCTATCCTGTTGACCAAATGTTATATGTAGTTAAACACTTAAGCCAATATATTAAGGTAACAAGGAGTCTCAGAGGTTCTGAGACAGGACTGCTCATTAGTCACAAAAAGCCATATAAAAGAGTGTCAGCACAAACTATTTCTAGATGGTTGAAACAGGTTCTCAATTATGCTGGAGTCGACACTCATGTCTTTAAATCTCACTCCACCAGGGCGGCATCAACCTCCGCGGCGAAGGCTCAGGACGTGCCGCTAGACCCAATCCTCGCGGCCGCAGGATGGTCTCGAGAAGCAACATTTTCTCAATTTTATGACAAACCTGTACAGACAGTGCCATGGTTTGGGCATGCTGTTTTGGGTTCCATTTAATTCATTTGCTTTGTTTTCTATCATTGTTTGTAATTCCCCCTGGGACAGAGGGGTTATTCCTGATTTTGTTATTATTAACAATAGTTATTGGATAATTCGAAGCAATGTTCAATATATTATTTATTTCCTACTGTGTCAACCGAAGCAGATTGTCGTATGGAGTACATCTACGGCATGAAAATACAGAGCTTTGAAATCTTCACGAAGTCACTCACATGACTGAAGTAAAATAGTAAGATTAAACGAGAACTTACCAGTTTGAAGTTTGATCCTTATTTTATTTGGAGTTACGTTGAGGGATTACGTGCCCTCCGCTCCCACCCTCATAATCTAAGCAATCATCTGGTAGTTCTAGTCTTCTAAAAGCTTTACTAGGTAAATTCGGCTATTTGTTTCTGTGTTTTCACGCCGCTGATTTGAAGTATGACGCGTATGCGCCTGGCGGGGCTTCTTCATGTAATCCCTCAACGTAACTCCCCATAAATAAGGATCAAACTTCAAACTGTAAGAAGCAGTTAGACAGTTAGACAGGTACATGGATAGGACACGTTTGGAGGGATATGGACCAAATGCTGGTAGGTGGGACTAGTGTAGATCGTACATGTTGGCCAGTGTGGGCAAGTTGGGCCAAATGGCCTGTTTCCAGACTGTATCACTCTATGACTCTGACTCTATACAGCCTGGAAACAGGCCTTTCAGCCCACTGAGCCCATGCCAACCTGGGAGGAAACCAGAGCGCCTGGTAGCAGCTCTACCACTGCACCACTGTGCTGCCCTAACTTCTACAATTAGTTATCTCAGTGTGACCTTGTTTCATGTCCACTTATTCATTCATGTTCATAAATTACTCCTATAAAATTCTCTGTGGGTTTCACAAAATAGATTTAGCTGAGACAGCATTAGTTTTCACAAATTGAGGGATCACTCACCTCAGTCATTCCTCTCCCGACCAGACCAGGCTCACAATATCACAGCACCTACAGCAACAGACGATTCCATGTTTATGTCGACCAACCCTCCATTTGATGGTAAGTGTGAAGGATTAAAAGAACTGAGCTCTCTGTCTCAGAACTGAGACAGAGAGCTCAGTAAAGAACTAAGTTCACATTTGTCCCCTCACCAACTATGCTGTACCTGCTCACTCATCTTAATTGTTGTGTATTGCTAGAGTCTGTTTATTGACTTTTTGCCTCAGCAAGGATCTGAAATAATGGATGATAAATAAAGTTAATCTGCACATCTCAAGGGACATCCGGAGCGAATTATGGCATTAGCAACTTTTTGGAACTTTTAGATTCAGAGATGCAGCGTGGAAACAGGTTATTCGGCCCACAGTGTCCGCACCGACCAGCAATCCCCACACATTAACACTATTCTACACTAGGGACAATTTTTACATTTATACCCAGCCAATTAATCTACATACCTGTAGCTCTTTGGAATTTGGAGGAAACCGAAGTACTCAGAGAAAACCCACGTGGCCATGAGGAGAATGTACAAACTCTGTATAGACAAGCACCTAGAGCCAGGATCAAACCCGGTCTCTGTCTCTATAAGGCAGCAACTCTACCACTGCGCCACCGCACTGCCTTCTTGGAAGTAATTCTGAGTTGGAAGCGTTTCAATAATAGCATCAAATAAGGGAGAACCAGCCCCATTGGAGGTTTTGGTGCGGAAATAGTGGACAGTAGAAATTAGCTGTTTCCACAGGGAACAGAAGGATCTCCTAACACATTAATCAATTGGAAGAGGTAGGTGTGGTGGTTACTGCCCTAAATAAAACATGAAAATGCTGAAAATACTCAGCAGGTCAGGCAACATCTGTAGAAAGAGAGGTAATTAATGCCTCCGATCCAAGATTCGTCATGTACTATTTTGATATGAGTTTTTTGTTCTCAAAGGTTCAAAGATTCTTTATTAGTCACATACACCAATTGGTGCAGTGAAATGCGTATTGCCATTGCAGCACATTAAAAAAAAATACAACATAACAGTAATAAAGAAATGTAAGCATAACAAACATCCCCCCACGATGATTCCCATTATGAGGGAAGGCACAAAGTCCAGTCCCCATCCCCATGTCCACCCATAGTCAGGCCTATTGAGGCCTCTGCAGTCGCCTTTACGGAGGCCCGATGTTCCAGGCCGTTCTCGCCGGGTGATGGTGGTCCGGTGTCGGTAGAATCCTATGGCGATCTCGGCGAGAGATCCCAGGCTCCCGATGTTAAAGTCAGCGCCCGCGGCTGGCCGCTCCACAGTTCTGCAGCTCCGCGATGTTTCATCGGCGGACTCAGCTCACTGGAGCTCCGGCACGGCGACCCGGGCAAGGCATCACCTGCTCCGCGATAGCGCTCCTGTGCTGTGCCGCCGCGGAAGCCGAGGTCCTGGCTGGTCCCCTCAGGAAACGATGCTGCAGGCCCGCTGGTAGGCCGTGAGGACGGGTCCAAGGTGCTGCCTGGAGAAAAGCCACCTCTCCGACAAAAACTCAACTAACTAAAAATACAAAAAGAAGTGAAAAAACAGACAGCTGCAGGCTGGGACAGCCATATCCATACAGGATGGCGGCCCCTATTCTAAAACATTAATTCTGTCTCTATTCCCACAGATGCTGTCTGATCTGTATATTTTCAGCATTTCTACTTTATTTCACATTTCCAGCATGTTTTTTTGTTTGAATTATCAAGCCCCATATGCTCAGAAGATAGACACAAAATGCTGGAGTAATTCAGCTGGACAGGCAGCATCTCTGGAGAGAAGGAATGGGTGATGTTTCGGGTCCATGAAGCCAATTTTCTATCCATTCAGCTATCTCTTTGCTTGGATCCCATGTGATCTAACGTTGAATCTTGTTGAATGACTGAAATCCATATATGTATCTACAGCTCTGCCTTCATCAACCTTTTTGGTCACATCCTCAAAAAAAAAATTGTGAGACATGACTTCCCACGTACAAACCATGTTGACTATCCCAATCAGCCCTTGTCCATCTAAATGCATGTATATCATAACCCTCAGAATACTCTATGGTAACTTTCTGACCACAGATGTTAAGCTCACTGGCCTCTAGTTCCCAGCCTTTTCCCTGCAGCCCTTCTTGAATAGAGGCACAGCATCTGCCACCCTCCAGTCGTCTGGCACCTTGCCGGTATTTAATGATGACTCGTAAATCCCAGCCAGAGCACCTGCAATTTCCCCTCTAGCTTTCCACAGTGTCCTCAGATATATCTGATCAGGCCAGGGAGATTTTCATATGTGTCTGGATGGTAGGACAAATGCCAGAGATGAAAGGACTTAAATGGGATAAGGAGAGATGAGTTAAAAGTGAAATTGGAGGAAAGAATACAGAGGGAAGGGGAAAGGACAAAATGGGTAATCATCCTGGTGAGGGCACAGGGAAGATGGGGGGAGAAAAAAGAGAGGGAGTTTGTAGATTAGTTACCTAAAATTGGAAAATGTAATGTTCATACCATTGAGTTGTAGGCTACGTAAGCAGAATATGAGGTGCTGTTCCTCCAGTTTGCTTGTGGCTTCACTTTGGCAATGGTGTAGACCCAGGACCGAAAGGTCAGCATGGGAATGGGAAGGGGGATTAAAATGGTTAGCAGCTGGGAGATCCAGCAGGCCTTGGTGGACTGGGGGTATGTGTCTGTTGAAATGGTCACCTGGTTTACTTGGTCTCGCCAATGTAAAGGAGGCTGCTTGGGCAGCAATATAAACATTGCATTTTAGGTATCGAACCTACAAACAACCACACCCCACCCCACCCCCAATTCCCACCTCTCTTCTGTGCACCAAATATGGATGCACACCCATTTCTCCTTTGTCCTGTCCACTTCCAGCTCTATTCCTTCCTCTGGCTTCACATTTCATGCCTCTTATCAACTTATCTCTTTCCCTTCTGCCTTTACATATTTGGCTTTTGTCCAACCATCCACCAATCAATACACCCATCACCTGTATCCCCCATCACTTGCCAGTCTTTGTTCCACTGCCTCCTCTCTTCCAGCTTTCACCCCCCCCCCCCCCCACTACAATCAGACTGAAGAAGGGTCCTGATCTGAAAAATTAACCTATCCATGTTCTTTAGAGATGCTGCCTGACCCACAGTGATTCCAGCACTTTGAGTCTGTTTTTGTGAACCAGCATCTGCAGCACTTTGTGTCTACTGCCAACAATAATTAGGTGTGTTACAATACTTACCTTCAGCGGCGCTGCAGTTCTGTCACTGCCCGTGTGCGCGACTATGGCGCCTTTGAGAGCGGGGCGGGTTTAAAATGCGGTATTTCGGAAGCCTATTCAAATTGATCTTCAAGAGGCTATTTCGTTGATGAAGAAAAATCACTTCGACTGCCGTTCTCTGAAGTGATTTTTAAACTTTGCTTGCTATTTTATTGCTGTAGTAAATTTAAAATCATCTTCTAAAGCCGTGAATGCCGACAATGGGACGGACCTCGCGTAGGGGACAAGGCAAGGTACACAGTTTATTTTTTCATTAAAAAGTGCTTCTTCAGATAACTTTAATCAAAATTTCATGTTGCGAGAAGGTGAGTTATGCCCCATACGAACCAGCAGTATTTTTCCTGCTGATATGGGGTTTAAATTCACTGCCACCGCAACGTTCCAATAGATCGCATTCCAGAAAATCCCACTCGCAAGATGATTTAAATGGCCATTAATTTACGGGAATTAAACATTAAATTCCTTCCATTTGGCCTATAAATTAATGACAATGATATTTAAAAATCATGTTAAATTGTGAATGTTCATCTTTTCTTAAGAAATTGATAGATGTTTAGATCTAGTAATTGAATTTTGTAATTAGCACCAATTGGGTAACTAACTAATTATATGCTTTAATTTCGGGTCATATTTGTTTCAGAATACTTCAATCTATAATAACTGAACATTTCTTTCAGTTCTCTTAATTTTTAAGAAAGTTATTGGCTTTTGACTGTCCTCGATCATAGCTTTTGTGTTAAGTCAATGGAAAAGCAATAGGGAACAAAATGATAATTTCCGAGTATGAAAATGGCCATAACGTTTTTAATACTGAAGATATAAAAGTGAATTAGCTGTCAAATTAAACTACTTTTTATGCTTTATCTGATGGGATAAATTGCAGACTTGATTTTTAAAATCTCAAAATTTTGTAACATTGCTGCAATAATGCGTAGTTGTGATTTAAAATGAATTTACTCTATCTCATTCACACCTTCTTTACTGCCACTTGCACACTCCACCAAAGTGGTTGAGATTATTAGTGTGAAATGGAATGCATTTTAGAATATAAAGCTGAGAATATGATCGGCGGGGAATTTCCTCCAGATGAAAGAAGATTGCTGCTATAAGAATAAGAGTATTAAGAGCAGGAATAAACTATCATGTGCTCCTAGTCTTCTCCATTCAAGATTGTGGCTGGCGTTTTACACAGTTTTACCTACTGCTCCACATTTCTTAATTTCTTAACATCAAGAAGTCAATCCATCTAGCTTCAACTGAAGCTGATGACTGAACCTCCACAATCATTTGCAGCTGAGAATTCATAAGTTTCCCCACCGTTTGCGTGAAATAAATTCCCGTTATGTATAAGTCCATAGCTCGCTGAAAGGGACAATACAAGTGAGCCAGATGGTAAAGACAACCAGTTACGTGCTTGCCCAAGGTTGTTGAGGGATTGGATATAAATTCAAGAAATCATTGTATCATCTATATAATTAAAAGTGTCATCTTGACCACTTCCTGTCTGCGCTGTATATTGATTTTAGAAAAAAGTGCTCCCATATATCACTATGATTTTTGCCCATCTTACTCACAATCCTCCTCCGCTGAGCAGGCCCAGAGGATTTTTCCCATCAATGAAAAATAAAGTTATGAGTGTTTAAAAAATCTTGAGATCCTCTCGCCTGTCAATCACCGCGATGAAGGTAATGCCCCTTCTGCGGGTGGGAGGGGAGGGCAGGACTATAAAACCCCGGATGCCTGGACATGACTCAGTCACTCTGCAAGAATGCGAGGGAGAGGCCACGACTTTCATCCTAAACAGTTAATCAACTGAACTGCGAGTCTGCAATGTACTTGCAATAAATGATTTGTTAGCCCTTAATGAAAATGCAATGAGCTGTTCAGCCTGCCCTGTGCTTGAAACTTCAATGGCAATGGAAATGAAATGAAAAAGCAGTCAGCTGTTTTGCCTCCCCTGTGCTTGAAACTGCATTTTCTTTTCATTTCCATTGACATTGCAATCAGCTGTTTGGCCAGCTCTGTGGTTGAAACTGCAATGGCAATGGAAGTGAATAGAGAATGTAATCAGCTGTTTGGCCAGCCCTGTGCTTGAAACTGCAATGACAATGGAAGTGAAAAGAGAATGCAATCAGCTATTCGGCCTGCCCTGTGCTTGAAACTGCAATGACAATGGAAGTGAAATGAAAATGCATGGAACTGTTTGGCCTGCCCTGTGCTTGAAACTGCAATGGCAATCAGCTGTTTGGCCTGCCCTGTGCTTGAAACTGCATTTTCTTTTCATTTCCATTGACATTGCAATCAGCTGTTTGGCCAGCTCTGTGGTTGAAACTGCAATGGCAATGGAAGTGAAAAGAGAATGTAATCAGCTGTTTGGCCAGCCGTGATTGAAACTGCAATGACAATGGAAGTGAAAAGAGAATGCAATCAGCTATTCGGCCTGCCCTGTGCTTGAAACTGCAATGACAATGGAAGTGAAATGAAAATGCATGGAACTGTTTGGCCTGCCCTGTGCTTGAAACTGCAATGGCAATGGAATTGAAATGAAAATGCAATCAGCTGTTTGTCTGCCCTATGCTTGAAACTACAATGGCAATGGAAATGAAATGAAAATGCAATCAGCTGTTTGGCCTGCGCTATGCTTGAAACTGCAATGGCAATGGAAGTGAAATTAAAATGCAATCAGCTGTTTGGCCTGCCCTGTGCTTGAAACTGCAATGGCATTGGAAGTGAAATGGCAATGCAATGAATTGTTCAGCCTGGCCTGTGCTTGAAACTACAATGGTAATGGAAGTGAAATGAAAATGGAATGAGTTGTTCGGTCTGGCCTGTGTTTGAAACGGCAATGGCAATGGAAGTGAAATGAAAATGCAATGAGCTGTACGTCCTGCCCTGTGCTTGAAACTGCAATGGTAATGGAACAGAAATGAAAGTGCAATGAGTTCTTCGGGCAGCCCATGTGCTTGAAACTGCAATGGGAATGGAAGTGAACTGAAAATGCATGGAGCTGTTTGGCCTGCCCTGTGCTTGAAACTGCAATGGCATTGGAAATTAAATGAAAATGCAATGAGCTCTTCAGCCTGCCGTGCTTGAAACTGCAATGGCACTGGAAGTGAAATGAAAATGCAATCAGGTGTTTGGCCTGCCCTGTGCTTGAAACTGCAATGGCATTGGAAGTGAAATGAAAATGCAATCAGCTGCTGGGCCTGCCCTGTGCTTGAAACTGCAATGGCAATGGATGTAAAATGAAAACGCAATGTGCTGTTTGGCCTGCCCTGTGCTTGAAACTGCAATTGCGATGGAAGTTAAATGAAAATTGTAGATTGGGTATTGCATGTGAACCACTCAGAGTAATGTGTTAACATTAACTCCACCTTACTGTACACTGTATATTAATGCTCACTTCCCATATTACATAGCTACACCGGTGGTAGAGATGAACTAACAACGTATTGTACTGCACCACCATGATCGATGATTAAAGCTGACTTTGAACACCAGACTGTGTTTGTACAGTTCTTTACATGTTTACATGTTCACATGGTATCCGAATAGCTGGAAATTACCCATTCCATCTGTCTATTGGGTCTTATTTGCATTTTATTAGTTTTGATCTTTTACTACGGTGGCTCACTCATGCCACAAGCCAACCCAGCTCATCTTTGATGCAGACATAGGTGAGCAATGGAGGCTCTGTGAAACTGATTATGAACACTACATCAATATCGTCCATCGTAATGATCCAGATGAATTCAAGGCATTGCTCCTGCTCAACTTTACGCCACCTGTGCTTGACGGGAATGGCCAGGTGGTGGTCCCAGCTGAAAGGATGGGCAACCCTAATGCGCTGCTAAGTTAATTCCGTGAGCTATGTGACCTGCCATCTAACCGCATTCTGGAGAGAGCAAAGTTCTTTGAACAACAGCATCCTGATGAACCTGTGGAACATTTCATTTGTGATTTGAAGTGCATGGCCCAAGATGTCGCTTTGATTAAATAACTAAAGAGTTAGTTCGCGACAAAGTAATTAGCGGCATGTGTGAACAGAAGCTCAGAACAGAGCTACTCCGAAATGCTGACCTGACTCTTGAACAGGCTGTGCATGCCTGCGGTATGTCGGACGTTGTAGCACCACTGGGTGATCAGTTTGACACTCAGAAACATGATGTTAATCTGACCGGTTTCAGTAACCGAACTGCGTCAGCTGCCACTAAAAGATTTGTGAATGAGCCACCGCAGAGGTGCGCTAACTGCAAATATTTCCATAATAGAGGTCGCCAGTCTTGTCCAGCAAATGGCAAATCATGCAATTACTGTAAGAAAATGAATCATTTTGCCGCATGTTGTCGTTCTTGTGGGAACCCTAGTGCAAATTCAAAGTCTAATCTAAACCTGCTGCAGCAAGACCCAACAGTCTCCGACTCCCTTGAACAGTTCGAAGCTGCCCACGAGAATGAACCAATTATCCCATGCGATAGTGCTGCTGTTATTACTCTCCTCCACATATCTGGTAAGCCCTTGGACCCTGCTGTTACTATGCACATCAACAACAAGTCTGTTATTGCTGAAGTGGACACGGAAGCACGCGTTAATGTAATGTCCCTGAAGGTAAATTAACAAGATATGAAATAATGAGACCTTGACTAAGGATGTCTCTACCTTGCATGCTTATGGGGGGGAGGTTCTGCACCCTCTCGGAAAAGCTGATTTAATGTGTGTAGTGGACAATGTCACTAAAAACCTGATTTTCTACGTTCTGAAATCGAACTCTGAGACTTTGTTGGGAATCCATGCGTGCCACGACCTGGGTTTAGTGCCCTTTGGATGCGCTGTTCACAAGCTATGCCTATCTGACAAACCGACACAACAGCTCCTGTCCCTCTATCGGGATTTGTTCGACGACAAACTGGGCAAGTTGCCAATGACTTACAAGTGGTCCATGCCCATCACCGTATACCCCATGCTATGCGTAACAGAATTCAAGCCGAACTGAAACACATGGTGTCCATGGCGGTACTGTCTGATATAAGTGAACCCACAGACTGGGTCTCCACCATGGTTGTTACAAAAAAGAAAGAAAAAGACGAGCTCCGTGTGTGCATTAACCCAAGAGACCTGAACACAGTTATTAAACGCCCACACTACCCGATGAGAACCATCGAAGACGTTGCAGCTCAAATCGGTCATGCAACAGTGTTCTCAGTACTAGATGCCAAAAGCTCGTTTTGGCAAATACCTCTAGATGACGCAGCCTCAAACCTCACTACATTTGCCACACCATTTGGCAGATTCAAGTTCCTCAGAATGCCATTTGGAATTAATTCGGCCAGCGAGGTCTTTCAGAGAGCTATGGAACAGCTGTTCACAGGCTACCCATGTGCTATCATCAATGATGACATTCTGGTGTACGGCCATGACTTAGCGGAGCACGATTCTAATTTAAAAATGATTCTGGACAGGACACGTGACATCAACCTAAAGTTCAACCCCATGAAGTGCAAGTTTCATGTCTCAGAGGTTACCTATGTGAGACATGTGTTCACCAGCGAACAGTTAAAACCGGACCCTAAGAAGACTCAGTGAAATGCCTGCTCCCACAGACGTCCACAGCCTTGAGTGTTTCCTGGGTCTGGTTAACTATCTGGGCAAGTTCATACCCAACCTCAGCGAACTTATCTCGCCACTGAGACAGCTCACTCACAAGGACACTGCCTGGTCCTGGTACCAGCAACACCAGCAAGTGTTCGACTCTTTAAAACTTCAGCTTACCAGCGCCCCCACCTTGACGTATTTTGACCTCAAGTTGCCAGTCACTATCATCCGCGATGCCTCACAATACGATTTAGGCACAGCCTACCTGCAAAGATCAGCTGACGGCACCGTGTTACCTGTATCGTACGCCTCTCGCACCATGACAGAGAACGAGCAGCGCTATGCCCAAATTGAAAAGGAGCTGCTATCTGTCGTTTTTGCATGTTCCAAGTTCAGAGACTTGGGAAAACTATTACAATGGAAACTGATCACCAACCCCTGGTCACCATCCTGAACAAACCTATTCATGCAGCGCCTGCACGTTTGCAGCGCATGATGATGCAGCTCCAGTGTTTTGATTTCCATATTGCTTACAAAAAGGGCAAAGATATGCTCATCGCGGACACTCTCTCTCGACGCCGCGGGTGTCCTTCGAACAACATCCCTTCGAGTGCGACAAGCTTGCTGTTCTTAAAGTCAACTTCATTCCCACGGAATGACTGCTTCACCTGGCGGAGCACACAGCAGCTGACAGAACGCGACAGCTGCTCTCGTCCATTATCAAGAGTGGTTGGCCCGCAAAACAATCCAACACACCACTAGATATACAACCATTCTTCTTAGTTCGCGATGAACTGGTGATACAAGACGGGATCATTGTCAAGGGTCACAAAGTTGTGATTCCCTCATCCCTGCATGCCACCCAGGTACTGAGGCTATGCTCGACCGTGCTCAAAGCATGTTTTATTGGCCAGGAATGACCAAATACATACGTGAAAAAATGGCATCCTGTCCCATTTGCAACAGTCTGGCTCCCCACCAACAGAAACAGCCTCTCCTGCAACAACCCGCTCCAGAGCTACCTTGGTCATCCATCGTTGTGGATCTTTTTGAATGGCACGGTAAACACTATCTAGTTCTGGTCAATTCCTGTTCCAATTGGTTTGAACTTAATCTGCTGCCTACCATTACATCTGAGATGGTTAAACAAAAGCTTCAGAGTAGGTATGTCACAAAACCTCCCTTCAGCTGTGCTGCAGTTCTGCCACTCACCGTGTGCGCGACTTTGGCGCCTTAAAGAGGGGGGCGGGTTTAAAATGCCGTTTTTCTCCAGACAATTCAAATCGATCCATCTCAGGGGATTTTGTTGCTAAAGAGAAATCACTCTGACATTTGTTTTATGAAGCTATTTTTAAACTACGCTGGATCATTTATTAGCATGAGTAAATGAAAAATCATCTTCTGAAGCCGTGAACGCCGACAATGGGACGGATTTTACGTAGGGGATAAAAGAAGGTACACAGTTTATTTTTACATAAAAACATGGTTCTTAGGAAGCCTTTAATCAAATTTTCATGTTGCGAAAATGCAATGAGCTGTTTGGCCTGCCCTGTGCTTGAAAGTGCAATGGCAATGGAAGAGAAATGAAAAAGGAATGAGCTGTTCGTCTTGCCCTGTGCTTGAACTTCAATGGCAATGGAAGTGAAATGAAAATGCAATGAGATGTTTGGCCTGCCCTGTGCTTGAAATTGAAATGGAAATGAAATTAAATGAATTGTTGGACCTGCCTGAAACTAATCTCAGCCCACAAGGCCCCTATTAGCTGAGAAACCAGTCCCTTTTGCCCAAAATACCCGTATTAGCCCAAGAGGGCCATTTTGGACCAAAAGGCCCTTACCATGCCAGAAAAAGTCCAGAAAATGTGTCTTTCAATGAGATTTCACTCAGATATTGTTTTAAAGAGCTCCTTCGGCCCATCAAGCCTGTACTAGCACAAGAGGGGTCCCTTCAGCCCATCAGTAAGTATTCCCCCTGCAAGTATTGTAGTGGCCATTTGGCCTGTTTTGCATGTCATGTGACTTTAAATTTTAGACTGCCTGTTATAATATGGGTGGCATTTATAATGTGTTTTTGGGCGTGTTTACAGCTTAACTGCTTGTGCAGAAGTTTAGTTTTTAGATTAGTTTGGATAGACGATGGAGAAGGTCAATCCTTCGACCATGTCATTGTTACGGAGACACGAGGAGATTGCCGTAACAAGTCAGAAAAACCTTGGATGTATCTTACTGTTTTCTACTGACAATAAAGTAAATATTCATCAAAAAACTGTGTGTTGAAGCTTTATCAATGGAGAAGCTCTGAAGGTCTCTGAGGCAGCTTGCATGCATATCAAAGATATTCCCCTTATCCATTCTCATCCAATTAGCGGCTAGAGTGCTAATTACCCGAAAGATCTGAAAAATCTGCCACTACAATTAGTCGAAGGATATCTCCCGCAGGGGGGTTAAATACCAGTCCCAGAGAGTGGGACAGAAGGCAAAGACCTCGGAGAGGCGCAGCCAGAGAAGGACGTCAAGGCTAAGACCTCGGAGAGGTGCAGCCAGAGAAGGACATCAAGGCTAAGACCTTGGAGAGGCGCAGCCATAGAAGGACGTCAAGGCTAAGACCTCGGAGGGGCGCAGCCAGAGAAGGACGTCAAGGCTAAGACCTTGGAGAGGCGCAGCCATAGAAGGACGTCAAGGCTAAGACCTCGGAGAAGCACTGCCAGAGCAGGACGACCAGGCTAAGACCTCGGAGAGGCGCAGCCATAGAAGGACGTCAAGGCTAAGGCCTCGGAGAGGCATAGCCAAAGAAGACTGGTTCCAGTCGTGGAACTGAAGAAAATACCAGTCCCAGAGACTGGGACAGAAGATTGGCTAAGATTCTCGGAGAGGTTTTAGCCAAAGAAGATTGGTTCTAGTCGTGGAACTGAAGATAAAGATCTTGGCCAGGTAAAGCCTTGAGGTCTATCAACAGCATCGGGACGTATCTGAAGACGTATCACTGGATTTGTGAGTACGAATCGATTATTACTCTTTGAATTAAAATCACGGCTTTAATTAAAAGACTTCTGTAACAGAACTCAGAAGGTGTTATCTCCAGCTTATCTGGGGAAAGCAGACCGACCTTGGATTGTTTTGAGTCTTTCCTGATAAGCGCATTCCATTGAATTAGAGCTACATCTTGCACCTGGTGTTAGAGAAATGTTCTCTACATTATCAGTATGTTTTAGTTTTTGAAGAAATTGTTGACAAAACAAGCCACAGCTACCAGCAGAGGCTCTTGTTCGATTAATTTAAAGACTTGGTGATCTGCCAAGTCCTCGTTAAAAAATTATGAGCGAAGGAGCCAGAAGCTTGGTGCTTGAAGGGGCACATGGTGGAGCCAGAAGATCAGGCCGGAAATCTGGTTGCTCAGCCAGTTCGGTTTCAAAGGCTTCTGCTCAATTGGGAGCAAAAGCTGATATAGCTGCGCTCTCAATAGAAGCAGATGCCATGAAGAAAAAACATGAGATGGCGCAACAGCAAGAAGAGAGAAAGCGAGAGATGGCACGACAGAAAGAAAAGATGAAGCGAGAGATAATGCAAGAAGAGGTCAAGATGCAGCTCTAGATCGTCAAAGACTATGAGCTCTAGACAGAGGGAGAAAACTGCTCAGAGTGAATTGGCAGTTGGATCGATTCCATGGTCAAGGACCACCAGATACCTTGGATTGGAAAACCTAAATAGGTTGAGTGAACTTCATCTCAGCAACTGGGTGCTAGATCGAAACTAGCTACTATGGGAGCATCCGTACAAACTCGCGATGGACCAATGGATCACACTTTTCCAAGGCCTAGGGCACGGGCTCGAACAAGTCTGTTTGAGCCAAGACCTGTTTATGAACAGGTGGACCAAGGAGAAGGGAATCAGGTTGGTTTATTGGCACTGTTGAATAGGCTACCTGAATTCAACGAGATATAGCAAGACGAAATACCTCTCTCATTCTACCACCAGTAGAAAATACTATACGTATGGTGAGATCCTTTGAAGTATGAAACTTTCGTAGGGAAATTCAGAGGAGTATTAGAGATGAAAAGTTTAAGATGAAAAAGAGCGCTTACGATTTCTGGTGAAGTACACAAAATGAAGTGTGAAGGTGCTTGTAGAAAGTTGTCAGATGGAGCCAGGTGACCAGGGCTATAGAAAGGCGAGAAAATTACTAAAGGAACGTTTTTGGGTGATGAACAGGATTACGAACGCATACATTGAGAAGGCCCATCCGTGGAAAGAAATTAAGCCAGAAGACTTGGAAAAATTGAGTGATTATGCAATATTTCTGAGAAGATGCTGCAGCTCAATGAAAAATCTTGGCTACACGGAGGAAATGAATCTTGCAAGTAATATGAGAATCATTATTAACAAGTTGCCCAGAAAAATGAGAGAAAAGTGGAGAGATATGGCAGGTGAAATACGAGATAAGAGAAAAAAAATAGCCAGGCTGTCAGACCTGGTGGAATTTTTAGAAAGAGAAGTATGGTACATGTCAAACTCATGCAACGGGATTATTGAAGAAGCCAAACCACTTGTAATTTATAAAGGTTCTACCTATGCCAAAACTAAACATAAGACAGGGCCTAAGAAAAGCAATTTTGCTACCACTATAATACCTAAGAAGGCGTTGGGTGATGCCATAGAGGATGCACCGACTATTAATAGTAAGATTAAATGAGAACTTACCAGTTTGATCCTTATTTTATGAGGAGCGACGTAGAGGGATTACGTGAAGAAGGCCCGCCAGGCGCATGCGTGTCATACTTCAAAGCAGCGGTGTGAAAACACAGAAAACAAATAGCCAAAGTAACATTGTAAGGCTCATAGAAGACTAGAACTACTTGATGATCTCTTAGATTATGAGGGTGGGAACGGAGGGCACGTAATCCTTCAACGTCACTCTTCATAAAATAAGGATCAAACTTCGAACTGGTAAGTTCTCGTTTAATCTTACTATTTTACTTCGGAGTCACGTGAGTGACTATGTGAAGATTTTAAAGCTCTGTGTTTGCATGCCGCAGATCCACTCCATACGACAAGCTGCTTCGGTCGACACAGTAGTAAAATAAAGAAGATATTGAACATTGCATGAATAATTCAATAACGATTTTAATAATAACAAACAGAGTAATGACCCCTCTGTCCCAGGGGGAAATTACAAACAATAAGTGATATAAACAAAGCAATAAAATAAATTGAACCCAAAACAGCAGGCCCAAAACGTGGCACTGCCTGAACAGGTTTAATCATAGAAACGAGAAAAAGTTGACTCTCTAGACCACCCTGCGCAGCGAGGATTTGATCTAGCAGCACGTCCTGAGCCCTTCGCCGCGATGAGTAGACCCGCCCTGGTGCAGTGAGATTTAAACACATCAGTGTCGATACCCGCAGAACTGAAACCTGTTTCAACCACTAGAAATAGTTTTTGTACTGACACTTGCTTATATGGCTGTTTTTGTGACTAATGAGCAGTCCTTTAGTCTCAGAACCTCTCAGACTACTTGTTAACGCAATATATTGGTTAAAATGTTTAACTACACCTAAACATTTTGTCCAACAGGATATACTTTAAACTCACCCTTGAGTCCTGACCTTCCTGGTCTACTTTGTTTAAGTAAATCACAGACATAAAATGTAACATCAGCTTGAAGAGAAATGCATATAATCTATTCTTACAAGTGCAATGTTTGGACACATTGTGCTGAAACCAACACCATTAACATAACCACTTTAAGAGTCAATTTTAAGATAATGACGCAATTGGAGCCCATTGCCGAAGCAGTGTGAGAACTATACTGATATCCCAGATTGCTGTGTATCTGGGTTGAGGAGGGTTTTTGTTAAAAAATTCCTCTCATAAACCTGGATACCAATGGATGGTGACCCGATAGGTTGTCGTGCTGACGACTGCCCTAAATAAGAGGACAAAGCACTGCGTGCAGTGTTAATAGCACTATAACTAAGTTGGCCCCCTCATCAAAATACAAAGTGGCAAGGAACTCCAACACAATCACGTATACTAGCAGTATCATACTATATATTAGACTGTACACAGAACATTCCCATTTCTTAATGTGGCACGAGGTATTGTTTTTTAGTGCTAGATTCTCCGCCCTGCAGTCATAACCTCCATGTCCTGTTCGATAAGTCCAAGCCTTGAAATGGTCTGGTCAGAACCTGCAGACCAACAATGATACGGTCATGTGAGGGTGACTTTCTCCGGAGGCACCAACAAACTGACTGCCGCTGGGAATGCTCATGAAATGGCTGTGCCATCATTCGCAGTACCAATGGGAACCAGGATTGTGTTGGCCAATCTGGGACCACCAAAACTCCTCTGGCAGAGTCAGCTCTATTTTATTAAAACATTTCGGATCAGATCGCAGAATGGAGGAAACGCATAAAAGAATGAGTGTCCCCAGTGTAACGAGAACGCATCCAGCTCTGGCAGCTACTGCACCTGGATCTGCTCCCAGGAGACACTATTTAGGCAACTGATGATTCAGTCTGATGCAAAGAGATCAATATCTGCAATCCAAATCTAGCAAGAATGGTTTGAAATACTGTCATTCAACATCCATTCTATATTGTCATTAAACGTTTCCTCGACCTAAGGTCCTGCTACCAACATTATCAATGCCTGGTAGGTAGATGGTCGAAACCCAGATGTTTGCGTGAAATACACCAATCCCAGATAGTATTAGCCAAATTATCACATAACACCGATCTAGCTCCTCCCATATGATTAATATATGCCACAGCTGGTGTGTTCTCAATCTGGAGTTGAACGTGGAAATCTGACATTGTGGAGAAATATGCTTTTAACCCATAAAAAGCACCCAATAATTCCAGGAAATTAATACCATGTGTGTGAAGAAGCAAGTCCCTCTTGCTCAGCCCTTCTACCCCACAGCTAGACCTGTGTCTGTAGCCCCCCATCCAAGAGCACTAACATCAGTCTGTAAAATCACTGAAGGTTCGGTCGTTCGCCCCCCCCCCCGTTATTTAAGTCGTCTTTTCTTAATTCCCGGTCGTCGTTATAACGGTTCTTTCGTCGTTTTTGTCCACCAAAATGTAATTGATGGCTTGGCTAACATTAACAATCCACCACTGCAAGTCTGCCAGAGCCGTGGTGGGTAACTGCGTAAGCTGATCAAAAATGACCTTCATTGTGTTTCAATGCTTGTTCTCTTGCGCTTTGCAAATGTTGAATAATGCAAAAGGCCCGAACTGTACTGCAGGAAAGGCGCTACCAATTTCCGAATGACCTTCGCAACGTCTCGGATGAAGGATAAATGTTTTTGAGTAAGACCAATAGAGACATTAACAATATCTATTACCTTGGCTTCTGCGGTAATGTAACTGTCATATGAACTGAATCCAGAAGAAACCCCAAATACTCAATCTGTTGGGTTGGCTGTAAACTTGACTTAAGTGATGGATAAAAAATCCCAATGATTCAAAGAGATTCTTGGTTGCTGAACAGAGTCTGCAGCTAACTCTTCTTCTACCTTGTCGGATTCCCGCAGTTAGACGCTCTAAGCGTATTACTGCCCTCCACAGTCAAAGGTTTTGAACTAAATTTTACATACAGTCCTGTAACCATGCAGAATTGAAGAACAGACCCCCCCCTGGATATCACTGATGTTTCTCACTGTGTCCAAACAAAGTTAAAACTGAAAAAGCCTCAACACCAAGTCACTGTCAGTCTAGCAAACAATGCCTTTCTTTCTACCTAACTTTTACATCTAGAAAACAAGCTTATACTGTCTCCTTACTTCCCACATTCTCCACAAGCCAGAAACATATTTCCCTACAATGCACAACAGTATATTAACCCACATGTCCCAACCACAATCTAATACACAGTCCTAACGGATCCCTTACGGACAGAGATGTACAGAAACATATTTTTCTCACCTTCAGCTTGTACAAAAAATTAGTGGTCTACCCCGCGACTTATTCCTTTTCCCATCCTCTCTGCCATTCATTTTGTTAAGCCCTATTTAATTATTCTCTCAGTTCCACTCTCCCCAATGATACATGATATCTATTTCTTCTTCTTAAACTCTCCTTTGCTATGAGGGCCACCTGCTTCATATCCCCCTCACCCCAGCATGCCCGGGAAACCAGCAAAAAGTGATGTTACACGCCAACCCAATTCTAGAAATCACTCAAGATTTTCATTTAGAATGTCAGGATGACGTTAGATTCCTCTACTCTTAAAGTTTCAAGAGCAGCTGCAGAATCAGAAACAGAAATGACTCCTCAAAACTGGCTGTCGCTCAATCCACCATATAGCAATTGAATGCCATTAATTCATCGTGAGAACAGAGCTTCCATCAGAAATTCGTTCCGGCCCATCTTCAACCCAAGCAGGCCCACAAAACTCCAAAACCCAGCTCTCCCACAACTGATCATTAGATCCATCTGTAAAAACAATCAAAGTGCTCTCATTGATTGAATTAAAAATTCCACTAATCTTTGTAGTCACCTCGCGCTTACTTTTTTCTGCAGAAAAGCAAGCTCAATAAACAGTCAGAAAACCTAATAGGGCACAGGTACCATAATGTATGCTCTATAAATACCCCCTTGTACCAACCCACTTCCAAGCCCACTGAGTTCTAATGACAAAAAAATATTATATTTGTTACCATCATCAACCTCTTGCAAGCAAACACACTGCTGTAAGGTATCAATACAACCCACAAAGTTTAGCCCAGTAATGAAACCCTAGCTTAATGCGCCTTAAACCATAAGGCATTCTCCATTTCAACAATCAGGCCCAGGGACGGAAGTTCTGAAGGCTCCACAGCAAAGCACAAAAAGCCTTGCCTGCAACACATCTAGCCTAGCCAGCACAGTATTTCTACGCAAAACACCCGTAATCAAGAGAAGATCTGATCAGTGCCTGATAAATTAAGCAGCAATTGTCTCCGCTGTTAGCCCCAACTCACACCCAAACCAGATTTCTCAAAACAATCAAACTTTTTCACATTTTCAAACACAATTTTACCTACATCAACGAGCCAAGGCCATACGCTCTTCAAACCAAAACCCCCAAAAACATAAAAACCTTTACTTTCTTCAATAGAGACCCATACATA
Organism: Okamejei kenojei; assembly: GCA_035221665.1. Lineage (NCBI taxonomy): Eukaryota > Metazoa > Chordata > Chondrichthyes > Rajiformes > Rajidae > Okamejei > Okamejei kenojei. The sequence continues at coordinate 60,399,158 of CM069144.1, read as the reverse complement.
TTACAGCCCTATCTTTTTTTAAAAACCAAATACCATATATTTAGTCTTAGAGGCAGAGATTTTAAAGCCCCATGTGTTTACCCCATTCCCTCTGCAGACGCACTAACACTCTTTGAAATCTGTTTTAAAACAAACTCTACATTACAACGCTCTTTTCAGATTGGCCCCGTCACCTTGCAAAAAAAGACAGACCAAATCCACCTTTCTAATTTACAAAAGATTTCTTTAATCATGATATTAAATAAAACTGATAACACTTCCTTGCTGGGTTCCCATTCCTATCTCTACAGTCCTCTGAGCTGACACTACCAACCAGTACTAGTATTGTTTCTATTCATATAAAAAATCCTTAATCCGTTGAACATTCGTCCCCTGGACTCCTACAATGTCCAAAAATTAATCATTACTCCCTCCGTCCCACAAAGAATCAATGCCTTTCTCAAGATCCAAGGAATACACTCACTACTATTTCCATGCTTCTAAATGCCCTTTTAATATCCTGAACCAAAACGGATACAGACTCCGTTTAGACCTTCCATTCCTAAAACCATTCTTACATCAACAAATAGTCCCTGTTTCTAAAAAATAAACTAGTCTGTTGGTTTCCATCCTCTCCATAATTTTCACTGCTGTGAGCGCTATAGGCCGATGAACTTGGGTCAGATGCCTCTTTGCCCAGTTTTTAAAATAGGGACCAGACTGCATGTTTCCATTCCTTTGGTAATAACCCTCCTGCCCACAAGTATTATAACAAAGCTAAGATTTCATCAAGTACAATATCATCCCATGTTAAATAATTCATACGACAACTCTATCTCCCCGGATGGTATTTTTGCCCTGGACATAATTGCATCCTCAACACTTTTATGGTAAAAAACAGATTAAGGTATTATCATTTTCTAAACTCCGCTCCCGCTTCCACGGATTAACTGCCATCAAGAGTTAATTCTCTTTCCTACATCTTCTCCACTCCAGGCTCTCTATCTATGCACTGCTTTGAAAACTGTCACCCACACATGTCTGCTTTTCCTTATTGGAAACTGGCTACCACCCTCACCCTTCTGCCAACACTGGTAACAAACTCCTTTTATTATACTCCTACACTCTACGCACAGCTGACTCACAAATGCCTTACTGGAGTGTTCAGACTAACGTACCACAAAACTTCCTCCAACTATTCCGCTTTGCATCCTTTACAAACTCGTCTTGCTACTGCCCTTACCTCATTGTAACTCCATTGCATTGACCAAAATTGGATACTTCTTAATTTTCGATAGCTCTATTCCAAATCCATACAGCTTCATCACATTCTTTATTCCACCAAGGAACAGACATACGTACCTAGGTTTCCTCATCACAGTAATAGTACAACAATCTGCCTCATGAATCATGAACTAATGGAAGTATTCCAACTATCAACAGAACCCTCACTATTAACCTCTCCAACTAAACTTGAGCCTCTCTTGGAATTTATCCCTTTGGCCTGAGAAAAGTTATATCTAGGACTTTCGTTTCCACTTCCTCTCCTCAAATGCCCTACCAACCTACATAAAAATTGGATAACGATCACGACCCAGTGTATATCTGTCCATTACATCCCATTCACCATTCTTGCTAATTAGATGAAGCAATTGATAAATCTATGTGCCTGCAGGGATTTTCTCACAATATTAATACCTAGACGGCCTCCATCATTTAACATACCAACTCAGACTTAATCTAGAATTCTTCAAAAATTACACAATTTTATCCCTGTGATCATACCACAATACAGGATTAATGCGCATTAAAATCTCCAATCCATATAACGGGGACACCTTACCTTCTCCATTATCTCATCAAAATCTGTCAATATCAATGTTGACAAGGGGTTATAATAATTGATCACAGTCGGTGGAAATTCTGACTGCTCGCAAAACCTCCCACAGCAAAAACCTCAGATTAGAATTAATGTCACTTTCGATACTGCAACCCCTCATAACAAAAGTTGCACTACCCCCTCCTGATCTATCAACTTACTCATCGCACACAAAATCCATAACCTGAAATACAAAATCTAGACAGCGCTTTAACCATGGTCTCTTGATACATCTTAATTCCTGTGCTTCTTTAAATTCATCATCAAATCGCTTTAACTCCTGACCATTTCCAATCAGACTCCGGGCGTTCCATTGAAGTATATAAAACCATTATGATGTTTATGGGATCATCACATCATCCACATAACTGACATACTCCATACTCACTAGCTCTCGACAACTGTGACCTCTCCATAACACGACTCTCCGTCATGTATGACGCAACTTTCTGGCAACCTGCTACACTAAGACCCTTTCAGCTGCCCCCAACACTAACCTGAGGATATCTGACAGGTTAGCTGCTTTCTAGCGCCTACCAACACATCAGCAATCAAAAGACAGAAATGACTCTTTAATTACAAATCAACATGTCATATCGAAAGCCGATGCAAGTTTGGCACAGTGATCTGGCTTCACCACACCACTCTAGTCCCAGCGCTCACATTCTCCAACGTTCTCTAGCCACCCTTTGAACTGCCATCTTGCAATATGACACGTTGTTCTGATCCTTAACTTCCTGCACACGCTCGCCTGAACAACCGCGGTCACAACCATGAAACCATGCTACATGATCCCCATCACAGTTAGGGCACTTAGGAATACTCTGCCTTGCAATGTTGTATTGCTTGAATCTCCACCGCACTTTCTTTTACCCGACAAGACCCAGCACCATGTCCAAATCTCCGACAGTTATAGCAGCGTAACGGTGTTTAATGTACTCCCTCACTTGATACGCCAACTCCCAAGAAACACGCTCTGTGGCAGTACCCATCCTTGACATAACAGGACCGGCGGGACCCCGACTCCCTTCCTACTCTTAAATCTCACAACATCGGTTACCTGGCCCCCCTTAACGTTTTTTCTACAATCTCCTTCTCAGACAAGCCAGCATACATCCCATACACCACTCCCTTTAATTCCCGCTGTCTTCCTCTAGGGACCAAAAATCTCCACCTTGACCACCAATTTCCCCACACCCCAAGCATCATTAACGGTTTCTGTCTTTGCAACAGACTCTTAATCATTCCATTAATACAGATTTGGCCTGAATCTCCTTGCCTATCTAGGCTCTCCAAAGCGGTGGTAATGTTAATGGATCACTGCTCTAAATCCTGCATCTCCTTGATTTGTTCCTTTAACTTTCAACAGCACGCGAATTCTCAATAATTCTAATTCTCCTAAACTCCATTTTCCGTCGTCTTCGACATTTCGGGTCTTTCGCTCGATGCCTCTCTCTTAGACCCCCCCCTCTTCCTTACCTACTTGACTGCCACCCACCTACCCTTAGCCCACCATTCCCTGGGGAAGCCATGGGCCTCTAGAACCCCTCCTTACGTAACACTAATCGAATTTACTAATACTAGTCCAACTACTAGAAAGAAATGGGGGAAAAAAAAACATCCACCCTCCAACTCAGCTCTTGCTGTCCTCTTCTTCTGTCCCCAGCGACCCGCTTTAGTGTTCAAAAGAAAACAAACAGTCAAAAAGTCGCTAGTAAACATATTGATTATATCGCGATTCTTATTTATGGTGGCCTGAAGGGACTGCAGCACGATCCTTTTGATTACCGAATAAAGTATATCTCTTTCGGAGCAGTGTCATCTCCAAGTTGTGCAGAAGTACATTTAAGGAAAACCCAGAGGAATAATAAAGATTATTTTTCCCAGAGCAGAATTTGAAAATAATTTTTTGTGACGATTGCCATAAAACAACATCTACTGAGTTAAAGGCAATTCAATTGGTGAACTACCTACCTTTCTCTGCAATAAGGGAAGATTTGTACTAACCAAGTGAACCAGCAACACATGGGCTTGTTTTGGGAAAGCATTCCACCAGATTGACAGAGCGGAAGGTTAACCAAGAATTGGATTTAAGATAAAGACAACTTGCCAATGGAAAGGGCACGGGCCGCACTGGTCGTGGAAACAATTTGTGTTTAAGTTTAAATTGTCGATTCAGGAATGACCATGCACAAGAAGGAGTAAAAGCTTTATCTGTGATGGCTCAGATAAGACCCGTTGGATTTCTTGCACCATTACACCTGCCACCAATTAATTCACAAAATCTGTGTAGGGAAAACTTGGGTGGGATGAGAGTGTAACTCAAACATCCTCGCACAGTTGGACAGAATGTTAACTGACCATAACATTGTCAACGTTTTAAGGTAGATCGGTGCATAAAACCTAAAAACTTTGGTAGATCGGAAATGCACAAACTGCTATCATTTTTCGGATGGCCATGAAAATGTTATGGACTTTTTAGACTTAAACTGCAAAATGTAAAACAAAAGAGTGCATGTGCATCTTAATGGGAAAAGCCAGAGTAGCCCCACTGAAGCAAATGACGTTTCCCTGAATGGAAATTACAGCAGCAGTCTTCGCTGTAAAATTGACGTAATTCTGGCAAAAGGAACTACAAAAATTCCAACTGGAAGAATCTGTCTTCTGACCGATAGCACTACGGTTCTGAAATACATTAACAATGAAAACAAACGTTTTATGACATTTGTTGCAAATAGAGTCTCTTTGAAACGGGAGCCTACTAATGTTTCTCAATAGAGATATGTTAAACAAAGGAAAATCCTGTGGGACGAAGCTCTAGGGGACTAACTGCAAATTGCTTCTTTTTATAACAAGAGATGGATCAATGGGCCAAAGTTTTCTTTATGAACCCAGCAGAGAATGGCCAAAGCTTGAACTCGGATTTGAAATCTCTACAAATGATCCAGAAATCAAACAAAACATTTTGGTGAATGTGATTGCTAAAAACTCATATGACACCGTGAACAATTTAATTACCCACTTTTCATCTTGGAATAAATTGAGAACATCGGTAGCCTGGGTTCTCAAAATAAAAGCAAGATTGTTGCTGACGATTCGGAAAAGGAGACAAATAACAGAAAGTATCCTGGAGCAGAATCCTGATGAATGGAAAAGGGAGATAAAAGGCCAGACGCAAGTTTTCGAAGCTTCATATAGCCAATGTCTTGATGATCTCCTCAAGGCAGAAAATGCGATTATATCTTTCTGTCAAAGACAGAAATATGGAGAAGAAATATTAACATTGGAAGCTGGAGGACAGGGGGTAAAAAGAAGTAGTTAATTGTACAAGCTTGACCAATCTGGGAAGGGGATCTCTGTCTGCAGTCTGCGGATGGGTGGACGCCTAAACAGATTGGCAATGCCTGAAATAATGAAACTTCCTCGCTAAGGACTTTTACATAACGACATTATTATTACGGCATATTCATGAACAAATTGGACATGGAGGAAGAAATTATATGCTATCCCAACTTCGTAAAAAATATTGGGTCACCAAGGCTAATTCGGCAGCAAGAAAGATAATAAAAAATTGTATCATATGCAAGTGAGAGCGTGGAAAACTTGGTATCCAGAAGATGGCAGACTTGCCTTTGGAGAGGATCACTCCAGACAAACCTCCATTCACAGATGTGGGGGTGGATTATTTTGGTCCTATGGAGGTTAAGAGAGGACGTAGCCTTGTGAAAAGATATGGTGTGATCTTCGCTTTTAAGGCAAGTAGAGCAGTCCATCTTGAAATTGCATCTACACTTGACTCGGACTCATGTATTCAAGCATTAAGGAGATATATTTGTCGACGGGGTCATGTTATTTCGTTACGATCGGATAATGGTTCAAATTTCGTTGGAATGGATAGGGAACTAAAAAAGGCACTCAAAGACGTAAATCAGGATAAAATCCAAAATACTATGCTTCAACAAGGCATAAAATTGAACTTTACTCCTCCGATGAGTTCCCATCATGGCGGCCTTTGGGAACGATTAATTCGTATAATACGAAATGTGCTGTGCTCCGTTCTTAGACAACAAATTTTGGATGATGAAGGGTTACAAACTCTGTTTTGTGAAATTGAGGTGATTTTAAACGATCGACCTATTACGAAAAGTTCTGATGACCCAAATGACCTGGAAGTACTTACACCAAATCATATTCTTCTGCTGAAAACCAATCTAACACTACCACCAGGGCTTCTTGTAAAAGAGGATTTGGATATGAAACGTAGATGGAAACAAGTACAATATATGGCAAATATTTTTTGGAGGAGATGGATACAAGAGTATTTGCCTTTAATCCAAGAACGACAACGATGGCTAAGGATTAAAAGGAACTTTGCTCCAGGTGACATATTGTTGGTAGCTCACTCTACAGCATCTTGAGGTTCTTTGTTGATGGGAAGAATACTAGAAATCATGCCTGATGTTCGGGATTTGGTGCGTATGGTGTGACTGAAAACAAAAAATAATGTTTTAAGAAGACCAATAACCAAGTTGTGCTTGCTTCTAGAAGGCGAAAGTGAAGATGGAGGAGTCGATAAAGAATTGTGATTGCAGATTTATAGTGCATGCTATTTTTTTCTCATTAGTATAGTGGTTAGTATCCCCGTCTGTCACATGGAGATCGGGATTTGATTTTTGAGGAGCTACAGGGTTTTAATCCCTAACCTTTTGTTTTTGATATATGTTAAGCCTCTATGGCCATTTTTTGATGTTTATTAGTAATTGCTTCATTATGTAATCGGAACAATTAGGGGCCGGTATGTAGTGGCCATTTGGCTTGTTTTGCGTGTCATTGTGGAAGGCATGTGACTTTAAATTTTAGAAAGCCCGTTATAATATGGGTGGAATTTATGACGTGTTTTTGGGCATGTTTGCAGCTTAACTGCTTGCGCAGAAGTTTAGCTTTTAGATTAGTTTGGACAGACGATGGAGAAGGTCAATCCTTCGACCATGTCATTCTTACGGAGACACGAGGAGATTTCTAATATCTAAAGTAATGAGCTGGAGTTCGAAGAAGATTGCCGTAACAAGTCGGAAAAACCTTGGATATATCTTACTATTTTCTACTGACAATAAACTAAATATTCATCAAAAGACTGTGTGTTGAATCTTTATCAATGGAGAAGCTCTGAAGGTCTCTGAGGCAGCTTGCATGCTTATCGAAGATATTCCCCTTATCCATTCTCATCCAATTAGCGGCTAGGATGCTAATTACCCAAAAGATCTGAAAAATCTGTCGCTACAAGTATTATATCTCACCCCAGTATTATTGGCTCCGAGATCCAGGCCAGATAGACTTTCCTCCTTCATTGCTGTGATCTGCAGAAAAAGATGAAAAATGTCTAAAATTGATTCTCCACTCTCTCACCCGCCTCTCTCACAGAGTCTCTCATCTGTTTTGGGCAGAATTTCTGGCAGTTTCTGAGCTGCCAGCCCACCAGGCCTGAGTGATTGTGCTGCCAGCCCACCAGGCCTGAGTGACTGAGCTGCCAGCCCACCAGGCCTGAGTGACTGAGCTGCCAGCCCACCAGGCCTGAGTGACTGAGCTGCCTGCCACCCAGCCTGAGAGACTGAGCTGCCTTCCCAAGAATCCATTTGGCTCACAATGTCCATATGAGCCCTCTGGAAACCAGTCCCTTCGGCCCACAACACCTATACAAGCGCTCCAGAAAGCCCTCCCCCCCCTCCCAGCCACCAATATTGGAATTGGTGGAGAAGTGGAATATTGCGGTGGGGGACTGCCCTCCCATGCGAACATGGAACCCAATGGCTTGCTCATATTTGGAGTGTTGTGTATAGATCTGGTCATCACACTATGTGAAAGATGTGGAGGCTTTGAATAGGGGACAGAAGAGGTTCACTGTCCCCCTTCGTCCCCACCTCATTGAGTTCCGCAGCCACCACGGCTTGGAGCTCTTCTACCGTCGCCTCAGCCTCACAGCATTCTTCCATGGGAAGGAGTCCTCGCCCCCCATTGAAGATCCCTTTTCCCCTCTCCAACATGCCCCCTCATCGTGGACCCCCGCCCCCCCCCCCCCCTCGTGGCCCCCCCCTGGCGCTTTAGAACATTTTAACCAAAACTGCTGTCGCGACATCAACCGCCTCAACTCCTCCACTCCCCTGTCTCACTCCAATCTCTCCCACCCCCCCCCCCCCCGAACGTACTGCCATCGACTCACTCTGCAACAACCCAGACTGGGTTATCAAACCCGCCGACAAGGGACGTGCCATGGTAGTCTGGCGCGTCGATCTCTACAAAGCTGAGGCCACGCGGCAACTATCGGACATCTTTTCCTGCTTACCCCGGACCATGAACCCACTGACGAGCACCAGGCCACTATCTCTAGCACCATAATTGACTTAATCACCTCCAGCTCCCTGCTCCACCGAGCCTCCAACCTCATCTTTCCCCAGTCCCGCACGGCCCGATTTTACCTTCTCCCCAAAATCCACAAACCTGACTGTCCCAGTAGACCCATTGTCTCTGCCTGTTCGTGCCCTAATTTCCACATACCTTGACTCCATCCTATCCGCCAGTGAATGGGTATAGGTTGCTCCTCCGGTTGAGGAAGAACCAGAAGGCTTTGAGACCATCTTGGTGGGGGATGGAGGTGTAGAGTGACTGGACATCCATGGTGAAGATGAGAGGATGGGGGCCTAGAGACTGGAATGCGCGGAGACGACAGAGAGTGTCTGAGGTGCCTTGAACATAGGTGGGAAGGAACAGCACCTCATCTTCCGCTTGGGGAGTCTGCATCCTGGTGGCATGAACATCGATTTCTCACAATTCTGTTAACCCTAGCTGTCTCCTCCCCTTCCTACATCTCCCTCAGCCCTCGGGCTCCTCCTCCTTGTTTTTCCTTTCTTCTCCCCAACTCCCCCCACCCCCTATCAGTCTGAAAAAGGGTTTCAGCCCGAAACGTTACCTATTTCCTTCGTTCCATAGATGCTGCTGCACCCGCTGAGTTTCTCCAGCATTTTTGTCTACCTTCACTAGGATAGTGTCTAAATTGATGAGCATTAGCTGTAATGAGAAGTAGGACAGACCTGGATAGTTTGTTATGGAGTGGCAAAGCCCAAGAGTCAACCTGTTAAAGGCATTTCAAAATGTGAGGAGAAGAAATAATTAATTAATTAATCAGTTAATTAATTAATTAATTAATTAATTAATACTTTATTGTCACATGTGACAAGTCACAGTGCAATTCTTTGCTTGCATACCCAAGGTATGCAAATAGTCGCCACATAAACATATAAACATAGAAACATAGAAAATAGGTGCAGGAATAGGCCATTCGGCCCTTTGAGCCTGCACCGCCATTCAATATGATCATGGCTAATCATCCAACTCAGTATCCCGTACCTGCCTTCTCTCCATACCCCCTGATCCCTTTAGCCACAAGGGCCACATCTAACTCCCTCTTAAATATAGCCAATGAACTGCCCTCAACTACCTTCTGTGGCAGAGAATTCAAGAGACTCACCACTCTCTGTGTGAAAAATATTTTCCTCATCTCGGTCCTAAAAAAATTCCACCTTATCCTTAGACTGTGACCCCTTGTTCTGGACCTCCCCAACATCGGGAACAATCTTCCTGCATCTAGCCTGTCCAACCCCTTAAGAATTTTGTAAGTTTCTATAAGATACCCCCTCAGTCTTCTAAATTCTAGCAAGTACAAGCCAAGTCTATCCAGTCTTTCCTCATATGAAAGTCCTGACATCCCAGGAATCAGTCTGGTGAACCTTCTCTGTACCTCCTCTATGGAAAGATGGTCTTTCCTCAGATTTGGAGACCAAAACTGTACACAATACTCCAGGTGTGGTCTCACCAAAACCCTGTACAACTGCAGTAGAACCTCCCTGCTCCTATACTCAAATCCTTTCACTATGAATGCTAACATATCATTTGCTTTCTTCAGTACCTGCTGCACCTGCTTTCAATGATTGGTGTACCATGACATTGGTGTACCAAGGTCTCGTTGCATCTCCCCTTTTCCTAATCTGCCACCATTCAGATAATAGTCAACCCTCCTGTCTTTGCCATCAAAGTGGATAACCTCACATTTATCCACATTATACTGCATCTGCCATGCATTTTCCCACTCACCCAGTCTATCCAAGTCATCCTGCAGCCTCCCAGCATCCTCCTCACACCTAACACTAACCCCCAGCTTCGTGTCATCCACAAACTTGGAGATGTTGCATTCAATTCCCTCGTCCAAATCATTAATATATATTGCAAATAGCTGGGGTTCCAGCACTGAACCTTGCGGTACCCCACTAGTCACTGCCTGCCATTCTGAAAAGGACCCGTTTACTCCTACCCTTTGCTTCCTGTCTGCCAGCCAGTTCTCTATCCACATCAATACTGAACCCCCAATACCGTGTGCTTTAAGTTTGTATGCTAATCTCTCATGTGGGACCTTGTTGAAAGCCTTCTGAAAGTCTAGATATAACACATCCACTGGTTCTCCCTTCTCCACTCTACTAGTTACAGCCTCGAAAAATTCTACAAGATTCGTCAGACATGATTTACCTTTCGTAAATCCATGCTGACTTTGTCCAATGATTTCAACACTTGTGCTGTTCCAAATGTGCTGCTATCCCATCTTTAATAACTGACTCTAGCAGTTTCCCCACTACTGATGTTAGACTAACTGGTCTGTAATTCCCTGTTTTCTCTCTCCCTCCTTTTTTAAAAAGTGAGGTTGCATTAGCTACCCTCCAATCCTTAGGAACTACTCCAGAATCTAAGGAGTTTTGAAAAATTATCATTAATGCATCCACTATTTCTGTGGCTACTTCCTTGAGTATTCTGGAATGCAGACTATCTGGCCCTGGGGATTTATCGGCCTTTAATCCGTTCAATTTACTAAACATCACTTCCCGGCTAACCTGGATTTCACTCAGTTCCTGCATTTTATTTGACCCCCGATCCCCTGCTATTTCACACAGATTATTTATGCCTTCCTTAGTGAAGACAGAACCAAAGTAGTTATTCAATTGGTCTGCCATGTCCTTGTTCCCCATGATTAATTCACCTGTTTCTGACTGCAGGGACCTTCATTTGTTTTAACTAATTTTCACATATCTGTAAAAACTTTTGCAGTCAGTTTTTATGTTCCCTGTCAGTTTTCTTCCATAATCTGCCTTTTCTGGCTAATTTGTATGCTTCATCTTTTGTTTTTATACTATCCCTGATTTCCCTTGTTATCCATGGATGTACTACCTTCCCTGATTTTTTTTAGATTTTTTAATCTATTTATTTATTTATTTATTTTAAAGGGTGCTGACAAAGTTACAAAGTATCCATGCCAGTTCCCCCTTATTCCTCCTCCCCCTTCCCCATCCATACCGGCTTCCATTGTTCCTCCCTCTTCCATTGTTCCTCCCCCCCCGACAGCGGTGTCCTCACTCCCACGTGGTCTGTCCTCGTCCGTCGGTTGGTGCCATCCGTGGCTTCGACCCAGGCCCTAACCATGACCCAGAAGGCTCGGGCTCCGTCAACTCACAAAGTCCAACCCACGAGGCTCCGACTTGAGAGGCTCCACCGACCCACGAGGCTCGGGCTCCGACACGCGAGGCTCCGACCTCGGCTTCTCCACGGCCTTCTGGGAGATGTCAAATAGTGTTGATATATTCATTTCCCAGGGTGAAAACATGAAATTCCAGAGGGGATAGGTTTAAGATGAGAAGTTTAAGGGAGATTTGCAAATCAAGGTTTTTTTTTACACAGGTAGATGACTGAAACACACCACCAGGGGACGTGGTTGAAGCAGAAACAATAGCAATGTATAAGAGGTAATCAGACAGCCATGTTATCAGGCAGGGAATAGAGGGATATGGATCACATGCAGGCAGACAGGATTTGTTTACATTGGCATGATGGTTAGGGCAGACAAGTTGGGGCAATGATGCCTACTCCTGAGCTTATCGTCTATCACACATTGTGAGATTTTGACCCATGCTTCCAGAATCTTGAGCCTGGGATCAATCAGGTCACCTGGCATTTTACTGAACTCTGGAGAATGCAGGGTTAGTCGAGACATTTTCTTCCAACAAGGCAATTCTGATATTCCAGGAACCAGCCGGGTCCATCTGCATTGCACAACCTCCATGGTGATTAGGTCGAGACACGAGGAACTGCAGATGCTGAAATCTTGTGCAAAACACAAAGTTCTGGAGGAACACAGTAGGTCAGGCAACATCTCTTCAGACTGAAGAAGGGTCCCAACCCGAAACATCATCTGCCCATTGCCTCTATAGCTGCTGCCTAATGGGCCTGTCCCACTTAGGCGACTTTTTAGGCGATTACAGGAGACTCTGCGGTCGTCACATGGTCGCCGCGTGTTCGCGAGTGGTTGCAGGGGAGTCGCCTTCATGGTCATGAAAAATTGGCAGCGACCAGAATAAAGCCACCATGGAGAGTAGCGAGAATTCTCGTGCCGTGGGTGGGTCGCCAGGAAGTCTTAATGGGTTGCCAGGAGGTCGAAGGATCTCATAGGCTGTAGCCGGTGCTGACTGATGAATTTCATTGGGAAAAGAAAACAAAAGCAATAGTTTTCAGAACCAAGGATAACCAACCGGTAAGGTCTCCACTCCTTCTCCCCCTTCTCCCCCCTCTCAGCCCCTCTTTTAAAGGACTTACGTGACCATTCCCATACACTGTGCATTCACCGTGTTAAATACTGATCCAACCTTCCTGTTCATCGCAGTGTGTGTCTGTTTCACATTGGCTTTGCGCCGTGTGAATTTCAATCAGACAGCGCTCCCCCCGCTTGCCTGTCCCCTGCCTGCATAACTGGCTGGTGAAGGAAGCGGTGTGTGTGTGTGTGTGTGTGTGTGTGTGTGTGTGTGTGTGTGTGTGTGTGTGTGTGTGTGTGTGTGTGTGTGTGTGTGTGTGTGTGTGTGTGTGTGTGTGTGTGTGTGTGTGTGTGTGTGTGTGTGTGTGTGTGTGTGTGTGTGTGTTCGTTCCACTCTGATAGTCGCCGTCAGTCGCCTGAAAAATGATCTAACTAGGACAGGCTGATAACCCATTGAGTTCCTCCAGCACATTGTGTTTTGTTAGCAATTATATCCTTTTTCATACAACGTGAGCAGAGATATGCATAATACTCCAGGTTACATAATTACAATAAGCCAACTACGCCTGAGGGAGAGAATGGGACTAGAGGTCAGCCTCAGAATTAAAGGACATTCATTTAGGAAGGAGATGAGGAGAACTTTCTTTAGTAAGAGGGTGGTGAATCTGTGGAATTCTCTGCCACAGAAAACTGTCAGGACCAAGTCAATGGATTTTTTTAGGCAGAGATAGATAGATTCTTGATTAATATGGGTTTCAGGGGTTATGGGGAGGCAGGAGAATGGGGTTAGGAGGGAGAGATAGATTAGCCATGATGGAATGTCGGAGTAGACTTGATGGGCTGAATGGCCTAATTCTGCTCCTATCACATAACAAAGTCATAGAGTGGTACAGTGTGGAAACAGACCCTTCGCCCCAACCTGCCCACACCGGGCAACATGTCCAGCTACACTAGTCAAACTTGCCTGCACTTATTCCATATCCATCCAAACCTGTCCTATCCATGTACCTGTCTAATTGTTTCTTAAACGATGGGATAGCCCCTGCCTCAACTACCTCCTCTGGCAGTTTGTTCCATACACCCACCACACTTTGTGTGCAAATGATACCCCTCAGATTCCTATTAAATCTTTTCCCATTCACCTTAAACCTATGTCCTCTGGTCCTCGATTCCCCTACTCTGGGCAAGAGACTCTGTGCATATACCCAATCTATTCCTCTCATTATTTTGTACACCTCTATAAGATCACCCCTCTCCTCCTGCGCTCCAAGGAATAGAGACCCAACCTTTCCCTATAGCTCACACCCTCTAGTCCTGGCAGCATCCTCGTAAATCTTTGCTGAACCCTTTCAAGCTTGACAATATGTTTCCTATAACATGGTGTCCAGAACTGAACACAATATTCTACTAAATACGGTTTCATCAATGTCTTATACAACTGCAACATGACCTCCCAACTTCTATACTCAACACTCTGACTGATGAAGGACAATGTGCCAAAAGCCTTTTTGGTCACCTTATCTAACTGCAACTCGATCTTCAAGGAACCATACACCGGCACACCTAGGTCCGTCTGGGGAGTGCTCTACAACACTCCCCAGAGCCCGACCATTCACTGTGTAGGTCCTACGCTTGTTAGATGACCCAAAAAGCATCACCTCCCACTTCTCTGTATTAAATTCTATCAACCATTCCTCAGCCAACCTGGCCAACCTGGCCAACCTATACAGATCCTGCTGTGATCTTTTTTTAAAAAATAATATTTTTATTAGAAGCATATACATATTGTAATCAAAACACAATTTGTTTATCAATTACATATCGTTAATAGCTGGGATCCCAGCTATCAAAATAGCTGGGGTCCTCGTTTATCAATTACATATTAATACAGCTTCTATTTTTTTATTTTTTAATAGATAGAAAGAAAGAGAGGAAAAAAAGATGAAAAAAATAGGATAAATTACCAATAATACAGTTTTGGAGATAGGTCCATAGATTATAAAACGTAACTATTCATCTTATTCTGGATTCAAGTTTCAGACTTCCGTGCCGGACCAATTAACCTTTCAAGAAATCAATAAATGGAGTCCATATTCTAGCAAATAATTCTGGTTTGTCAATTAAGACACGTCTAGTTCTTTCCAAATGTAAGGTCTCTGACATCTCCATAATCCACATTTTAATTGTGGGGGTTGTTGGATTTGTCCAAAATGTTAATATTAATTTTTTCCCAATTATTATACTATAATCAAGGAAATTTCTTTGGCTTGTTATAAGTTTTAGGCTTTGTTCTGATATTCATAATATTATTAGTTTTGGATCAGGATCCAATTGGATATTAACAACTTCAGAAATAATTTTAAAAATATACGTCCAGAAATTTTTAATTTTTATACAATTTACAAAAGTATGAGATAAATTAGCTTCTCAATATTGACATTTGTCACAGATAGGGGAGATATTTGGAAAAATTCTATTTAATTTTGTTTAAGTCTACGTGGTACTTTAAATTGTATTAAAGAATGTCTGGCATTTAACGAATTTTGATGTATATGTTGTAGACTTTCATCCCAAATATCTTTCATTATAGGTTGAGCTCATTATCTAAAAGGATATTATAAATGTGATATATTAATTTATCTGTATTAGGATGTTTATTCAAACATTCATCAAGGCTCTCTGGCTCTCTAGTTCTATATTCTTGTGTATGTGATTTAACATAATCTCTAAGTTGTAAATATCTAAAAAAAATATTTGAATGTTGTCCATAATTCTGTTGTAACTCCTGAAATGAAAGAAAATTACCTTTTCTATAAGGATGTCCCACCTTTTCAATTCCATAATTTTCCATTGTACAAAACCTTTATCCAAAACAGAGGGTTTAAATGAGAAAGAGTGATAAATTATCCAATTTTAAGGTCTTTTTTAATTGTTTTCAAATTCGTATACCACTATATACTATAGGATTTTCACTATAGGTTTTTGTATTCTGTTTTGTGGGAGCTAACAGAATCGAGTCAATTTCAAAAGGTAAACAATCTTCCTTTTCCATCTTTAACCAATGTGGTTGCTGATCCATATCTTCCAACCAGAAGTTCATATTTTTTAATATTAACTGCCCAAAAATAAAATAAAAAATTTGGTTAAACTAATCCTCCATTCATCTTGGATTTACATAAATGTGTTTTACTTATTCTATGGTTCTTATAATCCCAAATAAAACTTAAAAAAAAAAAAAATTGGGGAGATATATCAGAATTGATTGAAAAAGGTACAGTAATTTGGAAAGAAAAATCATTTTTATGGCGTTAATTCTACCAATCATTGAGATGGGAAGTGTTTTCCAATACTGAATATTCTTATACAGTTTATTAAGTAAAGGCGGAAAATTTAATTTAAATAAAGAAGTATATTTCTTAGTCACAAAATTCCTAGATATTTAAATTCTTCGTTGATATTTTAAAAGGAGATTGTTGCAATGTATGTAGGTTAAGTTCTGTTATTGGGGCCAGGTATGGTGCGGGGCAGGGCGTGGAGCCGTGGCCGCGTGAGGCCTGTTCCGGTGCCGGATCTGGGGCGGTGAGGCCCGGTGCGATGCGGTTGAGGTGAGGCCAGTGCAGGGCCTGGAGCCGTGGCTGTGGTGAGGACTGTTGTAGTGCACGACCTGGAGCCGTGGCTGCGGTGAGGCTGGGTCTGGTGTAGGGCCTGGAGACGCGGTGAGGCCTGGTGCAGTGCCGGGGCTGAAACCGTGTCCGTGGTGAAGCGCGGTGCAGGGCCTGGAGCAGTGTCTGCGATGAGGTGCGGTGCAAGGCCCGGAGCCTAGTCCATTGTCGGGAGCGGGAGAGCGGCAGCTACTCTCTCTCTGCTCCCAGAGCCATCAGGCGTGCGTCAGCGTTGCTGTGGGCAGGAGGCTGCCTTTCCCCTTAGAAATCAAAAAACAGATTGTTGTCACGACAACAGAATTAAACAGCAGAATTAAACAAAATCGCCGTAGCGAACAGGTGGCTTGCTGATCCGGCCCGAGCGCGTACGGATGTCTCCCCCTTCCCCCAAAGGAGCAGAAGAAACAGGAGGACGCGAGGCAGCCGGGGAACCAGGGAAGGGCATTGGGGTGGGAGAAACAGGAGAGGGAGAACTACGACCGGCAACAGGGGATCCGCGCAGAGGGGAACCAGGCGCCCGCGACGGGGACCGAGACATGCAGGGAACACCAGCCGGGACGGCAGCCGGCTGCTGGTAGGAGAGTGGCGGGGCATAGGGCCCCGGGGGCTGCGGCTGCGGCTCATTAACCGCAAGCAGGTGTTGTCGGCTTCTTCGGTAGATAGATCCATCACAGTCGACCAGGTACGAAACGAGGTGAGTCGGCCACCCCAACCACGGTGGCCAGACGGTAGTGACCACTGGCGGTCTGCAACCGAACAACCTGTCCGGGCAACAGAGGATCGAGTGGTCTGCACGACCGATCGTGGGAGCGCCGCTGGCTGTCATGTTTCTCTTGAATTCGCCTCTGCACGGAGGCGGGCTCCAGCACCCGAGGTTTCAGCTGGCGCTGGGCAAGCGGGATGGTAGATCTGGTAGTTCTGGACATCAGACGCTGAGCAGGTGACCCCATGGCCGGATCCCTGGAAACATTCCTGAGGTTCAGGAGATCCAAATACAAATCAGAGTTGGACAGTCGCGCCTGTTCCATCAGAAGCTTGGCGCTGCGGACGGCCCGTTCTGCAAGGCCGTTGCTCTGTGGGTACTCTGGGCTGCTGGTGAAATGCACGAAGTTCCACTTGTCAGCAAAAACTCTTGAATTCTCGGCTTGTAAACTGCCTGCCATTGTCAGTCTGCAGCCTGACAGGGGTCCCAAAAGTGGAGAAGTGTTTCCGCAGCTTTCGGATCACCATCTCCGACGTGAGGGATGTCAGCAAATCCACTTCGAACCAGTTGGAGTACGAGTCGACCAGGACAAGGTAGTGGTTACCACGCCACTCGAATATGTCGGCAGCCAGCGAGGACCAGGCCAAGGCTGTTTGCAGCAGGGGCTGTCGCTGCTGGTGTGGTGCAAGATTGTTGCACGTGGAGCAGGCAGAAACTCTGTCTCGTATATATTTGGCTATCCCAGGCCAATAGAATTGGCACTGAGCGTGGGCGAGCGTTGCATCGACCCCAGGGTGCCCGCTATGGGCTGCACAAAAGTAAAAGTCAAACAGGGAGGACGGGACTACAACTTTATGTCCCTTGACGATAACGCCATCCTGGAGCACCAGTTCGTCGCGGACCAGGAAGAAAGGCTGTGTTTCAGACGGCGCGGCGGAGCGCTTTGTTGGCCACCCTGCTTTAATCACAGAGGCGAGCCGCTGCAAAACCGGGTCGGCAGCGGTGTGCTCGGCCAAAACCTGTAGCTGCTTGGTTGGAATAAAGTTAACGCCCAGTACGAGCAAGTCCTCTGTTTCGTAGGGGTGGCGAGCGCAGGAGGTGCGCGATAGGGTGTCCGCAATGTGCATCTCGGTGCCCTTCTTGTAGATTATATCAAAGTCGAAACGCTGGAGCTGCAGCATCATACGCTGCAGCCTGGCAGGGGCAGCGTGAATCGGCTTGTTCAGGATTGTCACCAGTGGCTGGTGGTCGGTTTCGACCGTAAATCTGCTGCCGAACAGGAAGTCTCTGAACTTGGAGCAGGCGAACACCACCGCGAGCAGCTCTTTCTCGATCTGAGCGTACCGCTGCTCGGTGTCCGTCATGGTGCGGGAGGCATAGGAGACAGGATGTAGCGATCCATCGACAGACTGAAGGCAGGCCGCACCCAGGCCGAACTTGGAAGCGTCACAGGTGACGGTGACGGGGCGACCCACGTCGAAGAACCGCAACGTCGGAGTGCTAATCAGTTTCGACTTGAGGCAGTCAAAGGCCTGCTGGTGATGTGGGAGCCAGACCCAGGCGATATCCTTTTTTGTCAGCTGCCGCAGGGGAGCACTCAGCTCACTGAGGTTTGGTATAAACTTGCCAAGGTAGTTCACCATGCCCAAGAATCGTTGCAGACCTGGCACGTCGGTGGGGGCTGCCATCTCGGAGATAGCAGCTGCCTTCAAGGGGTCGGGCTTTAGTCCGTTAGAGGTGAAAACATGTCCAACATACGTGACCTCTGAGACACGAAACCGGCACTTCTTGGGATTCAGCTTCAGGTTCGCCTCTCGCGCCCGATCCAGGACGTGGCGGAGGTTCAGGTCGTGCTCGGCAATGTCCTTCCCATAAACCAGGATATCATCCACGATGATGGCACATGGCAGGTCCGAGAATATCTGCTCCATCGTTCGCTGGAACACCTCGCTAGCAGAATTGATGCCGAATGGCATTCGCAGGAACTTGAATCTGCCGAACGGTGTGGCGAAGGTCGTCAGGTCAGAAGACGCTTTGTCCAACGGGATCTGCCAAAACGAGTTCTTAGCGTCTAGGACCGAAAAGATGGTGGCTTGCCCGACCTTTGCCGCCACATCCTCAACAGACCGCATGGGGTAATGTGGTCGCCTGATGGCAAGGTTTAAGTCCTTCGGGTTGATACACACACGTATTTCGTTCTTGTCTTTCTTAATCGTGGCAACCATGGTGGAGACCCAATCGGTGGGCTCGCTAACTGCTTCTAGCACCCCCTTTTCGACCATCTTGTTGAGCATCGCCTCGACCCTGTCCTTCATGGCGTGAGACACCCTGTGAGGTGCGCGGACCACGGGTTGTATATTTGGGTCAATGGAAATATAGTATGACCTGGGAAAGTTACCTGGTAACTTTCCCAGGTCATCGTCGAACAGGTCCTGGTATTCTGCAACCGGGTCAAACGACAGTTGCACTTTGTGGACCGTGCGGTCAAAGGACACTTGGCCAAGATCCTGGCACGCACGGTTGCCCAACAGGGTTACACAGTCAGAGTTCAAAACATAGAAAACCAGGTTTCTTGTGGCCTTTTGCAGCACGCAAGTTAAAGTGGCCCTCCCCGCAGGCCTTAGAATCTCTCCACCATAGGCGTGCAGGGTAGCATCGTCAGCAACCAGAGGCTCATTATTCCTTATCTTGTTGAAAAGATTCATGGACAAAACATTGACTTTCGCACCTGTATCTAATTTAGCAAGGAAGGTTACATCATTGACAGTCACAGATACGGAGGGATCAGTGCGGTGGGCGGGTGTCTGTAGGAGGGTAAACACATGCGAGTCCTCGGGAGGATTAATTGGATCTGCAGCATAGGATTCAGCTAAGTTGGGCTGTGAGTCGTAACAGATATCAGATTGCCTCAGCATGTTTAGACTGGGTCTGGAGGCTTGTGCCTGGCTCCCACGGGAACGGAATAAGCGACAGGAGGCAGAGAAATGATTCAGCTTTTTACAAAAGTTACAGGTTTTACCAAAGGCGGGACACGTCGACAGTCTATGGTGCATGTAGTTACAGTTTGGGCACCTTTTTCGGGGCACTTCACCAGGACCAGGGTTGGCACGCGGCAGAAAAACATTGTTTCCCATCCGAGGCTGTGGGCTCCTAAACCCAGCCAGGTTGACAGATTTATTGCCCGAGTCCCGGTGGTCCTCTTGCAAAACAACGACCTCAGACAATCTGCAGGCATGCATAGCTTTTTCCAACGTTAGATCCGGATCCCTCAAAAGCTCACATCGCAGCTTCTGGTCACGCATGCCAGTTACTAAAATGTCTCTAGTGAGCTGGTCTGTCATGTCGCCAAAACGGCACCGCTGGGCGAGATGACGCAAATCAGCAATAAAACATTCAACATGTTCATCCGGCAACTGTCTCCTTGTAAAGAACCGTGCCCTCTCTAGAATGCGGTTCGAGGGCAGGTCACAAATCTCCCTGAACTTACGTAGCAGGCAAGCGGGGTCGTCGGCAGACTCTGCAGGAGTAATCACCTCGTCGTCGTCGCCCAGGACCGCTGGAGCGTAGGTGAAAGTTCTGGCTCTCTTCATGGCATCAGGTTCCGACAAGGTTGAGTAGGAGGGAAGCTTTAAGGGAGTCAGGATCAGCACGGTGTGCGACGTTGACAAAGTGTGTGAAATCAAATTCAAACGTGGCCCAGCGCTCAGAGATGTCAGCATCAAAGACAAGCTGCTCGGGCTTTCTGCAAGAGGACGCCATGGCCAGAGAGATTAAAAGCACAAAAAACACAAATCAAAAAAAGAAATAAAACCCGATAGACAGGAGACGCAAGTGTCTTCCAGCTTCGACACCATGTAAATGAAAACTTTACAAGCTCTTAAGTGTGCAACATCTTTTAATGATAGCACAGGGTATTACATACATCTTCAAGCACAGGCTACATTCTTCTACTGCCGCCCAGGAAGGGGGAAGGCGTTATGATTGATGTTAACTAGGCGGGGTTAATGGGAGTGAGGTAACTATGTTATTGGTTGCAAATAGACCATCTACAGTTAAGTTCTGTTATTGGGGCCAGGTATGGTGCGGGGCAGGGCGTGGAGCCGTGGCCGCGTGAGGCCTGTTCCGGTGCCGGATCTGGGGCGGTGAGGCCCGGTGCGATGCGGTTGAGGTGAGGCCAGTGCAGGGCCTGGAGCCGTGGCTGTGGTGAGGACTGTTGTAGTGCACGACCTGGAGCCGTGGCTGCGGTGAGGCTGGGTCTGGTGTAGGGCCTGGAGACGCGGTGAGGCCTGGTGCAGTGCCGGGGCTGAAACCGTGTCCGTGGTGAAGCGCGGTGCAGGGCCTGGAGCAGTGTCTGCGATGAGGTGCGGTGCAAGGCCCGGAGCCTAGTCCATTGTCGGGAGCGGGAGAGCGGCAGCTACTCTCTCTCTGCTCCCAGAGCCATCAGGCGTGCGTCAGCGTTGCTGTGGGCAGGAGGCTGCTATGCTCGCAGCTCCTGCAGCAGCTGGTGGGGCAGCGACGGCTGGTATAACCTCTCTGCTCCGGTGGTCAGCTCCGGGCAGGTCATGTGGAGGAGCTCGGCGGTCAGAACACAAGGCGTCCTGCCCCATTGCCAGGAGCGGGAGAGCGGCGGCAGTTTCTCAGGTCCGGTGAGCAGCAGGTGGTGGGGAAGAGGCGGCATACCTTACTGCAGGGCTGTGTTGGCGGCAGCGTAATTCTGCAGGGCTGGGCAGCTGGCTGCAGACATAGGTCTCCCGAGGCTGCGTGCGTCAGGTGTCCAAATTTCAATTCAGACAGTCGGGGGTCACCAACGTAGCGGCACCATACATGGTGAATTAAGGTGAGACGTCAGGCCGGTTCAAACGGTTGTTTATTCAGTAGTGACACGTTAGGTGAGTGCGCTAACCATATTACAGTGTTGCTGTAGCTGAGCGAGGTTGTACTCTCGGGCTCAGCTACCTGTTGACTGATCTAAGGTCTCGAGGTGAGAGACCTTAAGTACCAGGACACTCCCTCTAGCCCACGACGTCACATGCCCGCCCTCGTATCTCCTGACGAGGGTTTGAGCATAAGTGGCTCATGTTTAGGCTGATGCCACAATGTTAAATATTCGTCTCAGATTATAAAATGAATAACGTTTTGGAATAAAACCTGTTTGATCGGGGTGTATTAATTTAAGAATCTAAACTTAATCTATGGGCTAAAATTTTAGTTAATGTTTTCTGATCATTGTTTAAGAGAGCAATTGCTCTATATGAACTTGGGTCCTCAAGGTCCTTATCCGTTTTCAGTATGTGTTATTGTTGACTTGTTTAAAGTTTCTAGCAGTTTCTGTTGAGTAAAGGCGTAATTATATAATGTCTGTAGGCGTGGAGAAATCAGGTCATGACATTTTTAATTAAATTCAGTGTTTAAGCCATCAGGGCCTGCGGCCTTTCCATTTTTTAAAGATCTAATGGACTCTTCAATATCTTTTACTGATATTTCAGCACCTAATAATTCCCTCTCTTTCAGATCTAAACCTGTAAGATTACATTTCTGTAAAAATGATTCCATTCTTGCAGAACGCTCTGTCTTTTTGGTTGAATAAAGTATTTGATAATATTGTAAAAATCTGTCATTGATATCCTTGGGCAATGTTAGTATTTCTCCCATATCTGATCAAATTTTATAAATTGTTTTTTCCCCATCAAGTTTTCGAAGTTTTTTTTAATGTTATTTATTTTATTTTTTTTGTTAGAAGTAAATGCAGTAATGTGGTACCTAAGTGCCTGATGCACATAGACATATTATATAGACATATTACAGTTCTTGTACAACTTCTTATTTTTAATTTAATAATAAAAGAACAATGATAGAAAGAAGAAAATAGAGAGTGTCGTAGGAAATGATGATGGTGCTAATTCGTGATATAATAAGAAAAGCCCGAAAAAGAGATAGATAGACAAGAGAGTAGAAACGAATAGCGAGAGAGACAGAAAGAATCAAGAAGAAGCTAGAGATTAAAAAAAAAGAAAGGAGGAAAATAAATTAGGAGAGATATATCTATTTAATATCTTTACCCACCCGTCACCCGGTTCTGAACCATTTAATTTCTAAGGTTATGTTGCACCATATGCTTGTAAGAAGTCAATAAATGGAGACCAAATCTTTAAGAGTTGGTCTACTTTGCCTAATAGGAGGAATCTCATTTCTTCAAGATGTAACATTTCTGACATATTTGAAATCCACATTTTAAACGTTGGCATGGATGCGTTTTTCCAAAATGTAAGTATAAGTTTTTTTGCTGTTATTAAACCATAATTAAAGAGAGATTCTTGGAACATAGTTAGCTTACATCCCTCTTCCATTGATCCGAAGATAATCAATTCAATATTGGGTTTCAATTTTATGTTAAATGGTTTTGTAAAAGTTCCAAAGATTTTGTTCCAAAATTTATGAAGTTTTGTACAGGAGACAAAGGAATGTGCTATAGTGACATTTTAAATTAGACATTTGTCACAAATGGGGGAAACGTTTGGAAATATTTTTGTTCTGTCTAGTTTTCGAGTAATATAATCTATGTAAAAATTTTAATTGAATTAAGTTATGCCTTACATTAATCGAACATTTATGTACATATAATAGGTTTTTTCCCATCTGTCTTTCGGACATTTTATCAATAATTCTTGTTCCCAGTCCCTTCTAATTGCCTCTGTCGTTGGTGTTTAATATTTAAAATTATATTATATAAATATGATATTAAATTGCTTGATTCTGCCTTTCTGTTCATTCCTTCATCTAATAAATCTGAGGTTAGAGTTTGATATCCTTGTGTGTGTTTTTTCAAATAATCTTGAATTTGAAGGTATTTGAAATATTGATTACTTTTCAGATTATATTTTAGTTGTAGTTGTTGGAATGATAGAAGTTTTCCCATTTCACACACATCAATCATTCCTATTCTTTCCCAATGGATAAACATTTTATCAATAATAGATGGTTTGAATGAGGGATTGTTAACTATTGGGCAAAGAAGCGATAAGTTTCTTAATTTTAAAGTTAATTTTATTTGTTTCCAAATTTGTATTATACTGTGAATAATTGGATTCTTCTTATATATTATATTGTTCACTTTTATCGGAGAAAGAAGAATTGCTCCTATATTATAGGGGGAACAAACCTCTTTCTCCATTCTTATCCAGTCTACTTGTTGGGCAGAACTGTCCAACCAATAAATTATATTTTTAATATTTACTGCCCAGTAGTAGTACAGCAAATAGGGGAGTATCAGTCCCCCAAATTATTTAGGTTTACACATATGTTTTCTTTGGATTCTATGTGATCTATAGTCCCATATGAAATTTGTAATATCAGAGTCTAGTTTTTTAAATAATTTTTTTGGTAAGTATATTGGTAATTATTGAAATAGGTATAGTATTTGTGGTAAAAAGATCATTTTTATAGCATTTATTCTGCCTATTAAGGACATCATCAATGTTTTCCAGAATTTATTCAATACATTCAATTTAGTTAATAAAGGCATGTAGTTTGTGTTAAATAATCATTTATATTTTCTAGTAATTTGGATACCCAAATACTTGATTTTTTCTGTTACAATTCTAAAAGGGAATTTCAACAGATGTGTCAGTTCTTGAGGTTTTATCATCATAATTTCGCTTTTATTCCAAATTATTCTATATCCTGAAAAGGAACCAAATTCCTCTATTATAGTTAATATATTTGGTATGCTAATTTGCGAATTTGTAATGTATAATAATATGTTGTCTGCGTATAATGAAATTTTATTATTTGAGTGTTTGAAATGATGACTTCTAGATGCTAGAGGCTCTACCTCCAGTGCAAATAGCAGGGGCGATAGTGCACACCCCTGTCTATTGCCCCTTGATAATTGGAATTTCGGAGATAATATGTTATTGGTCAATATTCTAGCCCACAGCTTGTCATATAATAATTTTACCCATGAGATAAAATGTTCTCCCATATTAAATGTTTGCAATACTTTAAACATATATTGCCAAGCTACTTGATCAAATGCTTTTTCTGCATTTCAAAGTTGACGAGCTAATAGTTTTTGTTGTTTATCACCTAATTCAAAATGTAGTTGTTTAGTATGTTGTTAAAGTTTTATGATTTGATCTGAATATAATTGATTTGACATATTTAAGTGCAGCAATTTTATTGTGTTTTATCATAGAGGGTGCGGCCGCATTTTCTATATCTAATTTCCTTATTTCTATTTCCAATACCTGTTGTTTAACATGATTCACTTTATTATGAAAGGCTTGTGAGGAGATTAACGCTCCTCATACAAATGCTTTGAATGTTTCCCAGAGAAGGGAGGCAGATGTTTCAGGGCGGTCATTCGACTCGAAAAACATATTGATCTGTGTGATAAGATATTCATGACATGCTTTATCATTTAAAATTTGAGGGTTATGTCTCCAATGTGTCTGCTTCTCAGTCATTCCATTTAGTTTAATCAATGAATGTTAAAGGTGCATGATCCAAAATTATAATATTATGATATTTTGAATTATAAGCAAATTGTATAAGTTTAGAGTCTACTAAAAAGTGGTCTATTCTTGAATAGGTTTTATGTACCAGTGAGTAGAATGAATATTCTCATCCGGATGGGTTTTCGATTCTCCAGACATCTTTGATATTAGTAGTATTAATGTATGAGTTTAGTAATTCACTTGTCTTGGATTTTATTTTCCTTTGTCTTGATGATCTATCTAGATAAGAATCTAATGTACAATTTAATTCTCCACCAATTATTAAATTATGGTGTGTAAGTTCCGGGATAGTATTAAGTCTTTTCTTGAAAAATAAAGGGCTGTCAAATAACCATAAACGTTGGTTAAATGTTGTCCATAAATGTTAAGAAGGATCACTTTTTAAAAATGTATTTCACCCACTAATATAATATATCTACCATCGATATCCGCAATAGTTGATATATGTTTAAAAGGTATACCTTTACGGATTAGAATTGCAACCCCTCTAGACTTATGGTAGAATTAGGAGTGATACGTTTTGGCAATCCATTTTGCTTTCAATATATGTTGCACTTCATTTTTAAGGTGAGTTTCTTGAAGAAACATTATATCTGCTTTGACATCTTCCGGTGGCGCTATGGAGGGCTAGAGGATAACGCCAGCCAGCTCCACGAAAAAAAACGAGAAAAACGGGGGATTAACGGACCTACCTGCTGCCTGCTGCTTTCTGCCTGCCGTTTCTGCACCGATTGTTGTGAGTGACGTCATCAGGTGCGCGACTAATTATGTCAACAACACGCAGCCCTACCGAAAAAAAGGGAAAAGTCGATCAACCCGGCAGAGACAGGCAGAAGGCCAAACTGAAGCCTCGGACTCGAGTAGGACCTCCTCCCAGGAAGATGTATCCAAAAGAACAGGGGGAAAAACGGAAGGTAAGGAATTGAAAACTTTTATTTCACAACAGATTGCTGGTTTAAGGGAAGAAATAAACCAGATGAACAGCCAGATGAACCAGATGAACAATCAATTGAAAGAATTCCAGCAGGAAACAAATTTAAATATTACTAACAAGATCAAGAAATTATCGGAAGATTTGAAGAAAGAATTCACAGATATGATTAACGAAATGTCAAAGGAGATGGACAAAAAAATTGAAAAGGTTAAAAAAGCCTTTGAAAATAGGACGAATCCTATGGAGTTAGTGCTGGAACAACAGACGGCTGGTATAAAGAACCTTGAAGAAGTAGCTGATACAAGTGCTTTGACTACAGCAAAGTTGCTTACAGAAAATGAACGTCTAACGAACCTGCTGACTAAAATAACTGAGAAATGTATTGAGCTAGAAGGACGCCAGAGAAGACAAAATCTAAGGATTGCAGGTATTCCCGAAGGACGAGAGAAAGATGAAAGATGAAGATTCTCGAGAATTTACTGCGAAATTACTGCAACATGTTTTATCTCTGGAACAAAAGCCTTTATTAGCCCGTGCTCATAGAGTCAGGAGACGTCAGACAAAAATAAACGCCCCTCCAAGACAAATGATCATAAAGCTACAATATGACTTTGACCTGGACGAGATTATGCGAAAAGCCTCGAAAAACAGAAACCTGGTATTTGAAGGACACAGGATTAGCATCTACCGAGATTATCCAGCAGAGGTTGCCAGGAAACGGAAAGCATTTAACGAAGCTAAAAGTCTCATGAGGGGTGTGGAAAATCTGAGATACGGCTTGAATTATCCAGCTACTTTAAGAGTCACCTTTAACAACAGGGAACATTTCTTTACCAGCCCAACAGAAGCACTGGATTTCGCTCGGCAGATCAAGACCTGAGAAAAATCTTCCATTGAATATACTGACTCTCACTACTTCTAGAGACTTTATAAGGATCCTCAACATCCTGCAAGACTTCACAAGATAATGTTGGACTGGACGGATTGGACAATGTCGAATGGAATCGAGAGGAAGAAGTGGATCGGAAGACCTCATCTGGACACTAATAATTAGTAAAATCACACTATTAATATAAATAAATAAATAACTAATATTAAAACCACAACGCGGTATTATTATCAGTATTATTCTTACTAATTAAGATTGCCCACTATTACTAATCACTACTATTAATAATTAACAACTAATGCTTATTTATGTAGGAATGAATAGAGTCAAATAAAAGGATGGATTTCAATTGGAGATCTTTTTTTATAACAGCAATTTTCAACCTGAACTTTTGTTTTTCTTTTTGTTTTATGGGATTTTTTATCTTTTTTTTATATAGCTTTTTTATTTTTCACTTTTAACATTACTTAGATTTTTTAATTAATTTTAGATATAGATACTACTATATCTTTAATCAGTATAATTTGATAAATGTCTCTCTTTTTTTTCTGTTTTGTCCCTTTTGAATGAATCTTTTTCTTTTTTCTTTTTCCTTTTTTTATTTTTACCCCTTCTTTTTTTTCCCCTGAAGGTTATACCCCCGGTAAAATATTATTATGGAATAATAATTCTTAAACCTACGAGCTGGTCAAGTTAACAACATCAACGACGGACGTCGGTAGATGGTTAGCCATGCTAGTATGGCTAGCACTAACTGCAACTACTCTAGATGTAGTTTTTTCTATCTTTAAGCACAATACTAACCTCTTAATCTATCCTTTACTTTTCTTTTATATAAACTGTTGTGTTTTTCAGTTTGAATGGAGTTATACATTGGACCAATGGAGATATATTCGTGATGGACATAAACAAGACTTAAAATTCATCTATTCGATGTTCGGGTGTAAGGTCGGGTCTGTCGGGCTGATCCATGGACTCTATTGTAGATTTCCATAAACATATGATGCAAGACCTAAAAATGAATACGGGGAATGAGGGATTAACGTTTTGTAGTTGGAATGTCAAAGGTATTAATGAACCGATAAAGAGAGGAAAAGTATTGGCACATTTAAAGGCAACTAAAGCTGATGTAATTTATATTCAAGAAACTCACTTAAAAAAAGATGCCGAGCATAGGTTGAAAGCTAAATGGATAGATAAAATGTATCACTCATCTTTCACGCATAAATCAAGAGGCGTAGCAATATTATTTCGTAAAGGTACTTTATTTAGGCATACATCAACTATAACTGATAAAGATGGCAGATACATTATTGTGATAGGAGAATTAAACACAGAAAAAATGATTCTTGTTAATATATATGGACCAAATTTTGATAGCCCATTGTTTTTTAAGAAAGTACTTAACAATATTCCGGAACTAACACAATATAATTTAATACTTGGAGGAGATTTTAATTGTACATTAGACCCCTATTTAGACAGATCTACTAGGCAAAGAAAAATTAAATCACACTCTAGTGATTTATTAAACGCATATATTCAAACGACTAACATCAAAGATGTTTGGAGAATAGAAAATCCTACTGGACGACAATACTCCTTTTACCAGCCAGTACATAAAACCTACTCAAGAATAGATTATTTTTTGGTGGATGCAAAACTTATTTCACTTACTTACGAATCCAAATATCACAATATTATAATCTCAGATCATGCGCCATTAACATTTAAGATCAAAATAAATGGTAAAATAGAAAAATCAGGACAGTGGAGATTTAACCCACAAATTTTAAAAAATAAAACTACTCAGGAATATATCACAACACAAATTAAGATTTTTTTTTGAAACAAATGATCAACCAGAAATATCTTGCTCCTTATTATGGGAAACATTTAAAGCATATCTCCGGGGAATTATGATCTCTTCACAAGCATTTTATAATAAAAAGAATCGGAAGGAACAACAACATTTGGAAAGGGAGATTAAACAATTAGACATACAGAATGCAACAAACCCAGATATAATATTACACAATAAAATTGCAGCATTGAAATATAAATTAAATTAAATATACACGGATCAAGTTCTAAAACTTTATCAACATACTAAACAAATACAGTTCGAATTTGGAGATAAACCCCAAAAATTATTGGCCCGCCAATTAAGGAAAATGGAAGCTGAAAAAATAATCCATAGGATTAAATCACATAACGGCGAATTGCTAATACAACCTAAAGATATTAATGAAAGATTTATGCAATATTATAAAAACTTATACACTGCTAAAACAACAGAAAATAAAACAGAAATAGAAGCATTTCTAAAAAAAATGTAACCTGAAAGGGTTGGATTTACAAAATAGAGAATTATTAAATGCTGATATCTCAACAAAAGAAATCCAAGAATCTATTAGATCATTAAAAAATGGTAAATCACCGGGACCAGATGGTATTGCTTCGGAATTTTATAAAATATTTCATGATCATATGGTTCCACGTTTGAAATCATTATATGAACAGATATATACACAGCAGAAATTACCAGAAACGCTGAATGAATCTACTATAACTCTTATACCTAAAATAAATAAAGACTTGGATGAACCAGGATCATTTAGAGCAATAGCTCTTTTAAATACTGATCAAAAGATATTAACAAAAATATTAGCACAAAGGCTAAGTTTAGTTGTCAACGAATTAATTCATCCAGATCAAACAGGATTTATACCAAAACGATATTCCTCATATAATCTAAGACGGTTATTCAACATTATATATTCGATAAGAAGTAAAAAAAAGACCTAGTAGTCATTTCACTTGACGCAGAAAAAGCCTTCGATCAAGTGAAATGGCCTTACCTATTTTCGGTTATGGAAGCTTTCAAATTGGGAGAGAAGTTTACCACTTGGATTAAATTGTTATACACAAATCCGACAGCTAGAATAACAACAAACCGAATGTTATCAACTAAATTCAATTTATCTCGAGGTTGTAGACAAGGTTGTCCTTTATCCCCTTTATTGTTTGCACTCGCAATAGAACCACTCGCCCAGAGGGTGAGATTACATCCGGAAATACATGGATATGATACTAGAGACACTAAAAATAAAATCTCCCTATATGCGGATGATGTATTATTTTACTTCGGAGTCACGTGAGTGACTACGTGAATAGAAGCCCGTACAGCCGTTGGTGCGTCATGACGTCAGACGCTGGTGCAGTCGGGCGGTTGGAGCAGCAGCGCTCCTCCGAGCGGTAAGTGTAAACCGCGGGTTATTCGAAGAGCTGGAGAATTTGGCGGGTGCAGCAGCATCTAAGGAGCGAAGGACGACGTTGGGCGACGTTGTGGGTCGAGACCCTTCTTCATACTTCACCCTCGATTCTCCAGCATTTGCAGTTCTTCGTTAAACAAGTTTAAGAGGTAAGGTTTTTTAAAAATTTTACCGCATGTTCAATTTCTGCGACGGTTTGGGTAGAGAATGTTGCAGAAAGGGAAGAAGGTGTCGGCGAGGCGCTCCGGGGGTAGAAAGGAAAAGTGGCAGGAGAGTGTTGAGAATGGAGGCCCGTCTGGTACACCTGGTCCGGTGCTGGCTACACAGCCAGTGGTTGCGGACCCACTGCCGGGGGGCAGTGGAGGCTTGTCAGTATGGTGGAAGGCCACTGGCAAGTCTCTGTGGTCCGTAAATGAGTCGGGCCTGGAGGTTATACCCTCCATAGGAGAGTCCGTTTGCTCACGGCTCTCCCACGTCGAGATTCTATTTCAAAAGAATGCTCGACAGGGACCAGCTCCGTGGGGAGGAGTGGTGCCCAAGCCAGGCTGATGGAGAGCTTGTGCTAGCAGCACCTGTTTCAGGGCTGCAGAACTATCCTGCCTGTGAGGAGGATGTTCCTGCTCCGTGAGGGAGGAGTGGTGCCCAAGCCAGGCTGATGGAGAGCTTGTGCTAGCAGCACCTGTTTCAGGGCTGCAGAACTATCCTGCCTGTGAGGAGGATGTTCTATCAGGGCAGTTTGCTGACACTGTTTCTATGCTGGGGGAGAGCAGTAAAGGTGTTCGGTTGGAGGTAATTCCGAACATTGCTGGGAAGTTTGCTGAGTGTAGAGGCAGGAAAGGCGATTGATGTAGAATTGGCTGAAGCCATTCAGTATATGCTCTCCCATCAGTTACAGGAGCTAGCTATGGATGAAGTAGCAAAGAACTATAAAGCTCCTGTTAATTGTGATCTCCTAATGGTACCGGTGGTTAATCACCAAATTTGCATAGATGGGTTTGCCTGCTAGGGCCCAGGAGATGAAGTTTTAAAAAAGTGCTTAAACTGTTGTCAGCAGGTATTACAGCTGTGGTGAAAGTTATTGATACAAATGATATGGTTGAAGCACACCAGGATGAACTGGGACTCCTTTGTAATGCATTTTGAAATTAATAATATCGGGAGGGCCGCTATTAGGCCAGTGCTAACCCAAATTTGGCGAGTTGTGCAAACCGACCAGTGTACCACCACGAAATCTGTTGTTTGGTGGTAACCTTGCAAAAAGGGTCAAAGACTATTATGAGGTTGTTATAACCATGGCCCTCATTAAGCCAGCTGGAAGCAAAGCAAAAAAAAAAAAGGTTCTCTACAAGAAGTCGAGGACAACAAGGCCGCAAGGAAAGATGCTGGTAAGGAATATAACATTGACAGACGATGAATTAACTGATGTTCCTGTTCAAATTGGGGAAGGTTAAAATTGTTCTCAAACAATGGCAGCAGTTGACATCAGATTTGTTCATACTTAGTGTATTGAAGGGGTGAAAAATTGGATTTTACTATAAGGCCAGTCTACCTAATCAACATTTTCCTAGTCATAAACTTATTTTTCAGATGAGGAAAATGTGCTTATTCAAGCAGAGATTCAGTCGTTACATAAGAAGGGGTAATTGAGTCTTCTGTCTATCAAAGTCAACAATTTCTGTCAAGTATATTTCCCAGATCTAAAAAGACTGGGGGATGTACAATTATTCTGGATTTATCGAACAAATTTGTTTGTTATAGGCATTTCAAAATGGAGACCTTTACCACGGGGAACCATTGATTTAAAGAATGCGAATTACGCAGTGTCTATTCATGGTGATGATAGAAGATATTTGAAATTTATTTGGATGACTGAGCTGTGGCAATTCAGGACATTGCCGAATGGATTAACTTCAGCTCCTAGGTTATTTACTAAATTGGTAAAAACCTGTGTTAGCATTACTTAGAGCTCAGGGGCATGTGGTAATGGCCTATTTAGATGATATTCTGATTGTTGGAAAGACTCATGCTGAAACCCAATCATCAGTTTCAGTTGTTAAAATCACTTTTGAACAAATGGGATTTGTTATTCACCCAGATAAATCTAAATTATCACCAGTCCAAATTATTGATTATCTGGGATTTACCATTAATTCCAATCACATGTTGGTAACTTTGCCCAGGGAAAAATTGAATCAGTTAATTGAGGACTGTGTTAATCTTGTTGGAGAACAACGGCCTTCGATTAGACAAGTAGCCAGTTTTATTGGGAAGTTGTTGCAGCCTTTCCAGCTGTGCAGTATGGTCCTCTGCATTATCAACAATTACAACCATCAAAGGAACAGGCACTGAGAATACAAAGGGGCCATTTTTGATAGGCCTATGCA
Organism: Okamejei kenojei; assembly: GCA_035221665.1. Classification (NCBI taxonomy): domain Eukaryota; kingdom Metazoa; phylum Chordata; class Chondrichthyes; order Rajiformes; family Rajidae; genus Okamejei; species Okamejei kenojei. The sequence continues at coordinate 60,366,316 of CM069144.1, read as the reverse complement.
GTTGTCAGCTGGGGCGATTGCTGACATACAATGGTGGATAGTACATGTTTTCAAAAAATTTAAGGAAGGTTTGGTGGAATCACCGTCACTGATATTACAGACTGATGTAAGTGCACTGGGTTGGGGTGCAACAGATATGTCTTCTAGTTGTGGATGCAGATGGAATGTGGATGAGACATCGCTTCCTCAATTAAGAGGGATTAATTATTTAGAGTTGTTGGGCACCTGGTATGGGCTCAAAGCTTATTGTTCTACAAGGAGGGATCTGCATGTGCAGGTCAGATTGACAACACCACAGCAGTGGCATATGTAAACCGCATGGGTGGAGTTAAGTCACAGTCTTGTGATAGACTGGCTAACCAGATTTGGAGCTGGTGTATTGACCAAAATATCTGGCTTTCAGCACTTTATTTGCCAGGAAGAGGTCACGTCAGTTTAATGACAACATTGAATGGATGTTAAATGAGGATGTATTTACCCAAATGATTGATCAGTATGCATTGCCAGAAATTGACTTGTTTGCATCTCGATTAAATCATCAGTTACCTAGATATGTTTCATGGTAACCAGATTCTGGGTCAGTAGCAGTGGATGCATTTTCGCTGCATTGGGGGAGGAATGTTTGTGTATGTATTTCCTTAATTCTGTCTCATCAGCAGATGTTTGCAAAAGATCAAGGAGGACTCCGCTTCAGGGGTATTCAGTGCCAGATTGGCCTACACGAGCATGGTTTCCCGTTGTATTACAAATGGCTAGGGAGCCTTACATGCTTATGCCCAAGAATAAAAATCTACTGGTAAATCCAGTCACTGGGGATCAACATCCTTTATAGGATTGTATTGATCTGTTAATTTGCAGATTTTAAGGAGGCCATACCTGGGGAGAGGACTGTCTCATCGGACGGTGGATGTTCTCACGTCGGCCTGCAGGGATAGTACACAGCAGCAATATATCACCAATATAAGGAAGTGGGAGCAATCTGCCTACAGCAGGATATTGTATATCACACTGCAGGGATCACGGATGTATTGGAGTTTGTCAACTCTTTATTTTGACCAAAAAATTAAGTTACAGTGCGATTAATTCAGCCAGAAGTGCTCTGTCTTCTTATTTACCTATGAATGCAGAATTGCATACAGTAGGGACACATCCGTTAGTTCACGATTCATGAAGGGAGTTTTCAATTCTAATCCTTCTAAACCCAGTATGCCGGGATTTGGAATGTGAGTGAGGTTCTTATGGTTCTTCGCCAGTGGGCTCCGGTTACAAGCCTATCTATAGCCAAATTAACTATGAAGGTGGTCATGCTTATGGTGTTGGTTTCAGCCCAACCAACGTGTACAAACATTGCAAAAGCTACGGCTAGATAGAATGCATGTGTCGGCTGATGCCATTATATTTTATGTCTATGATTTGCTTAAACATAATAAAAGAGGCATGACAGGATGTAAGATTTTGTTTTCAGCATACCCCGCAGATGATCGCTTCTGTATAGTCTCACGTTTATCTTGTTACATTGAGATTACTAAACCTCTGAGAGGAACAGAGTTGGCTTTGTTTATTAGTCACAAAAAACCACACAGTAAGGTGCCGGTGCAAACGATTTCAAGGTCCTCGTGGCCGCAGGATGGTCCAGTGAGCTAACTTTTCAGAGGTTTTATCACAAGTCGATTTCAAGGCTCGGGGTGTTTGCTGATTCTGGTGTCAGTACTGTTACATTTTTCCCCTGAGTTAGAGGGGTTTGTTATGATTTGTTTGTAAATAAACTGTTATTTCATTTAACAAATGTATTACTGATGCATGATTGATTGTTAACGACTTTTGAGTCAATCCAGGCAGTGTGAACGTCGGATTTGAGTCTACAGCGTGAATTCACAGTGCTTTGAAGTCTTCACGTAGTCACTCACGTGACTCCGAAGTAAAATAGTAAGATTAAACGAGAACTTACCAGTTTGAAGTTTGATCTTTATTTTATGAGGAGTCGAGTTGAGGGACTACGTGCCCTCCGCTCCCACCCTCATAGATCTCATCTGGTAGTTCTAGTTTTATCATCTTACCGTTATACTTCGGTCATTGTTAGCTGTGAATTCATTCCGCTGCTTTGAAGATTGACGCACCAACGGCTGTACGGGCTTCTATTCACGTAGTCCCTCAACTCGACTCCTCATAAAATAAAGATCAAACTTCAAACTGGTAAGTTCTCGTTTAATCTTACTATTTTATATCACAGAACCAGAAACAAGTATCCGAAACTTGTTAAAATTAATAACAGAATTCGGATCTTTCTCAGGATACAGTATCAATTGGAATAAAAGTAAACTTATGCCAATAACGGTGAATAACTTACATATACTACAACAATTCCCTTTTAAGATAACAAACGAAAAAATTAAATATCTTGGAATTTTTGTAACAAAAAGATTCGACTCTTTATTCAAATCTAACTTCCCCCAATTATTGAATAAATTAAATAAGAATATTTTATATTGGAAAAGCTTACCTATCTCAATGTTAGGTAAAATTAATACAATAAAAATGATCTTTCTTCCACAATTATTATATCTCTTCCAATTAATTCCGATATATCTCCCTAAAAATGTCTTCAAAAAGGTAGATTCCCTAATTACTAACTTTATCTGGGATTATAAGAGTCATAGAATAAATAAAAAAACATTTATGTAAATCTAAAATAAATGGAGGATTAGCATTACCAAATTTTATGTTTTATTACTGGGCAGTCAATATTAAAAATATGAATTTTTGGCTAGAAGAAATAGATAACCAACCAACTTGGTTAAAAATGGAAAAAGAAGATTGTTCTCCCTTTGAAACTAGTTCTATAATATTTGCTAATACTAATTTAGCTAAGAAAATTTATAGTGAAAATCCGATAATAGAAAACGGAATCCGTATTTGGAAACAAATAAAGAAAACATTAAAACTAAAATCAATACCATTATCTCTTACCATCGTAAATAATGTTACGTTTAAATCTTCAATGATGGATAAAGCTTTTTTACAATGTAAAAATAAGGGAATTACTAAGATGGGAGATCTTTATAAGGAAAACTCTTTCCTTTCATTTCAAGAGTTACAACAAATTTATGGACTACACACTAAAGAATATTTTAGATATTTACAAATCAGAAATTATGTTTCTGCAAATACACAAGAACTTAGAAATAGAAAGATAGAAATTCTAGATGAATGCTTAAATAAACACCCAAATACAGATAAAATGATTTCATTTATATACAATATTCTATTGGAAAATGATGTTCCATCAACAGAAATATATAGACAGTCTTGGGAAAAAGAACTAGGTCAAATTATAAGGCCAGAACTATGGAATGAAAGTTTACAACATATACATCACTGTTCGTTAAATGCTAAACATTCCCTTATACAATTTAAAATACTACATAGATTACATTATTCCAAAGCTAAATTACATAACATCTTTCCAAAAGTATCCCCCATATGTGATAAATGTCAACATTTAGAAGCAAATTTATCACATTCATTTACTAACTGTATAAAAATTACAAAATTTTTGGATAGAAATATTTAAGATAATTTCGAATGTTGTCAATATAATTCTGACTCCTGATCCAAAGTTAATAATACTTGGAATACTAGAAACAGACCAACTAGTAACAATGAATCAAAGAATTTTTATTGACAATGGTTTAATAATTGGGAAAAAAACTAATATTAAAATTTTGGAAAGGCCCTACATCCCCAACAATCAAAATGTGGAACACAGAAATGTCGGAGACACTTCATCTGGAGAGATTGAGGCTTGTCCTAATGGACAGGTTAGATCTCTTCAGAGAGATTTGGTCTCCATTTATTAAATATTTACAGGGTCATAATGGCTCGGCACGAGGGCTTGACTGAGACCTGAATATTAGAATGGATGAAGAAACATATATAATAAATCATGACTATATCTCCAAGGACGGATTAATGATTAATACTCCATTCACCATCATACTTCTTACACTCTTTTTCTCTATCTTTTCTTACCTTTAAAAAAAATTTAGAAAAATGTATAGAAACATATAATCTTAAATTTTTAATACTAATAAGAATATAAACAGTACTAATATCATGAAGGTATTATTAATATCATGTCTTTTCAAATATATAAAATATATAGTCTTAAATTTTAAAATCAATGATAATACAAATATTATTAATAGTATGAATATATCATTAATATCATGAAGGTATTATTAGTATTATGTACTTTCAATTGTATAAAATATATAGTCTTAAATTTTAAAATTAACAATAATACATATATTACTAACAGTATGAATTTATCATTAATATTATGTATTTTCAATTATATAAAATATATGGTCTTAAATTCTAAAATCAATGATAATACAAATATTATTAAGAGTATGAATATATCATTAATATCATGTATTTTCAGCAATGCAAAATAATGTACTTTGTTATTATTATGTTTCTATAATAAAAATACTTAACAAAAAAAATATATATATATCTGCTTTGAGTGATTTTAAATGTGTTAATACTTTACCTCTCTTGATTGGTTCATTAATACCCTTACATTAATATCCAGCTACAAAATATAATTCCTTCACCCTCAATTTTCATATTAACATCTTGCATCTTATGGGTAGGGTGGTCTACAAAAGAGCTGGTGGTTCAACACAGATTTAATAAGTCTCCCTCCCGAACATATCTTCGTAAATAAAACTTATAATTGAATTCAATATTAAAGTTATAATTAAGTAAAGGTACAAAGGTACAAAGGTACAAAGGACATTTATTATCACATACACCAATTGGTGTAGTGAAATTTGACATGCCATGCAGCACACAGATAAAGATAAGACACAACATTAAAGAATTTAACAATAAACATAAAAACATGCCCCTACAATGGGTCCCACTGTGAGGGAATGCACAAAGTACAGTCCCCATCCCCATGTCCAACCATAGTCGGGCCTATTGAGGCCTCCGCAGTCGCTGCTACGGAGCCCGATGTTCCAGGCCGTTCTCGCCGGGTGATGGTGCTCCAGCATCGGGAGAACCCTCTCAGCGGCTTGGGACAACTGGAACGGCTACTTCCTTACTGGAGTCCACGGCTTCGGAAGCTGACAGGCCACGCTGCTTGGAGCTCCACCACTGGGATGGAGGCTCCCGATGTAAAGACAGCGCCGCCGCCCGCAGCTGGCCGCTCCACAGTCCCGCAGCACCGCGATGTTTTTTATCTGCGGTCTTCAGTTCACCGGAGTTCCAGCACGGCGACCCAGGCAAGGCATCGCCCGCTCCACTCCGCGATAGTGCTCCAGCGCTGCACCACCGCCGAAGCCGAAGTTCTGGCCGATCCCATTTGGAAACGCCGCTTCTCACATGCTGGTAGGCCGCGAGGACGGGTCGAAGATGCATCCCGGAGAAAAGCTGCCTCTCCAACCAGGTAGGGACCAGGAAAAGCAGTTTCCCCACTCCCCCCCCCATCCCTCACATAAAAAAGAATAGACTACAAACAAAACACTTTTTAACACACTAAAATAAAAGAAAGAAGTTAAAAGACAGACAGCTGCAGGCTGGGCAGCCATATCCAACTGGACGGCGTCCCCTACTTTATTAAAAAATAAAGAAAGTGTGAAAATAAATTATTAGTGGAGTGCAAAGAAAAGAAAAAAACTACATCTACATTCAGTGTAGTTAGTGATAGCCACACTAGTGTGGCTAACCATCTAAAAACTTCTGTAGCCTAAAAAAAATTATTACTAGCTCCATGCTTTAGTAAAAAAGAAAATTTCAATAAAAACAATTTATAAAAAGGGGAGGGGAATAAAACATTTTTAGGTCCAAAGGATTTGTAATCCAGTAATTAAAAAAAAATATTAATCAAATATTAGTCAAATGTAAAAAAAAAAACACATTTTCATTAATAAAGTACCTAAATCAAACCTTATTTACAGTTCATATTTTTAACTAATTCTAAGTAAGTCTAGTTAATAATAGTTAGTAATAATTAGTAGTAATTCGTACTAAAATATAAGGGTTGAAAGTCAGTAGCAAGTAAACTTGCTCGACTATCATTATCCGCTATCATTAGTCCTTAAGTATAACAATTTAAAGTTCCATTTGTTCTCTGCAAGATTATGACATCATGGGAATATTGTTCAATCATCAGTCGAATTCTCAATGTCCTGGGCGAACTCCAATGCTTCCTTGTAATCGATGAAAAAATGTTCCTTCAGCTTGTAGATGACACTCAGTTTTGCAGGATACATCAGTCCATATCTCAGGTTTCGTATCTTCTTAAGGATTCCTCTTGTCTCACTGAAAAGTGCGACCTCTACCGGTTAATCTCGAAATATACTAATCTTGTCTCCTTCAAATATGAGATTTTACTTCGGAGTCACGTAAGTGACTACGTGAAGAAGGCCCGCCAGGCGCATGCATGTCATTACGTCCGCGCATGTCGCACCGAACGGGCTGGAGGGCACAGCTCCACCAGCGGGTAAGTAGAAACTTGCAGGTAAGTGTTAAACAACTTTTTCTGCAGGTTATTTAGCTCTGTAAAACTGGCTCGCGAAGTCAGTTGGAGTTGCAACAGCGGTCCGGGCGGAGAGTGCGCTCCAAGCGCGTGTATAGCGATGAGCCGCATTCTCGATCGGGTCGGGAGATAGTAACCGGACCTCCGGTTCCGATACCGGGGGCCGTTTCACCGTTACCACCAGTGGAAAGTGCTTCCAGGCCAGTGCCTGAAACTCAACAGGCTGTGGCTGCTAAGAGGCACAGCAAGGCCACAAGTAAAACAAACAGGCCAGTACTATCTGATGATTCAGATGATGGTGGTGATTCTCCCCCAGGGGCTAAAGAGATGTGGGGAGAATTGCAACAGATGGAACACATGCTCCAGCTTTTGGTACAGCACGGGGCTAAGGCCACAGAGACTTCTCAGACAATTGAGCAGCAGGGATCCTGTGAAGAGGATTACCTGGAATACCGCCATGGTGAATTCCTTCCAGCGCCTGTTATAGGACTGGGGGATGCCTCCCTAGAATATCAAATGGGAGATGCGGGGCAGGATGCAGCTGATCCTATGTCTGGTGTCCCTGCTTATGTGCAAACACCAGAGCACAAGAGCCTTGCTCCGGAAGTACCGGACATAGCAATGTCTTTTGCTATTCCGGAGGGAACAGGTGAGGCCATGGAGGAATACCTAGCAACTAATATAAATTACTTGGTTTCTCACCAGCTGCAAATATCTGTCATGCAGGAGACAAGCAGCAAATATAAAACACCTGTTCACTGTGCTTCATTAAAAGTGCCAATGGTGAACCCAGCTATATGGGCACCCATGAGTCCTTCCATGAGGGGGCAGGAGGTTCGTTATCAGCACGTCCTCAAACTGGTGGCGGCCACGATCACAGCATTTGGCATCATGGTCCGAGGGACCGTGTTATCTCCGTTACAGAAGGATATGTTAGCTATGATTTGTAACGTCTTTTTCGAAATTAACTGCATTCGGAAAATTGCCATCAGGCCTACTTTAAACTAAAAATTTGCTGCGCTCTGTAAGGCGACCAATGTCCAGGCGCCTGAACTCCTCTTTGGCTCCGATCTGGTCAAGCAAATTAGAGATATTGATGAGGAGGTGCAAACTATGGGGCTAATGAAGCCGGCCGCATCTCGTCCGTCTCTTCGAAAGTCGGGGATCGTTTACCGCAGGTCCGATCCGGGTGCTGGGCCCAGCAGAGGGAGGACAGGGTGGCACGAGGGTATCCACCACGTCAGGTTCCCTATAACCCCAACACGGCCAGACAACAGGTTTCCAAAACACCGACAGAGGTACAGGGACTTTGTGTTACAAATTCAGGTGTGCAACTTCCTATTGGTGGTCGGTTACATTTCTTTTATAACGAGTGGTGTTGTATAACGTCTGATATCTTTATACTAAATACTGTGTCAGGGTCCACCATTGAGTTTATCTCAGGGATAGATCCTCCTTTCCAGACTAAGCCTAGTAAAGTGTTGGTGTTTTCTGTTCCGGAGACTGAGCAAACCAATGTGGAGATTCAGAATTTGTTCCGTAAAGGTGTGATTGAAAAAGCAGTTCATCATCCTCAACAATTTGTGTCTAATATTTTTCCCAGACTCAAAAAAGATGGTGGTTGTCGAGTAATTCTGGATCTCACTCAATTGAATACTTCAGTTCTTTATAGGCATTTTAAAATGGACACATTTGTTACTGCAAAGCAGCTGATGTCCCAGGGTTGTTATATGGCCACCATTGATTTACAAGATGCTTATTATTCGGTGCCAATTCATGTTGATTATCGCAGGTACTTGAAATTTAATTGGATGGGACAGCTGTGGCAATATAAAGCATTGCCTAATGGGTTAAGTTCTGCACCTAGGTTATTTACTAAATTGGTGAAACCTGTACTAGGGCACTTGAGGGCCCACAATCACATTGTTATGGCCTATTTAGATGATATCTTAATTGTTAGCAACACTACAGAATCAGCTGCAGCTTCTGTTACAGCAACTAAGAATCTCTTTGAATCGTTGGGATTTTTGATCCATCCACTTAAGTCCAAGTTACAGCCAACCCAGCAGATTGAGTATTTGGGGTTTATTCTGGATTCAGTTCATATGACAGTTACATTACCAGCAGCCAAGGTAATAGATATTGTTAATATCTGTATTCGTCTTACACAAACCCAATATCCTTCCATCCGAGACGTTGCAAAGGTTATTGGGAAATTGGTAGCAGTCTTTCGTGCAGTACAGTTCGGGCCTTTGCATTATCAACATTTGCAAAGAGCAAGAGAACAAGCATTGAAACACAATGCAGGTCATTTTGATCGGCTTACGCAGTTACCCACCACGGCTCTGGCAGAATTGCAGTGGTGGATTGTTAATGTTAGCCAAGCCACGAATTACATTTTGGTGGACGAACCTTCAGTAATTGTACAGACTGATGTTAGCGCTCTCGGATGGGGGGCTACAGACACAGAGTCTAGCTGTGGGGGTAGATGGACTGAGCAAGAGGACTTGCTTCTTCACACACATGGTATTAATTACCTGGAGTTATTGGCTGCTTTTTATGGGCTAAAAGTATATGTTTCCACCATGTCGGATTTCCATGTTCAACTCCAGATTGACAACACCACAGCTGTGGCATATATCAATCATATGGGAGGAACTCGATCGGTGTTATGTGATAATTTGGCTAATACTATCTGGGATTGGTGTATTTCACGCAACATCTGGGTTTCGGCCATCTACCTACCAGGCATAGATAATGTGGTAGCAGACTTTAGGTCGAGAAAGTTTAATGACAATATAGAATGGATGTTAAATGTCAGCATATTTCAAACCATTCTTGCTAGATTTGGATTGCCAGATATTGACCTCTTTGCATCCAGACTGAATCACCAGTTGCCTAAATATGTCTCCATATCCAGGTGCAGTAGCTGTGGATGCGTTCTCTTTACACTGGGGACTTTCATTCTTTTATGCGTTTCCTCCATTCTGCCTGATTCCGAAATGTCTTACTAAAATAGAGCAGGACTCCGCCAAAGGAGTTTTGGTGGTCCCAGATTGGCCAACACAATCATGGTTCCCATTGGTACTGAGAATGATGGCACAGCCATTCATACGCATTCCCAGCAGCAGTCATTTGTTGGTGCATTCGGTTACAGGAGAAAGTCACCCATTACATGACCATATCAATTTGTTGGTCTGCAGGTTCTGACCAGACCATTTCAAGACCTTGGATTATCGAACAGGACCATGGAGGTTATGACTGCAGGGCGGAGAACTAGCACTAAAAAGCAATACCTCGTGCACATTAAGAAATGGGAATGCTTCTGTGTACAGTCTAATATATCATATGATACTGCTAGTATAAGTGATGTGTTGGAGTTCCTTGCTACTTTGCATTTTGATGAGCACCTTAGTTATAGTGCTATTAACACTGCTCGCAGTGCTTTGTCCTCTTATTTAGGGCAGTCTTCAGCACGACAACCTATCGGGTCTCATCCATTGGTATCCAGGTTTATGAGAGGAATTTTTAACAAAAACCCTCCTCAACACAGATATACAGCAATCTGGGATGTCAGTATAGTTCTCACACTGCTGCGGCAATGGGCTCCAATTGCGTCATTATCTTTGCAAAAAATTGACTCTTAAAGTGGTTATATTAATGGCGTTGGTTTCAGCACAACGTGTCCAAACATTGCACTTGTTAAGAATAGATTATATGCATTTTTCTCAAGATGATGTTACATTTTATGTCTATGATTTACTCAAACAAAGTAGCTCTTGTTTCAGTGCTCTGTGTGCCCGACCTAGTAGAGACTTTTGATCTAAATTTAATACTTTTAAAAATAAGTCTGCAGCAAAATCACGGAGGTCTTTATTTCCCTCTCTGCCCTCTTGAACACCAACAATTCTTAAATTCCGGCATCTCTGACGTCCCTCCAAGTCAATACATTTTTCAGACATTTTATTCAATAAATCTGTTAAACGCTTATTCTCGGAGAGCAGTCTTTTTGTAGTTTCAGCACTTGTTTCGGCAATTGACTCAGTTATGGCTGAATTCAGTTATGGCTGCAGTATGTTTATTTACTGAATCGATGATGGGATCCAACAAGAATTAAAGTTGAATTCCATCAAATTAATTTTATCATTTACCTCTTCGATTTGTTGATTAAAAATTTAAGACATTTCTTCCTTCCAGGTAGACAATTCTTCACGAACAGAAGCAGTGATTTCTTCTTTAAAACTTAAAATTTCTTCTTTAAAATTTGTCAGTTCTTTAAAGTTAATTTCTTCTTTAAAGTTTTTCAATTCTTCTCTTATACTTGCAGTTTCTCTTGAGATAAAAATACGAGGTTCCTCCATTTCAGTTTTTTTAGACTTTGTCTTCTGGACTTTTGAAACTTCCTCCTGGGATGATGTTAAAATTGAGCCCGTGGCTCCAGTCGGGCCTACTTCTTCCACCGGTGGTTTAGTCTCTACTCCACCATAGCGCCACCGGAAGTCCATGCTACGATCTTTCATAACCATCTTCACTATTTGCAAAACCACTCACTGTGTATCATCAGCAAACTTGCTAACCTTGCCCTCTCATCGAAATAATTGATGTAGATGACAAACAGTAACTGGCCCAGCATCGAACCCTGAGGTACACCACTCATCACAGGCCTCCAGTCTGAGAAGCAAACTTCCACCATCACCTTCTGCTTCCTTCCATGAAGCCAATTTGCTATCCATTCAGCCATCACTCCTTGTATCCCATGCGATCTAACCTTCCAGAGCAGCCTACCATGCAAAACCTTGTTGAATGCCTTACTGAAATCCATGTACACAACATCCAGAGCTCAGCCCTCATTGACCTTTATGGTCACGTCTTCAAAAAAAATCAATCAGATTTGTGAGACACGCTCTCCCATGCACAAAACCATGCTGACTATCCCTAATCAGCCCTTGCCCAGCCAGGTGCCTGTATAATAGTAAGATTAAATGAGAACTTACCAGTTGATCTTTATTTTATGAGGAGTTACAATGAGCAATTACGTGAAGAAAGCCGTCAGCCTGCATGCGCGTCAACCTTCAAAGCAGCGGTGTGAAATCACAGAATAACAGTTGTTGAACTGACTGCATTGTAAGGTACGAGAGACTAGAAATACCAGCTGATCTTTTATGAGGATTGGGAGCGGTGGGCGTGTAATCGCTCATCGTAACTCCTCATAAAATAAAGATCAAACTTCAAACTGCTAAGTTCTCATTTAATCTTACTATTTTACTTTGGAGTCACGTGAGTGACTATGTGAAGACTTTGAAGCTCTGTGATTTCATGCCGTGGACGCAAGTCCAAGCCACACACTGTATTGGTTGACCAAGGATGAGAGATAAATGCAATCAGACATGACAATTTTTTTAAAACATGCTGATACTTTTAATGGACAAATTATAATAACAGTAGATCCTCTTATCCGGGGATCTACATAACAGAACTTAAAACGGTGTCAGCAAAAGACCCTGGTCTGGCAACAGGTTTGTGATAGAACATCTGAAATGTGTGTTCTCTAGACCATCCTGCAGTCGCTAGGATCTGGTCTAGCGGGACGTCCATAGTCCTCGCTGCTGACATGGATGCAGCCCTGGTGGAGTGAGATTTACAATAATCAGTATTTACTCCTGCATATGTCAGTACCTGTTTCGGCCACCTCGAAATGGCCTGAACTGAGACCTGTTTGTGAGGTTTCTTAAAACTAACAAATACTGTTAGTTCCGATCCCCTGAAGCTCTTAGTGACCTTTATATATAACTGAATGTGTGTTACCACACATAGCTGGAGGTCTAAGGGGTAAGCTGCAAAATGAAGCTTTTGGCCGGATGTACCTGGTCTGCTTTGCTTGACTAGGTCATACACGTAAAACGTGATACTATTGACAGACATGGCCATCCTATCCAGTCGAAGTTTGTGTAACGACTGTGCCTGTTGAGCTGACAACAGCACCATTAGCTTCACTACTTTGTACGTGAGTTGGGACAAGGATGTTGCCGGTGCCCACTGGCGGAGCAGAGTTACCACTGTGCTACATCCTATATTTCCGTATATCTGGGCCTGGGAGGGTCCGTGTTGAAGATGCCCTTCATGAGCCTGGACACTAGAGGGTGAGACCCAACAGGGTGGTGTCCAGATCCCTGCCACAAATATGTGGATAGTGCACTTCTGGCACAATTAATAGCACTATAACTCAGCTTCTCATCAAGGAATAGACTTGAGAGAAACTCTAACACATCGGTTATCTGTGCTGAGTCATATGATATATTGGCTTGTGAACAGTACACTTCCCACTTCCTAATGTAAGAGATGTATTGTTTCTTCGTACTGTCTCTCCAGCCTGCAGTGAGTACATCCATCGTGCGATCAGACAATCCGAGCCCCAGGAAAGGTCTTCTCAGACTGTGAACCAATAAATTAATTTGGTCATGGAGAGGATGTTTTCCTCCCCCCCTTTGATCAGGGTGGACTGCAGATGCTGCCTTGTGAATGGCCATAAAGGCTGATCACCCCAGTGAGATATGCGAATCACGGTTATGTAGGCCAAACTGGTATAACCAGGAGCCTGTGGCAGAGTCTAGCTTGATCTTCAGCAAGCATAGAGTTATGAGGGAGAGTGGGGGAAATGCATAAAGCACATCCGTCCCCACTGTAGCGGGAATACATCCACCACCATTGCCTATTGGCCTTGTTCTTATGCAACACACTTTGGTGACTGGTGATTTGTCTGCATGCAGACAAATTGATATCCGGTGTTCCATATCGGTCAATAAAGTCATAAAACATGATATGATTACATCAGTTCTGTGTCCGCCACCAAGTGCCAACTGAGATAGCCATTTATCACAGGATACAGGTTTGATTCCACCCATGTGATTAACATATGCCACCGCTGTGGTGTTGTGATTTTAAAGTTGAATATGCAGATGATGCATATTCCCGCAATAAGCCTTGACCCATAGGGTGTACCAATCAACTCCGAGTGGTTACTACTTGACCATAGAAGAACTGATGACTAATGCGTATTTTATCTGTCACCACAGAACGTCCACCATGTAACTCAAAATGGCTTCTGTTGGTAAATGCATAGGTCTATGACAGGATCTGCAATGGGTATTTCGGTATCTGCTCTGTAGGTAATTTCGCAGAGTAGCCTATATGGACAGTTGATACTGCACAACAGTTTAGGTTGTCAAGAATGGTTTGATTACTGAAACTCTTGATGCATAAATGGACCGGGTGTATGCCATGAGGGTGGAAACTGAGCCAGACTAGAATTTTAATTTGGAATTGACGTAGTTGTGCAGTATAAACGAATCTGATGTTAATTCACAATGTAAATTCTCCCCAACTGGTGAGTGATGCTCACCCTGCATGTTCTAAAAATAACCAGATCTACCTACCTTCATGGTTACTGGTGGCTTCGTGGCATGTATCTCCGCCCCCGAGGTTTGGGGGGTTGAGGTGCTGGAGTGTGCGAGGTGCGCATTTTGGAGGCGGAGGGCCGGCCTTGGCCATGCCATAAAAAAGATTGTTGTCCATAATGTTCCACCTTCATACTGGTACCAGCTTCGAGAAAACAATTGCTGCTGGTAGAGGCTTAGGGGTGTTGCCGCCGGAAGGCTGAAGCTCTGCTTGTTGACGGAGCCCGGATTAACCCCACGGCTTTTGCCTCGTTATCCAGATCTTTGACCTGTTTGGGTAGATCTTCTCCAAACAGGTAGTTTGGTGGCTGCACATTGGCTTTATACAACCCTGCAAACTTTGGATTCAGGGTGGGGCAGATGGCATTCTTGCGATGACAATTGATCTCAACGTGTGCATTGCATAATAATGCCAGCGCATCTTGTTGGCCATCCAACAAAGGGACTCCGTTCACTGATCTGGTAAAGGCTGTGTTGCCTGAAGCCAGCTGGCTCAGAATTTTCTGGAGTTTACCTCCTGGTTCCTGATGCCTCCCCCGATGTGGTTCCATATTGAGCTGTTTACAGCCGGCACGCTTAAAGACGCACAGTTGCTAGGCATGTGATGCCTCATTGTTGTATCCACCATCACCTGCTCTCGGAGCTGATGTGAAGCCAAGTAGTTTATGTTGGCTGCCAATTCTGCCTCGAGCGGCTCCCCAATTTCCGATGACATCGCAAATGTTGATGCTATGGCGGGTATGTTTGCTTCTCGCAGCCCGTGCATCATAGTATGTTCCTCAGACATAGTGCCGAACTCTGAACCAGCCCAAAACTGGCTTCGGATGCTCCCCTCCTCAGAGAGGGAGACATCATGCAGCCCTGAACGAGGTGCTGCCGCGGGCTCACACGGAGTCCCGCGCTGGTATGACTCCGCTCCGAGGAGTGTGTCATGGTGGAGCATCCTCTCTATGAGTTGCTCCATGCGGGACAGGCATCCAGCGACGCTATCCGTAGTGGGAGGTGCACCCTCCTGGCCTGACTCATCCGAGTCTATAGGCCTCGCAGACTTTTGCTTGGCTTTTCCCTTTTTTGGGGTAGCGACGGTGCTCTGCAGCGTCACCAAGTCTGGAGTCACTGGAATTATCATCAGCAACTATGGTAGTGAAGTTGACGGCCGCCCGCTACCCGCGGTCTCGCGGTCTTCTGTAGTGGGTCTCCCCGCGGCCCGTGTCCCCTTCACTTTCTTGTCCATTTCCCGTTCAAAGCTTGAAGCGATTCTGCAAACAAGGTTTGAACGAACATACGTCCTCAGATTAAGTCCAAAAAACTAACCTGCGGGTCTTTTAAACTTACTGCTGGAGGAGCGACGCGCCTACCAGCCAGTCATGCCACGCAGTCGACGTAATTGACGCGCATGTGGGCTGACGGCCTTCTTCACGTAGTCACTCACGTGACTCCGAAGTAAAATCTATTGTAGTGGCCATTTAGCTTGTTTTGTGTCTCATTAACTATGGCATGTGTCTTTAAATTTTAGACTGCCCTTTATATAGTAGGTGGGATTTATTACGTATTTTAGGGCGCATTTGGAGCTAAGTTTCTTGCGCAGAAGCTTAATTTTTAGTTTAGTTTTGGACCAGCATGGGGAAGGTTCACCCTTTGACCATGCAAAGCGTAACGGAGACACGAGGAGTTTTCTAACATTTAATGCAATAAGCTGGAGTTAGATGAAGATTATAGTGTATGTCAGAAGAAGTTTGGATGTACCTTATTATTTTTCATCAACAATAAAGAATGTATTAATCAAAGGACTGTGTTTTGAAGATTTATATGTGAAGAAGCTCTGAAGGTCGCCGATGGAGAGCTCGCATGGGTATAAAGACATTCCCCTTAACCATCTGGACCATTTAGCGGCTAGAGGGAGTAATCTCTTGAACAATATAAAAATCTGCCACTACATCTATCCCTCAGAATACTCTCTCATAACTTTCCAACGACAGATGATAAGCTCACCGGCCAATAGTTCCCAGCATTTTCCCTGCAGCCCTTCTTGAATAGAGGCACAACATTTGCCACCTCCAGTTTTCTGGCACTTCTCCTGTATTTAAGGATGACTTGTAAATTTCAACCAGGGCTCCTGCAATTTCCTCTCTAATGTTCCGCAATGTCCTCGGATATACAGTGGCTTGCAAAAGTATTCATACCCCTTGAACTTTTTCACATATTGTCACGTTACAATCACAAACGTAAATGTATTTTATTGGGATTTTATGTGATAGACCAACACAAAGTGGTGCATAATTGTGAAGTGGAAGGAAAATGATACATGTTCTCCAAATTTTATTACAAATAAAAAACTGAAAAGTGTGGCGTGCAAAAGTATTCAGCCCCCCTGAGTCAATACTTTGGAGAACCACCTTTTGTTGCAATTACAGCTGCAAGTCTTTTGGGGTATGTCTCTACCAGCTTTGCACGTCTAGAGACTGAAATTTTTGCCCATTCTTCTTTGCAAAATAGCTCAAGCTCAGTCAGATTGGATGGAGAGCGTCTGTGAACAGCAATTTACAAGTCTTGCCAGAGATTCTCAATTGGATTTAGGTCTGGACTTTGACTGGGCCATTCTAACACATTAATATGCTTTGATCTAAACCATTCCATTGTAGCTCTGGCTGTATCTTTAGGGTCGTTGTCCTGCTGGAAGGTGAACCTCCGCCCCAGTCTCAAGTCTTTTGCAGACTCTAACAGGTTTTCTTCCAAGATTGCCCTGTATTTGGCTCCATCCATCTTCCCATCAACTCTGACCAGCTTCCCTGTCCCTGCTGAAGAAAAGCATCCCCACAGCATGATGTTGCCACCACCATGTTTCACAGTGGCGATGGTGTGTTCAGGGTGATGTGCAGTGTTAGTTTGCCATCACACATAGCATTTTGCGTTTAGGCCAAAAACCTCAATGTTGGTCTCATCAGACCAGAGCACCTTCCTCCACATGTTTGCTGTGTCCCCCACATGCCTTGTGGCAAACTGCAAACTGGACTTCTTATGGCTTTGTTTCAACAATGGCTTTCTTCTTACCACTCTTCCATAAAGGCTCGATTTGTGGAGTGCACGACTAATAGTTGTCCTGTGGACAGATTCTCCCACATGAGCTGTGGATCTCTGCAGCTCCTCCAGAGTGACCATGGGCCTCTTGGCTGCTTCTCTGATCAATGCTCTCCTTGCCCAGCCTGTCAGTTTAGGTGGACGGCCATGTCTTGGTAGGTTTGCAGTTGTGCCATACTCTTTCCATTGTCGGATGATGGATTGAACAGTGCTCTGTGAGATGTTCAAAGCTTGGGATATTTTTTTTATAACCTAACCCTGCTTTAAACTTCTCCACAACTTTATCCCTGACCTGTCTGGTGTGTTCCTTGGGCTTCATGATGCCCAAGGAACATTGTTTGTTCACTATTGTTCTCTGACAAACCTCTGAGGCCTTCACAGAACAGCTGTATTTATACTGAGATTAGATTACACACAAGTGGACTCTATTTACTAATTAGGTGACTTCTAAAGGCAATTGGTTGCACTGGATTTTAT
Source organism: Okamejei kenojei (assembly GCA_035221665.1). Classification (NCBI taxonomy): domain Eukaryota; kingdom Metazoa; phylum Chordata; class Chondrichthyes; order Rajiformes; family Rajidae; genus Okamejei; species Okamejei kenojei. The sequence goes on along the minus strand of CM069144.1, from coordinate 60,348,757 downwards.
TTAGGGGTATCAGAGTAAAGGGGGGCTGAATACTTTTGCACACCATACTTTTCAGTTTTTGTTTTGTTTTTTAATTTGAAAACCCTGTATCATTTTCCTTCCACTTCACAATTATGCACCACTTTGTGTTGGTCTATCACATAAAATCCCAATAAAATACATTTACGTTTGTGGTTATAATGTGACAAAATGTGGAAAAGTTCAAGGGGTATGAATACTTTTGCAAGCCACTGTATCTGATCAGGCCCTGGAGATTTGTCTACCTTCATACACGATAATACCTTCAGTTCCTCCGTCCTACTGTCTTTCTCCTCAGCAAATACAGAGGAGAAATACTCATTGAGGACCTTGCCCTTCTCCTGTGGCTTCACACAGATTTGACCACTTTGATTCCTGAGAGTTCCCACTCTTTCTCTAGTTATCTTTTCCCCCCTTATGTATTGATAACATATTTTGGGATTGTCCTTAATACTACCCGCCAGCGCATCTCCTGACCCTTTTTGGCCCTTCTGATCTCCTTTTTCAGTTCACTCCTTAGTTCCAGAAACTCTTCCAGGGATGCACTTGATCCCAGCTGCCCATACCTATCCCATGCTTCCTTCTTGTTTTTGACGAACGTCTCAATTTCCCTCGTTAGCTCAGCTTCCTTACATTTTCATGCTTTACAATTCACTCGAACGGGGACATACATATCCTGAGCTTTTGCCAGCACACTTTTAAAAGCATCCCACTTGGCTGATGTTATGACCTTATGACTACTTAGAAGGCCAACATGCTATTTGCTTTCCTGAGTGCTTGCTGTACCTGTAATTGGTGTGACCTTTATTTACAATTGCATGTGATTAACTACTTAGCTTTTACCGCATCCTTCCTTCAAGATGTTTCTATGGACACTTGCTCTGATTCCATCATTACAGCACACAAATGAACAATCAATCTCGCCACACACAAAGCAGGAACTATTTATTAGACAAGAGTATGCAACAGCACAATAAAACAATACCCACACAAATTCCAATGGTATTTAATCCTTCCGATAAGTAAATATTTGCTTGAACACAAACCGGCAAAATATAATGGATATTCTTCAATATGCTACTTCTCCCATTATATCATGAAATTGATCTCACTTCTTTAAGTCACAGAATGTTGTTTTGATTGTATGGCCACAGCTTTAGTCATCACTACTAGTAATAGCTAAATTAGTAGTATTGGTTCAGGCTCTCAGTTACCATGACTGTTTATTATTGTTTCAAGATCATATCAGAAAAGAAAACTTGCGTTTAATTTGCAGCAATCTGTCTTTTTAACTTGTTGCCCATGGGTCCTGCACACACACATGGAGTATCAAGCATGACGAGATTGTGAACTTAACCAAGGTTGAGACCAACCAGTTGTCCCTGCCACCTTTCCCTCTTCTCTCAAACATCTCGTCAATTTTCTAAGATTCATCAAAATGGGCGGGGTAACCATGGTAACCAGGAGTTCAAAATTCAGATCTACATGCAATTTTCACAAACAAATACAGAATACACGGTGGCACAGCGGTAGAGTTGCTGCCTTACAGCACCAGAGACCTGGGTTTGAACCTGACTACGGGCGAACTTGAGTACGGAGTTTGTACATTCTCCCTGTGACCTACATGGGTTTCCGCCAGGTCCTCCCACACACCAAAGACGTGCAGGTTTGTAGGTTATTTGACCGGTAAAAATTGTAAATTGTCTGTAGTGTGTAGTATAGTGCTAGTGTGCCGGGATTACTGGTCGGTGCAGACTCGGTGGGCCGAAGGGCCTGTTTCCACACTGTATCTCTAAACTAAACTACACCCAAGATCAAAATTCTTTCTCTAACTGCCTCTACAGAACAAGAAATGAATTCATTGAAACATAAGATTCTGAGGGCAATTTGTTGGGGGGTGTTTGTGTGATGGATAAAGGATCATTTAAGACAAACGATAGTTTTTCTCTGTGTGAGTTTCATTGCACTAAGAGCTGCCAACACTGAGCCATTATGTCTATTTAAAGTTGAAACTGATTTTTGGAGAACAGAGTTGAAGTGTATGGTGGGTTTTTCTGAACTGGTCTACAACTGAGCACCATTCACTTAGACATGGAGCATCAAGGAAAACACAGCTGTGCATTGTAGTATTTTCTTCAGGCATGGTTCAACAAACTACACTAGTTAAACATGTGACATCGTCTGCACCGTGAAAGCAATCCTGTCATCCTTAAAGTGAGCACATCTGCCATGGGTGTTAGACAGACACAACCGTAATCAAGAATAATGGATAGGAAAGTGGATTTGAGTTCATGATTGGATCTGCCATGATCTTACAGAGTCATCTATATTAATAAAAGTCGGATCTTGACCGCATTTGGCTCGCTGTGCTGTGATTTCCGAGAGAACACCACCACCTACGGCCGTCATATTTGGCCACCGCGCTCAGAGCCCCCCTCCACCTTCCTGGGCCAGAGAATTTTTTTCCATTGAAATGGGGAAAATGGTTGTTTGGAGGGTTTGTGTTGAAGTAAAAAGGCACCACTGAAAATGGTGGTTTGGGTGCATTAGGTTGAAGTAAAAAGGCACTACTGCAAATGGTGGTTTGGGTGCTTTGGGTTGAAGTAAAAATGCACTATTGCAAATGGTAGTTTGGGTGCGTGGGTTGAAGGTAAAAGGCACTGCTGCAAATGGTGGTTTGGGTGCTTTGGGTTGAAGTAAAAAGGCACTACCACAAATGGTGCTTTGGGTTGAAGTTAAAGGCACTACTACAAATGGTGGTTTGGGTGCTTTGGGATGAATTTAAAAGGCACTACTGCAAATGGTGGTTTGCGTGCTTTGGGTTGTAGTTAAAATTCACTACTGCAAATAGGGGTATGGGTGCTTTGGGTTGAAGTTAAATTTCACTACTACATATGGTGGTTTGGGTTGAAGTTAAAATGCACTACTGCAAATGGTGGTTTGGGTGCTTTGGGTTGAAGTAAAAAAGAACTACTGCAAATGGTGGTTTGGGTGCTTTGGGTTGAAGTAAAATAGGTACTATTGCAAATGGTGGTTTGGGTGCTTTGGGTTGAAGTAAAAAGGCACTGCTAATGGTGGTTTTGGTGCATTGGGTTGAAGTAAAAATGCACTACTGCAAATGGTTGTTTGGGTGCTTTGGGTTGATGTATAAAGGCACTCCTGCAAATGGTGGTTTGGGTGCTTTAGGTTGAGGTTAAAAGGCACTACTGCAAATGGTGGTTTGGGTGCTTTGGGTTGAAGTTAAAAGGCACTAATACAAATGGTGGTTTGGGTTGTATTTAAAAGCACTACTGCAAATGGTGGTTTGGATGCTTTGGGTTGAAGGAAAAGGCACTACAGCAAATGGTGATTTGGGTGCTTTGCGTTGAAGTAAAAAGTCACTATGACAAATTGTGATTTGGGTGCTTTCATTTGAAGTAAAAAGGCACTACTACAAATGGTGGTTTGTGTGCTTTGCGTAGAAGTTAAAAGGCTCTACTGCAAGGAGGGTTGGGTGCTTTGGGTTGAGGTTAAAATTTGCTACTTCAAATAGTGGTTTGGGTGCTTTGCATTGAAGTTAAAATGCAGTAGTGCCTTTAAAATGCACTACTACAAATTGTGGTTTGGGTGCTGTGGGTTGAAGTTAAAAGGCACTACGGCAAATGGTAATTTGGGTACTTTAGGTTAAAGTATAAAGGCACTTCTACAAATGGTGGTTTGAGTGCTTTGGGTAGAAGGAAAATAGGCACTACTGCAAATGATGGCTTGGGTGCTTTGTGTTGAAGTAATAACACACTACTGCAAATGGTGGTTTGGGTGTTTTGTGTTGAAGTTAAAAGCCACTACTGCAAATGGTGGTTTGGGTGCTTTGTGTTGAAGTTAAAAGGCACTACTGCAAATGGTGGTCGGGGTGCTTTGCGTTGAAGTTAAAAGGCACTACTGCAAATGGTGGTTTATGTGCTTTAGGTTGAATTTAAAAGCCTCTACTGTAAATGGTGGTTTGGGGGCTTTGGGTTGAAGTTAAAAGGCACTACAGCAAATGGTGGTTTGTGTGCTTTGGGTTGAACTAAAATGGCACTATTGCAATGGGTGGATTGGGTCCTTTTGGTTGAAGCAAAAAATGCACTACAGCAAATGGTGGTGTGGGTGCTTTGGGTTGAGGTTCGAAGGCATTACTGCAAATGGTGGTTTGGGTGCTTTGGGTTGAAGTAAAATAGGCACTACTGCAAATGGTGGTTTGGGTGCTTTGGGTTGAGGTAAAAAGGCACTACTGCGAATGGTGGTTTGGGTCCTTTAGGTTGAAGTTAAAAGCACTACTTCAAATGGTGGTTTTGGTGCGTTGGGTTGAAGTTAAAATACACTCCTTCAAAGGCAGTTTGGGCGCTTTGGGTTGAAGTTAAAAGGCACTACTGGAAATGGTGATGTGGGTGCTTTGGATTGAAGTTAAATGTCACAACTGCAAATAGTGGCTTGGGTGCTTTGGGTTGAAATTAAAAGTCATTACTGCAAATGGTGGTTTGGGTGCTTTGGGTTGAATTTAAAATGCACTACTACAAAATGGTGGTTTTGGTGCTTTGGGTTGAAGCAAAAAGGCACTACTCCAAATGGTGGTTTGGACGATTTGGGTTGAAACAAATATGCACTACTGCAAATGGTGGTTTGGGTTGAAGTAAAAAGGCACTGCAAATGGTGGTTTGGGTGCTTTGGGTTGCAGTTAAAAGGCACTTTTGCAAATGGAGGTATGGTTGCTTTGGGTTGAAGTGAAAAGGCACTACTGTAAATGTTGGTTTGGGTGCTTTGGGTTCAACTAATAAGGCACTATTGCAATTGGTGCTTTGGGTCATTTGGGTTGATGTAAAAATACACTACTGCAAATGGTGGTGTGGGTGCTTAGGGTTGAAGTTAAAGGCACTACTACAAATTGTAGTTTTGGGTGCAGTGGGTTGAAGATAAAAGGCACTACTGCAAATGGTGGTTTGGGTACTTTGGGTTGATGTTAAAAGGCACTACTACAAATGGTTGTTTGGGTGCTTTGGGGTGAAGTAAAATAGGCACTATTGCAAATGGTGGCGTGGGTGCTTTGCGTTGAAGTAAAAACACATTTCTGCAAATGGTGGTTTGTGTGTTTTGCGTTGAAGGAAAAAGGCACTACTGCAAATGGTGCTTTGGGTTGAAGTTAAAAGGCACATCTGCAAATGGTGGTTTGGATGCTTTGGGTTGAAGATAAAAACACTACTGCAAATGGTGGTTTGGGTTCTTTGGGTTAAAGTTAAACAGGCACTACTGCAAATGGTGGTTTGGGTGCTTTGGATTGAAGTTAAATGCACTACTAAAAAATGGTGGTTTGGGTGCTTTGGGTTGAAGCAAAAAGGCACTACTCCAAATCGTGGTTTGGGTGATTTGGGTTGAAACAAAAATGCACCTCTGCAAATGGAGGTTTGGGTGCTTTGGGTTGAAGTAAAAAGTACCTCAAATGGTGATTTGGGTGTTTTGGGTTGAACTTAAAAGGCACTACTGCAAATGGTGGTTTGCGTGCTTTGGGTTGAAGTATAAAGGCACTACTGCAAATGGTGGTTTGGGTGATTTGGGTTGAAACATAAATGCACTACTGCAAATGGTGGTTTGTGTGCTTTGGGTTGAAGAGAAAGGCACTGCTAATGGTGGTTTGGGTGCTTTGGGTTGAAGTTAAAAGCCACTATTGCAAATGATGGTTTGGGTGCTTTGGGTTGAAGTAAAAATGCGCTGCTGGAAATGGTGGTTTGGGTGCCTTGGGTTGAAGTTAAAAGGCACTACTGCAAATGGTGGTTTGGGTGCTTTGGGTAACTTCCTGTTTGCACTGTATATTGATTGTAGATACAACTCTGCAACATATGGCTGTGATTTTTGGCCATCTTACTCAGTCCCCCTCTGCTCAGCAGGTGCAGATAATTCATCCCATCAATTAAAAATATAATTGTTATCCGTGTTTAAAAAATGTTGAGAATCTGTGTCAATCACGCCATGAAGGCCACACCTTTTCCTATGGGAGGGGGAGAGGTTATAAAACCCAAAGTGTGGTTGTGGGTCAGTCTCTACATGATGGGTAGGGAGAGGTCACGACTCTGTCTGAGTTGTGAATCAACTGAACACACTGAATGTCTACTGAACTGTGAGTTTGGTGTTTTGTGTGGCTTTATGGTGGTTTTATGATGGTTTCACCCTGCTTGAAATGGTATGAAACTGCGTTTGAATGTGGTGGCCTTGCACCCTGCATGAAATGATATGAAGCTGCATTTGAATTTGGTGGCCTTGCACCCTGCTTGAAGTGGTATGAAACTGCACTGCATTTTGTGGCCTTGCACCCTGTTGAAAGTAGTATCAAACTGCACTTGAATTTGGTGGCCTTGGATCCAGCTTGAAGTGGTATGAAACTGCAGTTGAATTTGTTGGCCTTGCACCCTGCTTGAAGTGGTAAGAAACTGCACTTGAATTTGGTGGCCTTGCACCCGGCTTGAAATGGTAGGAAAATGGATTTGAATTTGATGGCCTTGCACCCTGCATGAAATGATATGAAGCTGCATTTGAATTTGGTGGCCTTGCACCCTGCTTGAAATGGTATGAAACTGCACAAGAATTTTGTGGCCTTGCACCCTGCTTGAAGTGGAATGAAACTGCACTGCATTTTGTGGCCTTGCATTCTGTTGAAAGTAGTATCAAACTGCACTTGAATTTGGTGGCCTTGGATCCAGCTTGAAGTGGTATGAAACTGCAGTTGAATTTGGTGGCCTTGCACCCTGCTTGAAGTGGTAAGAAACTGCACTTGAATTTGGTGGCCTTGCACCCTGCTTGAAATGGATTTTCAAGGAATAGCCATGAGTCAACTGCCAGCCCACCAGCCATGAGTGAGCTACCAGCACATCAGGCTTGAGTGACTGAGTTGCCACCCCAAGAACCCATAACAGCGCTCCAGAAAGCCACCCCCCACTGGCCACCAATGTTGGAATTGGTGGAGAGTTGGAATATTGCATCGGGGGACCAGCCCTCCCGTGTGAACATGGGACCCAACGTGTCCCACGTAGTCTAGTATAGAATAGAGTAAGGCTGTTTAGTCCGACCATCAGGTACCCAACCATTCTAATTACATTTACCCTCAATTAATAATAAATCTATTTGTATAGCACGTTTAAAAACAACTCGCGTCGATCAAGTTGCTTCACATCAGTGCAGTTACTAAATTTGATACACACAACGATAGACAGCCTAACGATACATACATAAATTGTTTACAGTCCCCCCTCAGCGGGGCTCAATAACGCTTGGGTGTAGAAATAGGGTTTGAGTCGTGACTTAAAGGAGTCGATGGTGAGTGACGTTCAGATGAGGAGCGGGATGCTATTCCATAGTCTAGGTGCTGCAACCACAAAAGCGCAGTCACCCCTGAGTTTAAACCTAGACCGCGGGAGAGTAAGTAGCCCCAAGTCGGCCGACTTGTGGGAACCTGAGGTAGAATATTTGGTTAGACGATTTTTGATATAGTGAGGGGCAAGCCCGTTAAGGGTTTTGTAAACATATGAGGGGCTTAAAGTTGATTCTATACCATACTGGGAGCCAGTGGAGAGAGGCCATGATCGGGGTGATGTGGTCCTTTTTACGGGTACCCATCAGAAATCTTGCTACCGTGTTTTGGACCAATTGCAGGCGGGACAGGGATGATTGGCTGATGCCAGTGCATAGGGAGTTGCAGTAGTCAAGGCGGGAAAAGATGAATGCGTGGATGATTTTTTTCAAGGTCGTCAAATTTGAGGAATGATTTGAGTTTAGCTATTGTACGAAGCTGGAAGAAACCAGCTTTTACCACAGAGTTGACTTGCTTGTCAAACTTTAATGTGGAGTCAAATATCATGCCAAGGTTTTTGACGTGTGGTTTGACTAAGGAGGTTAGGCTTCCAAGGCTGCCTATTATTGTTTTGATGGGGTCAGTGGGGCCGAGTAGGATGACCTCAGACTTGCTCTCATTAAGTTGGAGGAAGTTCTGAGCCATCCAGCATTTTAAATGATCGAGGCAGTGCATGAGGCTGTTTAAATTAGACCGATTGTTGAGTTTCAGGGGGAGATAGAGCTGTGTACCATCTGCATAGCAGTGGAAAGAAATGCCATGCCTTTGAATGACTTGGCCGAGGGGAGCATGTAGAGAGAGAAGAGAATGGGGCCAAGTATGGAGCCTTGTGGAACCCTGCAGAAAAGGCTAGCTGGGGAAGAGAAAGAGTTGCCTATGTTGGTAGAGAAACTCCTGTTTTTTACGTAGGAAACGAACCAGCTCAGGGCAATGCCATCAACACCGACCCCGTACTGGAGGCGGTCAATCAGGATGGTGTGGTCCACTGTATCAAATGCTGTGCTGAGGTCGAGAAGTAGCAGGATTGCACAGTCGCTGGAGTCGATGGCGAGAAGGAGGTCGCTGTGTACCTTCAAGGCAGACTCTGTGCTGTGGTGGGCCCTGAAACCTGATTGGAAACTTTCTAGGATGGAATTTTGGTGTAGGTAAGGCATTAGTTGGTCTAGAATTACCCTTTCAAGGACTTTTAAGAGGAAAGGCAGTTTGGAAATAGGTCTGTAGTTACTAGGTCAGGTTTTTTTCAGGAGTGGCTGGACCACCACGTGCTTGAAACGGGTTGGAAAAGTGCCAGTGGCCAGAGAACTGTTGATGATAGAGAGGATACTGGGACCGACTATTGCAATGACATCCTTCAGAAAGGCAGTGGGAACAACATCAAGGGGGCAGGTTGCAGGTTTCATAGTGGAGACAAGCTTTACTAGGGAGGATAGAGTAACGGGTTAGAAGCAGTCTAATTTAGAAGAACAGACCAAAGAGACAGCTAGGTCATGGGTGGGAGGGGAAATATTAGTTCTGATGTTCTCAACTTTACTGGTGAAAAAAGTAGAGAATTCTTCTCACTTGGCAGGGGACCCAGCTAAGCTGGTACTGGGGGGAGAACATTTGACAGAGGTAATAGTTCCAAATAGGACCTAGGAATTTTGGGCTTTTTTGGAAATAAGGTCGGAGAAGTATTGTGTTCTCGCAGACTTTACTGCTTCCTGGTATTTGAGAAGATTGCTTCTCAGAAGTTCAAAGGAAATTTGAAGCTTATCACATTTATACTTCCATTCTGATTTTCTCTTCTTAGGGCTCTGGTGGTGTCATTGAGCCAAGGCCAACCTTTAGGCTTAGGTTTTTTCATTTTAAGAGGAGCAACAGAATCCAGGATGGAAGAGCAAGTGGTATTGATAAAATAATGAGATCGTCAGTGCTAACATGGGGGGGGAGAAGCCTCGATGGTGCAGATGTCGGGAGCAGCTATGAGAGCCTCAGAGAACTTACTGGCAATCAATGAGTTTACGTAGCGGGAGTAGCAAACAGGGAGATGGGATTTTGAGGGAGAGAAAGGCAGAGATGCATCAAATATAATTGCACTATGATCTGACAGACAAGCATCAATAATTTCTATATTACAAACTGGGACGATAGCACCAGGTCCAGTGTATGGCCAAGCTTGTGAGTGGGTCCAGTGGTGCGCAGAGTCAGATTGAAAGACTCAACCAGGTGCATAAATTCACTCACCAGGGGCTTAGTAGGACAGCAGACATGAATGTTAAAATCACCAAGAATCAAGATTCTGACAAATTTGGGCAAAAGGCTAGAGATAAGATCAGCAAATGTGATAAAGTCCTTATGCATTTTTGGTGGGCAATACACAAGAACAATTAAGAGGGGATAGACTAGATCTACTATAGTTAGTTGCACTTCGAAACTAGAGAAGTGATCAGCGTTCAGGAGGCGGCAGTTGAAATGTTTCTTAAACACAGTGGCTAGGTCCCCGCCGCGGCTGGAGAGCCTGGGCGAGCTGAAAAAGTTACAGTTATCAGGACAGAGTTCCACGAGTGGAGCAAGCTCACCAGCATTGTCAGGTTTCTGTCTGGTCCAGGGCCTTCAATGCCTTAATGATTGAAGTATTCATCCAAATACTTCAGAAATGTTTTGAGAGGACCTACCTGTACCACCCACTCAGGAACTGGTTTGCAAATTTCAACCACTGTCTGGATGAAAAATGCATCTTGAGATTGTTGGTGCTGTTTTATTGCTTTATCCTGAATCTATGCCCTCTAGATTTTGACACTTTTGCTTTGCAGTAAACCTTCCTTCATTATTTTGTACACTTCAATTAGAAGCCCTTATGAGCCTGTCCAACTTAGGTGACTTTTTAGGCGACTGCAGGAGACTATGCAGTCGCCACATGGTCGCCACATGTTTGCGGGTGGTTGCCAGAGAGTCGCCTTAATGGTCGTGAGGAGTTCCCGCATTCTGAGAACTGGTCGCAGCCTCATTATGTTCGCCGTGACTTTTTCAACATGTTCAAAAATTAGTGGCGACTTGAATGAAGTCGCCATGGAGAGTAGCGAGAATTCTTAAGTCCTAGGTGGGTCACCAAGGAAGACATAAATAATCTGCCTGAAATAGCAGGGGACTGTGGGTCAAAGGAGGAATTGAGTGAAATCCAGGTCAGTCGGGAAGTGGTGTTGGGTAAATTGAATAGATTAAAGGCCGATAAATCCCCAGGGCCAGATAGGCTGCATCCCAGAGTACTTAAGGAAGTAGCTCAGGAAATAGTGGATGCATTAGTGATAATCTTTCAAAACTCTTTAGATTCTGGAGTAGTTCCTGAGGATTGGCGGGTAGCAAATGTAACCCCTCTTTTTAAGAAGGGAGGGAGAGAGAAAACGGGTAATTACAGACCAGTTAGTCTAACATCGGTAGTGGGGAAACTGCTAGAGTCAGTTATTAAAGATGGGATAGCAGCACATTTGGAAGTGGTGAAATCATTGGACAAAGTCAGCATGGATTTACAAAAGGTAAATCATGTCTGACGAATCTTGTGGAATTTTTCGAGGATGTAACTAGTAGCGTGGATAAGGGAGAACCAGTGGATGTGGTATATCTGGACTTCCAGAAGGCTTTCGACAAGGTCCCACATAAGAGATTAGTATACAAACTTAAAGCATACGGTATTAGGGGTTCAGTATTGATGTGGATAGAGAACTGGCTGGCAAACAGGAAGCAAAGAGTAGGAGTAAACGGGTCCTTTTCACAATGGCAGGCAGTAACTAGTGGGGTACCGCAGGGCTCAGTGCTGGGACCCCAGCTATTTACAATATATATTAATGATCTGGATGAGGGAATTGAAGGCAATATCTCCAAGTTTGCGGATGACACTAAGCTGGGGGGCAGTGTTCGCTGTGAGGAGGATGCTAGGAGACTGCAAGGTGACTTGGATAGGCTGGGTGAGTGGGCAAATGTTTGGCAGATGCAGTATAATGTGGATAAATGTGAGGTTATCCACTTTGGTGGCAAAAAACAGGAAAGAGGACTATTATTTAAATGGTGGCCGATTGGGAAAAGGGGAGATGCAGCGAGACCTGGGTGTCATGGTACACCAGTCATTGAAAGTAGGCATGCAGGTGCAGCAGGCAGTGAAAAAAGCGAATGGTATGTTAGCTTTCATAGCAAAAGGATTTGAGTACAGGAGCAGGGAGGTTCTACTTCAGTTGTACAGGGTCTTGGTGAGACCACACCTGGAGTATTGCGTGCAGTTTTGGTCTCCAAATCTGAGGAAGGACATTATTGCCATAGAGGGAGTGCAGAGAAGGTTCACCAGACTGATTCCTGGGATGTCAGGACTGTCTTATGAAGAAAGACTGGATAGACTCGGTTTATACTCTCTGGAATTTAGGAGATTAAGAGGGGATCTTATAGAAACTTACAAAATTCTTAAGGGGTTGGACAGGCTAGATGCAGGAAGATTGTTCCCGATGTTGGGGAAGTCCAGGACAAGGGGTCACAGCTTAAGGATAAGGGGGAAATCCTTTAAGACCGAGATGAGAAAGACTTTCTTCACACAGAGAGTGGTGAGTCTCTGGAACTCTCTGCCACAGAGGGTAGTTGAGGCCAGTTCATTGGCTATATTTAAGAGTGAGTTGGATGTGGCCCTTGTGGCTAAGGGGATCAGAGGGTATGGAGAGAAGGCAGGTACGGGATACTGAGTTGGATGATCAGCCATGATCATATTGAATGGCGGTGCAGGCTCGAAGGGCTGAATGGCCTACTCCTGCACCTAATTTCTATGCTTCTATGCTTCTATACCAGAGAATTCTTGAGTCCTAGGTGGGTCACAAGGAGATCCTAATGGGTTGCCAGGAGGTCAAAGGTTCCTGGAGGTTCTCGTAGGTTGTAGCCATGCTGACCGATGAATTTCATTGGGAAAAGAAAGGGAAGCAGTAGTTTTCAGAACCAAGGATACGTTAAATGTCCGCCGAGCTACACAGCCGTGTTTCTCTGGCTTCTTAAAAGTTGTCTCTACTCCTTCTTCCCCCCCTCTCCGCCTCTCTTTTAAAGGACACCATACACTGTGCTTTAGCCGTCTTAATTACAGCGCCAACCTTCCTGTTCATTGCGGTGTGTGTCTGTATCACCTTGGCTTTGCACCGTGTGAATTTTGTAGACAGGGCAAGCGCTGTCTAAGAAATTCACATGGGCTGGTGAAGGAAGCGATATGTTTGTGTACGTGTGTGTGTTCCACTCTGACAGTCGCAGTTGCTGGTTTTTCAGGCGACTGCCAGCAACTTGGCAGTCGCCAGCAGTCCGCTGAAAAATCGCCTGTAGAACAGGCACATTGGCTTCCTGTCTGCCAAGTAAAACTAACCCAGTTTCTCCGGTCTTTCCTCATGGTTAAAATGCTTTAATCCTCGCAACAACCTGGTGAATCTCTTAGTCTCTCCAATGCAATCTTGTATGGACCAAGTACCATATTTGTTCCAAGTTATTTATGTATTGTTTATGTATTGTTATTGTCTATGTACCATAGATGCTGCCTCACCCGCTGAGTTTCTCCAGTGTTTTTGCCTACCTTCGACTTTCCAGCATCTGCAGTTCCTTCTTATACAAGTTGTTTTGCATGTTAACCAAGTAGATAATACCTGGATAGAATTGGAGGAACAACCCCTCATATTTTGCTTGGGCAGCATACGGCCCAGTGGTATGAATATTGATTTCTCTAACTTCCAGTAACCCGTACATCCCCTTTCTCACCGTCCCTCCCCCACCCAAGTCGTTGTACCAGCTTCAATTTGTTCTCTATCTCTCCATATCACTGCCTATATCCCTCGATTCCTTTTCCCCTGATTCTCAGTCTGAAGAAGGGTCTCGACCCAAAATGTCACCTATTCCTTCTGTCCAGAGTTACTCCAGCTTTTTGTGACTATCTTCGATTTAAACCAGCATCTGCAGTCCCTTCCTATACATTGGATAATACCATACATGAAATCATGTCATACTTTGTGTACAACAGGTGGTGCTGAGGAGAAAATAAACAAAATGTAGAATATGGTGTTACATCTACTGAGAGAATGCAGATTTTTTTTAATTGCAAAGGAAACGGTGAGGTAGATTGGAAGATTTGTAATACTGCACATGACGTCCATTCAAGAGCCTGACAATCATGGGGAACAAGCTATTCATGAATCAGATAGTTTGTGCATTCACACTTTGCATCTTCTTCCCAATAGCAGATGGGAGAAGAGAGAATGATCAGCATATGAATGGTTCTTGATGTTGCCTGCTTTCCAGAGGCAGCTGGAAGTGTAGATGGAGTCAAAAGGGGGGAGGCTGCTTTACGCTTTACATGGGATGGGTTGCATCCACAACTCATTGCAACTTCTTGTGTCTTGGGCAGAAGAGTTGTCATACGAAGCTGTGATACATCCTGATATGGTGCTCTCTATGGCGCATCTGTAGAAATTGCCAAGAGTCACTGGAGATATGCTGAATTTTCCTAGTCTTCTGAGGAAGCGGAAGCAAAGGTGTGTTTTCATGGCCATATCGTCAATGTGGTTGGACTGGGTCAAATTAATACAACCACGACCTTGCAGCTCATAGGAACATTGAAACATAGAAACATAGCAACATAGAAAAATAGGTGCAGGAGAAGGCCATTCGGCCCTTCAAGCCAGCATTGCCATTCAATATGATCATGGCTGATCATCTAAAATCAGTACCACGTTCCTGCTTTTTCCCCACATCGCTTGATTCCTTTAGCCCCAAGAGCTAAATCTAACTCTCTTGAAAACATCCAGTGAATAGGCCTCTACTGCCTTCTGTGGCAGAGTATTCCACTGATTCACAACTCTCTGGGTAATGAAGTTTTTCCTCATCTCAGGCCTAAATGGCCAACCACTTATTATTAAACTGTGACACCTGGTTGTGGACTCACCCAACATCGGGAACATTTTACCTGCATCTAGCCTCTCCAATTCTTTAAGAATTTTATATGTTTCAATAAGATCCCCTCTCATCCTGCTAAATTCCAGTGAATACAAGCCCAGATAACCCATTATTTCATCATATGTCAGTTCCGCCATCCCAGGAATTAACCTGGTGAACCTACGCTGCACTCCCTCAATACCAATAATGTCCTTCCTCAAATTAGGAGACCACAATTGCACACAATAATCCAGGTGCGGTCTCACCAGGGCACGGTAAAACTGCAGTAGGACCTCCTTGCTCCTAAACTCAAATCCTCTTGCAATGAAGGCCAACATGTCATTCGCTTTCTTCACTGCCTGCTGTACCTGCATGCTTACTTTCAGTGACTGATGTACAAGCACACCCAGGTCTTGTTGCACCTCCCCTTTTCCTAATCTGACACCATTCAGATAATAATCTGTCTGTTCGTGTCACCAAAGTGGATAACTTCACATTTATTCACATTATAGTGCAGCTGCCATGCATCTGCCCACTCACCCGACCTATCCAAGTCACCCTGCAGCCTCAGAACATCCTCCTCGCAGCTCACACTGCCACCCAGCTTTGTGGCATCCGCATCCGCAAACTTGGAGATTTAAATTTCACATTAAATTCCTTTGTCCAAAATGGTTAATATATATTGTAAATAACTGGGGTCCCAGCACCAAGCCTTGAGGCACCCCACTAGTCACTGCCTGCCATTCTGAAATGGACCCGTTAATTCCTACTCTTTGCTTCCTGTCTGCCAACCAGTTCTTTATCCATGTCAATACCTTACCCCAATACCATGTGCTCTAATTTTGCACACTAATCTCGTGTGGGACCTTGTCAACGGCTTTTTGAAAGTCCAGATGCACTACATCCACTGGCTCTCCCTTATCCATTCTACTTGTTACATCCTAAAAAAATCCAGAAGATTAGTCAAGCATGATTTCCCCTTCATAAATCTATGCTGACTTTGACTGATCCTGTCACTGTTTCCAAATGCGCTGCTATAACATCTTTAATAATGGACTCGGGCATCTTCTCCACTACCGATGTAAGGCTAACTGGTCTATAATTCCCCATTTTCTCTCTCCCTCCTTTCTTAAAAAGTGTAGTTACATTGGCTACCCTCCAGATCACAGAAACTGATCCAGAGTCGAGAGAACATTGGAAAATGATCACCAATGCATCCACAATTTCTATGGCCACCTCCTTGAGTATTCTGGGATGCAGGCCATCAGGCCTTGGGGATTTATCTGCCTTCAGTCCCAACAGTTTACCGAACACCATTTCCTGACTAATGTGGATTCCCTTCAGTTCCTCCCTCCCACTGGATCCTCTGTCCGCAAGTATTTCTGGGAGATTATTTGAGTCTTCCTTAGTGAAGACAGAACCAAAGTACTTGTTGAACTGTTCTGCCATTTCCTTGTTTCCCCATTATAAATTCACCTGTCTCTGATTGTAAGGGGCCTACATTTGTCTTCACTAATCTTTTCCTTTTTACATATCTAAAGAAGATTTTAAATTCAGTTTTTATATTCCCCGCAAGTTTTCTTTCATGCTCTTTTTTCCCCTTCTTAATTAACCCCTTTGTCCTCTTCTGTTCTAAATTTCTGCCAGACCTCTGGTTTGCTGCTTCATCTGCCCAATTTATTACCTCTTCCTTGGAATTAACACTATCCTTCATTTCCCTCATCAGCCACGGTTGAGCCGCCTTCCCCGTTAAATTTTTTTGCCAGACGGGTATGAACAATTTTTGGAGTTCATCCATGCGGTCTTTAAATCTTTGCCATTGCATCTCCACCGTCAATCTTTAAGTATCATTTGCCAGTATATCCTAGTCAATTCCCGCCTTATACCTTCAAAGTCTTCTTTCTTTACGTTCAGGACCCTAGTGTCTGAATTAGCCGTATCACTCTCCACCCCAATGCAGTATTCCACCATATTATGGTCACTGGTGCCCATAGGGCTTTGCACAACAAGATCGCTAACTAATCCCGCATTACACAATAGCCAGTCTAGGATGGCCTGTCCTCTAGTCGGTTCTTCAACATATTGGTAGAAGAACCATTCCATATACATTCCAGGAAATCCTCCTCCTCAGTGCTGTTACCAATCTGCTTCGCCCAATCTATATGTAAATTAAAGTCACCTATGATAGCTACAATAGTAAGATTAAATGAGAACTTACCAGTTTGAAGTTTGATCCTTATTTTATGAGGAGTTACATTGAGGGATTACGTGAAGAAGCCCCGCCAGGCGCATGCGCGTCATTCTTCAAAGCAGCGGCATGAAAACACAGAAACAAATAGCCGAATTAACATAGTAAGGCTCGTAGAAGACTAGAACTACCAGATGATCTCTTAGATTATGAGGGTGGAAGCGGAGGGCATGTAATCCCTCAACGTCACTCCTCATAAATAAGGATCAAACTTCAAACTGGTAAGCTCTCATTTAATCTTACTATTTTACTTTGGAGTCACGTGAGTGACTACGTGAAGATTTTAAAGCTCTGTATTTTCATGCCGTAGATGCACACCATACGACAATCTGCTTCGGTTGACACAGTAGGGAATAAATAATATATTGAACATTGCTTCGAATTATTCAATAACTATTGTTAATAATAACAAAACCAGGAATAACCCCTCTGTCCCAGGGGAAATTATAAACAATGACAGAAAACAAAGCAAATGAATTAAATGGAACCCAAAACAGCATGCCCAAACCGTGGCACGGTCGGTATAGGTTTGTCAGAAAATTGAGAAAATGTTGCTTCTCCAGACCATCCTGCGGGCGCGAGGATTTGGTCTAGCGGCACGTCCTGATGCCGCCCTGGTGGAGTGAGAGTTAAAGACATGATTGTCGACTCCAGCATAATTGAGAACCTGTTTTAACCATCTAGAAATAGTTTGTGCTGACACTCTTTTATATGGCTTTTTGTGACTAATGAGCAGTCCTGTCTCAGAACCTCTGAGACTCCTTGTTACCTTAATATATTGGCTTAAGTGTTTAACTACATATAACATTTGGTCAACAGGATAGGCTTTAAACTGCACCTTGGTTCCAGCCATACCTGGCCTGCTTTGTTTGATTAAATCATAAACATAAAAGGTAATGCCAGTTACAGACAAATGCATACAATCTATTCGTAACAATTGTAATGTTTGTACAGCATAACCACAGTAAGAGTTAATCGCTGCATAGATAATGAAGTAATTGGAGCCCATTGCCGAAGCATTGTGAGAACAAGACTGATATCCCAGATTTCTGTATGTCGAGGTTTTGGAGGATTTTTATTAAAAATTCCTCTCATAAATTGGGATACTAATGGATGAGACCTGATAGGACGTTGTTCTGAAGACTGCCCTAAATAAGAGGATAACGCACTCCGAACACTGCTAATGGCACTATAACTCTGGTGCTCATCAAAATGCAACTTAGCAAGGAACTCCAACACATCACATATGCTTGCATTATGATAAGATATATTGGATTGTACACAGAACAGCTCCCATTTCTTTATATGAATCATATATTGTTTTTGAGTACTATTTCGCCAGCCTGCAGTGAGAACCTCCATGGCCCTGATCGACAATCCAAGTCCTTGGAATTGTCTGGTCAGAACCTGCAGACCAACAATTAATACAGTCATGTAAAGGGTGACTTTCTCATGTAACCGGATGCACCAACAAATTACTGCAGCTGGGAATCATCATGAATGGCTGAACCATCATTCGAAGCACTAATGGGAACCATGGTTGTGTTGGCCAATCTGGGACCACCAAAACACCTGTGGCAGAGTCACGCTCTATTGTGGTGATGACAAAATGGAGGAAGTGCATAAAAATTGAGTGCCCCCAATGTAACGAAAATGCATCCACAGCAACTGCACCTGGAATCTCGCTCCCATGAAACATATTTAGATAACTGGTGATGTAATCTGAATGCAAACAGATCAATCTCTGGCAACCCAAATCGAGTGACAATTGTGTGACAAAGTTTAGAATTCAACATCCATGCTATATTGGCATGAAACGTATGCAACCTATGGTCTGCCACCACATTGTCTATACCTGGTAAATAAATGGCTGAAACCCAGATATGCCTTGAAATACACCAATGCCACATGACGGTAGCCAAGTTAACACATGATACTGCTCCTCCCACATGATTAATATATGCCACTGCTGTGGTGTTATCAATCTGTAGTTGAACGTGTAAATCCTTCAGTGAGGAGCAATATGCCTTTAACCCATAAAATGCCCTCAATAATTCCAAAGAATTTATCCCGTGTGTGTGGCGAATCAACCCTTCGTGTTCATGCCATCTTCCCCCACAGCTAGACTCGGTTTCCATAGTCCCCCACCTGAGAGCGCTGACATCAGTCTGTAAGATCAGTGAAGGGTCTTGTACCAAAATGTTATTGGTAGCTTGATTTACATTAACAATCCACCACTGCAATTCTGCGAGAGCTGTGGTTGGTAACTGCATAACCCGATCAAAATGGCCTACATTCGATTTTAGTACTTGTTCTCATGCTCTCTGCAAATGTTGATAATGCAAAGGCCCGAAATGTACTGCAGGAAAAACTGCTACACATTTCCCAATGACCTTAGCGACTTCTCGGATGGAGGGATAAAATTTTTGTGGGAGGCAAGTACAGACATCAACAACATCCACAACCTTGGCTGTTGGTAATGTTACTGTCATATCAACTGAATCAATAAGAAACCCCAAATACTCAATATTTTTGGTTGGCTGTAACTTGGACTTAGTTGGATGGACCAAAACCCTAATGACTCAAGCACATTGTTTTGGTTGCTGCAACCGATTCTTCAGCTGACTCTGTAGTGTTGCTGTTAATTAAGATATCATCTAAATAAGCCATTACAATGTCATTATGGGCCCTCAACAGCCCCAGCACAGGTTTTAACAAATTAGTAAATAGCCTGGGTGCTGAACTTAATCCATTAGGCAATGCTTTGTATTGCCACAGCTGTCCCATCCAAATAAATTTCAAGTACCTGCGATAATGAGCATGAATTGGCAGTGTAGAATACCCATCTTGCAAATCAATAGTTGCCACATAAGAGCCCTCTGATAGCAGCTGTTTAGCAGTAACGAAGGTGTCCAGTTTAAAATGCCTATAGAGACTGAAGAATTTAAGTGAGTGAGGTCCAGAATTACTCTACAACACCCATCTTTTTGAGGTCTGGGGAAATATTAGACACAATTGTTGAGAATGATTAATGGCTTTATCAATCAACATCATTTACCTGTTCAATCTCTGGAGCAGAAAACACCCACATTTTATTAGGCTCATGCTGTTGAGGTGGATCTATCCGTGAGATAAACTCAATGGTAGGCGCGAGACCGTATTTAGTATAAACATATCAAACGTTATGCAGCACCATTTATTAGAAAACAATTGTAATCTACCTCATATAGGAGATTGGCCACCAGAACTTTATCGTTAACAAAATTCCCTGTACCTCTTCAGTTGACCTGTAAGTCTGTTGTCTGCCCATATTAGGGTTGAAGCTCGTCTGTCTCAGTGGGTACCCTCGTTGCCCCACTGGCCTCCCCCTGCTGGGCTCAGCACCTGGATCTGACCTTCAGGATATTAACCCAGGTGTTCGAATAGGTGGCCTCAAAATGCTTGACTAAATTAAGCCAATTGTTTTGGCCTCTGAAGATTGCTCTAAGACACCTTTAAGTCTTCAGCACTTTTATTAAGCACACAGCATACATAGCCCTGGCTGTACGTGGTCTGTCACGAGCACCAGAGAGGGAGCTAGGGGCGTGTGGGTTACAATTATACTAACTGGTGGGGGAGTGGTTAGCATGGACATCGTTACTATCAATTAAAGGTGTACACACATATCATCTACATCCTTCCTCTACCAAAACAAACAGTGAGTGACAGGGCGACCACGTCTCATGCGCCAGGGTGAGTGCAAACAGTAAAGCACAGGGATACAGGATCACACGTAATCGCCGTAGCGGACCGGCGGCCTGACCAGGCGACCAGACCGGGTCCGCACCTCGCCATCACCTCCTTCCCCGACAGCAACAAGCGGGGACGCCGGGTCATGGTGGGGGCTACGGACAGGAGAACCCCTTGGCGGTGAAGGCAGTGGGGAGGGAGACGAAGAGAAAGTCGCAGAAACCGGAGAAAGCGGGACCGCAGTTGGGAGGCGCTCCGGAGGAGGACGAGGGGAGGCCGGCCCCAGAGGAATGGGCAAAGCACAGGGCCGCGACAGGGGCAGCGGGGGGGCATAAGGAGCCGCCGGGGGTGGGAGAGGCTCGTTCACGAGCCGGAGATGCTGGCGGGACCGGCGGTACACCCTACCGTCGCGGTTGACAAGGTAGGAGCGAGGGGAACCGGCAGAGCCGACGACCACGGCCAGCCGGGAACGGCCAGACGGGGACCACATACGGACGACCTGGCCGGGGAGAAGAGGGCAGAGGACACGGCAGGACCTGTCGTGGGAACGCTTCTGGATACCGTGTCTTTTGGTAACGCGTTCCCGGACCAAGGCAGGCTTAAGGACGGAAGGGGACAGGGACTGCTGAGACACCGGGACCGTGGGCCTCGTGACTCGGGACATGAGTCGCTGAGCCGGGGAGCCCAGGGCATGGTCGCGGGAGGTTCAGCAGGGCCAGCCAGATGTCGGTGCGGGATAGGCGGCAACGTTCCAACAGTCCTTTAGCACTGCGGACCGCGCGCTCGGCCAGTCCATTGCTCTGTGGGTATTCCGGGCTGCTGGTGTAATGACGAAAGTTCCAACGCTCAGCAAAATCGCGGAACTCGGCACTGGTGAACTGGCTGCCGTTGTCCGACTGCAGGCTGGCCGGGGACCCGAAGGTGGCAAAGTGGCGGCGCAACTTGTCGATGACTGCGGAGGAAGAGAGGGAGTGGAGCTGGTCAACTTCAAACCAGCTGGAGTAAGAGTCGACAAGCACCAGGAAGTGCTTTCCGTGCCACTCAAAGATGTCGGTTGCTAGCGCAGACCATGGCAGGTCAGCAGCTGGCTGCTGCAGGAGCGGCTGCCGCTGTTGCTGTGGAGCGAGGCTGTTGCAGGTAGGGCACGCGGAGACCCTATCCCGGAAGTAGCGAGGCATGTCGGGCCAGAAGAACTGGCTCTGAGCGATGGAAAGGGTCGCCTCGGCCCCAGAATGGCCACGATGAGCGGTCTCGAAGTATTGTTCCCGTAGTGCTTCAGGCACCACCACCTTGTGCCCCTTCACAATCACGCCATCACGCAGCACCAACTCGTCACGAACCAAGAAGTAAGGCACCGCTGCGGCCGGCAGGGAAGAACGGCGGTCTGGCCAACCCTGCCTGATGATCGCGGCCAGCTGCTGTAGCGAGGCGTCTGTCGCCGTGTGCTCGGCTAGGGACTTCAACTGTCCGGAGGGCACGAAGTTCACGCCCAGGACCATCAGATCAGACGTCTCGTACGGATGCTGATTGCTCTAAGACACCTTTAAGTCTTCAGCACTTTTATTAAGCACACAGCATACATAGCCCTGGCTGTACGTGGTCTGTCACGAGCACCAGAGAGGGAGCTAGGGGAGTGTGGGTTACAATTATACTAACTGGTGGGGGAGTGGTTAGCATGGACATCGTTACTATCAATTAAAGGTGTACACACATATCATCTACAGCCTCATCATTAATTTCACAAATTTTCATGACAAGGTCTGTTCCAAACAGGAATTCAGGCGTTAGTACATTAGTCGCCTTACATAGAGCAGCAAATTTTTGGTTGAGGGTTGGCCTGATTGCGATATTCCCTGATGCAATTTACCTGAAAAATGCATTGCATAAAATAGCCAACATATCTTTTTTGAGGTTGAGGAATGATTGTCCCTTGGACCATAGTGTCAAATGCAGTCATTGCTGCAGCCACCAGTTGGAGGACGTGTTGATACCGAACCTCCTGTCCCCTCAAAGAAGGACTCATGGGTGCCCAGATAGCTGGGTTCACCGTGGGCACTTTTAGTGATGCACATTAAACAGGTGCCTTATATTTGTTTGCAGTCACTTGTATCATAACTTGCTGATGCTGGTGAGATACTAAATAATTGATACTGCTGGCAAGGTAGTCTTCCATTGCCTCACCAGTCCCCTCCCGAATAGCAAAACTCATTGCTATTTCCAAGACAACCGGAGCGTGGCTCTTGTGCGCTGGTGTTTGCACATAAGCAAGGACACCAGAATCAGGGTCAGCTGCATCCTGCCCTGCTTCTCCCAAATCATATTGTAGGGAGGCATCCTCCAGTCCTAAACAAGGCGCTGGAAGGAAAACCCCAATATATGGAAAGCCCCTCCATATGTTGTGCTTGGTATGGGCCCTCTTGGACAGCACTGGCCCTTGGACCCTTATGTAATCAAAGGTTGGAGCATGAGCTCCACGTTTCCCATCCTCCCCCACATTCTTTTATTATCGGGGAGAGTCACCATTGTCGTCAGACAACACAGGTCTGTAAGACTTTCTCTTTGCCTTTGCATAGCTAGCAGCAGCCTCAGGCTGGAGCTAGTGCGGAAGATTCGCTCGCTATCAGAACTGCTGCCGGTAAAACGGCACCCAGCATCGGAACCGGCGTTGCCGCGCTTATCTCCCGACCCGATCGAATTTGTGAATCTGTGGACCCACGCTAATAACAAATCCTCCGCCTGACAGCTCAATTTCTCCAACTCCTACTGACTGCTCGAGCCAGCTTTACGGAGTGGAAATACTTCTTGGTAAAGTTTGTAAAACACTTACCTTAGAAGTTCCTACTTACCGCTGGTGGAGCTGTGCCCTCCAGCCCGTTCAGTGCAACATGCGCGGACGTAATGACGTGCATGCGCCTGGCGGGGCTTCTTCATGTAGTCACTCATATGACTCCGAAGTAAAATTATAGTTCTCGCTCATTTCCAATTTGGTTCCAATTATACAGATTGACGCTCGTGCTCCACCTCACTTCCGGAAGTCAATGACCAGTTCCTATATTTTGCTAATATCTAGGGAGAGTTTGTTGGCTGAACACCACATCACCTAACTCTCCATTGCTTTTCTGTACTCATTGTGATTTGGCCAATGACTGTAGTGTCGTCTGAAAACTTATGCATGGAGTTTGAGCAGAAGTTGGCCACTGAGTCATGAGTGTACAGAGAGTGTAATAGGGTAGACACAAAATAACTCAGTGGGACAGGCAACATCTCTGGAGGGAAGGAATCGAGACCCTTCTTCAGACTGATGTCAGGGGACTGGGCGAGACCGAGATAGAATGTAGTCAGAGACAGTAAGACTGGTGGGAGAATTGAGAAGGGGGGAGGATGGAGAGAGGGGGGAAAGCAAGGGCTATTTGTAATTAGAGAAGTCAATGTTCATACTTTATAATAGAATAATTATAGTATAGAGTGTCTAATATGGGTTGAGTACACAGCCTTGTGGACACTGGGGTTGAAAATGATCATGGAGGATTGCTGATCACAGTCTATGGGCCAGGAAGTCTAAGATCATAGAAACATAGAAACATAGAAATTAGGTGCAGGAGTAGGCCATTCAGCCCTTCGAGCCTGCACCGCCATTCAATATGATCATGGCTGATCATCCAACTCAGTATCCCGTACCTGCCTTCTCTCCATACCCTCTGATCCCCTTAGCCACAAGGGCCACATCCAACTCACTCTTAAATATAGCCAATGAACTGGCCTCAACTACCCTCTGTGGCAGAGAGTTCCAGAGACTCACCACTCTCTGTGTGAAGAAAGTCTTTCTCATCTCGGTCTTAAAGGATTTCCCCCTTATCCTTAAGCTGTGACCCCTTGTCCTGGACTTCCCCAACATCGGGAACAATCTTCCTGCATCTAGCCTGTCCAACCCCTTAAGAATTTTGTAAGTTTCTATAAGATCCCCTCTTAATCTCCTAAATTCCAGAGAGTATAAACCGAGTCTATCCAGTCTTTCTTCATAAGACAGTCCTGACATCCCAGGAATCAGTCTGGTGAACCTTCTCTGCACTCCCTCTATGGCAATAATGTCCTTCCTCAGATTTGGAGACCAAAACTGCACGCAATACTCCAGGTGTGGTCTCACCAAGACCCTGTACAACTGAAGTAGAACCTCCCTGCTCCTGTACTCAAATCCTTTTGCTATGATCCAGCTGCAGAGGGGAGTACTGACTCCTAGGTCCAGTGTTGGAAATTAGTTTGTTTGGAATTCTAGCACTGAAGATTGAGTTATAATAGTAAGATTAAATGAGAACTTACCAGTTTGAAGTTTGATCTTTATTTTCTGATGAGTCGAGTTGAGGGGCTACGTGAAGAACTCCGTACAGCCGTTGGTGCGTCAATCTTCAAAGCAGCGGAGTTAATTCACAGCTAACAATGACTGAAGTATAATGGTAAGATAACAAATACTAGAACTACCAGCTGAGATCTATGAGGGTGGGAGCGGAGGGCACGTAGTCTCTCAACTCCTCATAAAATAAAGATCAAACTTCAAAATGGTAGGTTCTCATTTAATCTTACTATTTTACTTCGGAGTCACGTGAGTGACTACGTGAAGACTTCAAAGCACTGTGATTTCATGCCGCAGACCCAAATACGGCATTCACACTGCATCGATTGACTCAAAAGTCGTTAACCATATAACCACATAACAATTACAGCACGGAAACAGGCCCTCTCGGTCCTTCCAGTCCGTGCTGACCATTTATTTTCCCCTAGTCCCATCTACCCGCACTCAGACCATACCCCTCCATTCCCTTCTCTTCCATATACCTATCCACATTACTTTTAAATGTTAAAATCGATCCTGCCTCCACCACTTCTGCTGGAAGCTCATTCCACACAGCCACCACCCTCTGAGTAAAGAAGTTCCCCCTCACGTTACCCCTAAACTTCTGTCCCTTAATTCTCATGTCATGCCCTCTTGTTTGAGTCTTCCCTACCCTCAATGGGAAAAGCTTATCCACGTCAACTCTGTCTATCCCTTTCATTATTTTAAAGACCTCAATCAAGTCCCCCCTTAATCTTCTGTGCTCCAAAGAATAAAGACCTAACTTGTTCAACCATTCTCTGTAACATAATTGCTGGAACCCAGGCATTCTAATAAATCTCCTCTGTACTCTCTCTATTTTGTTGACATCCTTCCTATAATTAGGCGACCAAAATTGTACACCATGCTCCAGAATTGGTCTTACCAATGCCTTGTACAATTTTAACATTACTTCCCTACTCCTATATTCAATGCTCTGATTTATAAAGGCCAGCACACCAAAGGCTTTCTTTACCACCCTATCTACATGCGATTCCACCTTCAGGGAACTATGCACAGTTATTCCTAGATCTCTCTGTTCCACAGCATTCCTCAATTCCCTACCATTTACCATGTACGTCCTATTTTGAGTTGTCCTGCCAAGATGTAGCACACTTATCAGCATTAAACTCCATCTGCCATCTTTCAGCCCACCTTTCCATATGGCCCAAATCTCTCTGTAGACTTTGAAAATCTACTTCATTATCCACAACACCACCTATTTTAGTATCATCTGCATACTTACTTATCCAATTTTCCACCCCATCATCCAGATCATTGATGTACATGACAAACAACAGAGGACCCAACACAGATCCCTGAGGCACCCCACTGGTCACTGGCTTCCAACCTGAAAAACAGCCATCCACCATTACTCTCTGACATCTCCCATTCAGCCACTGTTGCTACTCCACCATTAACACCTAAAGATTGAACCTTCTTAACCAACCTTCCGTGGGGAACCTTGTCAAAGGCCTTACTGAAATCCATATAGACAACATCCACTGCTTTACCCTCAACAATTTCCCTAGTAACCGCTTCAAGAAATTCAAGAAGGTTTGTCAAACATGACCTTCCAGGCACAAATCCATGTTGACTGTTCCTGATCAGACCCTGTTTATCCAGATGCTTATATATATTATCTCTAAGTATCCTTTCCATTAATTTACCCACCACTGATATCAAACTAACAGGTCTATAATTGCTAGGTTTATTCTTTGAACCCTTTTGAAACAATGGAACAACTTGCGCAGTACGCCAATCCTCTGGCACTATTCCCGTTTCTGAAGACATTTGAAATATTTCTATCATAGCCCCTGCTATTTCTACACTAACTTCCCTCAATGTCCTAGGGAATATCCTGTCAGGACCTGGAGACTTATCCACTTTTATATTTTTCAAAAGTGTCAGTACTTCCTCCTCTTTGAATCTCATAGTTTCCATAGCTACTCTACTTTTTTCCCTTACCTCACAGAGTTCAATATCCTTCTCCTTGGTGAATACCGAAGAAAATAAATTGTTCAATATCTCCCCCATCTCTTTTGGCTCTGCAGATAGCTGTCCATTGGTCCAAATTTATCCCTCGTTATCCTTTTGCTATTAATAAAGCTGTAGAAACCCTTTGGATTTACTTTCACCTTTCTTGCCAAAGCAACCTCATATCTTCTTTTAGCCTTCCTAATTTCTTTCTTAAGATTCTTTTTACATTCTTTATACTCCTCTAGCACCTCATTTACTCCATGCCTCCTATAATTATTGTAGATATCTCTCTTTTTTCGAAACAAGTGTCCAATTTCCCTTGAAAACCATGGCTCTTTCCAATTTTTACTATTTCCTTTCAACCTAACAGGGACATAAAGATTATGTACTCTTATAATTTCCCCTTTAAATGTCCTCCATTTCTCTTCTACATCCTTCCCATAAAACAAAGTGTCCCAATTCACTCCTTTTAAATCCTTACGCATTCCCTCAAAGTTAGCCTTTCTCCAATCAAAAATCTCCACCCTAGGTCCAGTTCTGACTCTCCATAATTATATTGAAACTAATGGTATTGTGATCACTGGTCACGAAGTGCTCACCAATGCATATCTCCGTCACCTGACCTACCTCATTTCCTAACAGGAGGTCCAGCACTGCTCCTTCTCTGGTCGATACCTCTATGTACTGCTGCAAAAAACTATCCTGCACACATTTTACAAACTCCAAACAATCCAGCCCATTTACAGAATGTAATGTTAACAATCAATAATGCAATAAAATAATAACATTTGTTAAATGAATAACAGTTTATTTACAAACAAAATCATAACAACCCCTCTAACTCAGGGGGAAACTATAACAGAACTCAAAACAGAATCAGCAAAGACCCCCAGCCTTGAAATCGGCTTGTGATAAAACCTTTGAAAGGTCAGCTCACTGGACCATCCTGCGGCCGCGAGGATATGGCCTATTGGCACGTCCATCGCCCTTGCCGCGGAAGTTGATGCCGCCCTGGTGGAATGAGATTTGAATTTATCAGTATCAATTCCAGCACTTCCCAGGACCTGCTTTAGCCGCCTTGAAATTGTTTGCACCGACACCTTACTGTGTGGTTTTTTGTGACTAATAAATAATGCAGACTCTGTTCCTTTTAGAGCTTTAGTGACCTCAATGTAACGAGATAAATGTGAGACTACACATAAGCGATCATCTGCGCAGTATGCTGAAAACACAATCTTACATCCTGTCATGCCTCTTCTACTATGTTTAAGCAAATCATAGACATAAAATATAATGGCATCTGCCGACACATGCATTCTATCTAACCAAAGCTTTTGCAATGTTTGTACACGTTGGGCTGAAACCAACGCCATAAGCATGACCACCTTAACAGTTAATTTGGCTATAGATAGGCTTGTAACCGGAGCCCACTGGTGAAGAAGCATAAGAACTTCACTCACATTCCAAATACCGGCATACCTGGGTTTAGGAGGATTAGAATTGAAAACTCCCTTCATGAATCGAGAAACTAATGGATGTGTCCCTACTGTATGCAATTCTGAATTCATGGGTAAATAAGAAGACAGAGCACTTCTGGCTGAATTGATTGCACTGTAACTTAATTTTTGGTCAAAATAAAGAGTTGACAAAAACTCCAATACGTCTGTGATCCCTGCAGTTTGATATGAAATATTCTGCTGTAGACAGAATTGCTCCCACTTCCTTATCGAGGTGATATATTGCTTCTGTGTACTATCAATGTGTACTATCCCTGCAGGCCGATGTGAGAACATCCACAGTACAATCAGAGAGTCCTCTCCCCAGGTGTGGCCTCCTTAAAATCTGCAAATCAACAGATCAATATGATCATGTAAAGGATGTTGATCCCCAGTTACTGGATTCACCAGTAGATTTTTATTCTTGGGAATACTCATGTGAGGCTCCCTAGCCATTTGTAATACAAGAGGAAACCATGCTTGTGTAGGCTAATCTGGCACTACCAATACCCCTGAAGCGGAGTTCTGCTTGATCTTTTGCAAACATCTGCTGATGAGACAGAATGGAGGAAATACATACACAAACATTCCTCCCCAATGCAGCGAGAACGCATCCACCACTGCTGCCCCAGGATCTGGTTCCCATGAAACATATCTAGGCAACTGATGATTTATTCTAGATGCAAACAAGTCAATATCTGGCATTCCATATTGAACAACTACTTGATTAAATACATCCTGATTTAACATCCATTCTATGTTGTCATTAAACTGACGTGACCGAGTGTCAGCTACCGTGTTGAATCTTCCTGGCAAATAAATTGCTGAAAACCAGATATTTTTGACAATACACCAGCTCCAAATCCGGTTAGCCAGTCTATCACAAGATTGTGACTTGACTCCACCCATGTGGTTTACATATGCCACTGCTGTGGTGTTGTCAATCTGAACCTGCACATGCAAGTCCCTCCTGGTAGAACAATAAGCCTTAAGCCCATACCAGGTTCCCAACAACTCTAAATAATTAATCCCTCTTAATTGAAGAAGGGATGTCTCATCAACATTCCATCTGCCTCCGCAACTAGAAGACATATCTGTTGCACCCCAACCCAGTGCACTTACATCAGTCTGTAATATCATTGAAGGTGGTTCCACCAAGACCTTCCTAAAACTTTTTGAAATATTTACTATCCAGCATGGTATGTCAGAAATTGCCCCAACTGACAACTGCATAGGCCTATCAAAATGGCCCCTTTGTATTCTCAGTGCCGGTTCCTTTAATCGTTGTAATTGTTGATAATGTAGAGTACCATACTGCACAGCTGGAAATGCTGCCACAAACTTCCCAATTAACCTGGCTACTTGTCTAATTGAAGGTCATTGTTCTCCAAGGAGATTAACACAGTCCTCAATTAACTGATCCAATTTATCCCTGGGCAAAGTTACCAACATGTGATTTGAGTTTATGGTAAATCCCAAATAATCAATGATTTGGACTGGTGATAATTTAGATTTATCTGGATGAACGACAAAACCCAATTGTTCAAAAGTGAATTTAACAACTGAAACAGATGACTGAGCTTCAGCATGAGTCCTTCCAACAATCAGAATATCATCTAAATAGGCCATTACAACATGCCCCTGAGCTCTGAGTAATGCTAACACAGGTTTTACTAATTTAGTAAATAGTCTAGGAGCTGAGGTTAATCCATTAGGCAATGCCTTGAATTGCCACAACTGAGTCATCCAAATAAATTTCAAATATCTTCTATCATCACCATGAATAGACACCGAGTAATACGCATCCTTTAAATCAATGCTTGCCATATAACACCCTTTGGAAACTAGATGTTTGGCCGTGGTAAAGGTTTCCATTTTGAAATGCCTATAACAAACAAATTTGTTCAAACTCGTTAAATCCAGAATAACTCTACATCCCCCAGTCTTTTTAGATCTGGGAAATATGCTTGACACAAATTGTCGACTTTGATAGACTGAAGTCTCAATTACCCCTTACTTATATAATGACTGAATCTCTGCTTGAATAAGCACATTTTCTTCATCTGAAAATATAAGTTTCCGTCTAGGAACATGTTGATTAGGTGGACTGTCATTAGAGTAAAATTCAATGTTCATCCCTTCAATACTGCTATGTATAAATTAATCTGATGTCAACTCCTGCCATTGTTTGAGAAACAATGTTAACCTACCCCCAATTTTAACAGCAACATTAGTTAATTCATTGTCTGTCAAAGGTATATTCCTTACCTGCATCTATCCTTGCTGACCTTGTTGTCCACGACCTGTTGTAGAGAAAGGCACCTTCCCCTTCATACCGGTGGCAGCCTGCCAGTTCCGATATTGAAGACCTGAACGGCTGGTTCCTTCTCCTGCATCCACACTAGTGCCTTTCCGATAAGGAACAAACCATTGCCTTGTTTGCCAGCCGGCTTAATGAGGGCCATGGTTTTAACATCTTCATGACAGTCTTTTACCCTTTTTGCAAGGTTACCTCCAAACAGCAGATTTCGTGGCGGTACACTGGTCGGTTTGCACAAACTCGCCAAGTTAGGATTAATCACTGGCCTTATAGCAGCCCTCCTGATATTGTTAATTTTAAAAAAATGCACTACACAAAAATCCAAGTGCATCCTGGTGTGCTTCTAACATATTCGTTGTATCAATAACTTTTACAACAGCCGTGACACCTGCCGACAACAGTTTAAGCACTTTTTGGAATTTCATCTCCTGGGCCCTAGCTGGCATACCCAACTGTGACCAAATTTGGTGATTAACCACCGGTACCTTCAGGAGATCACAATTAACAGGAGCTTCATCCATAGCTAGCTCCTGTAACTGGTGGGAGAGCATATTCTGAATTGCTTCAGCCAATTCTGTTTCAATCGCCTCTCCTGCCTCTCTAGGCACAGCAAATTTTTCAGCAATATTTGGAATTACCTCCAACTGAACTCCTTTACTGCTCTCCCCCACCATAGAATCGGTGTCAGCAAACTGCACTGATGGAACATCCTCCTCACAGGCAGGATATTCCTGCAGCCCTGTAACAGGTGCTGCTAGCACAGGCTCTCCCACAGCCTGGCTTGGGCACCACTCCTCCTCACGGAGCTGGTCCCTGTCAAGCATTCTTTGTAATAAAATCTCGACCTGGGAGAGCCGTGAGCAAACGGACTCTCCTATGGAGGGTATAACCTCCAGGCCCGACTCAGGGTCCACGGGCCTATCTGACTTGCCAGTGGCCTTCCGCCCTACTGGCAAGCCTCCACTGCTCACAGGCAGTGGGTCCGCAACCACTGGCTGTGTAGCCAGCACCGGACCAGGTGTACCAGACGGGCCTCCATCAACAACTCTCTCCTGGTCATTTTCCTTCCTACCTCCGGAGCGCCTCGCCGACACCTTCTTCATTTTCTGCAACATTTCTCCAATCGTCGCAGAAAATGACCACTGGAAAAATTAAAAAAACTTACCTCGCGTTTTTAAACTTACCGTTTGGAGGAGCGCTGCTGCTCCAACCGGCCGACTACACCGATGCGTCTGACGTCATGACGCACCATCGGCTTTATGGGGTTCTTCACGTAGTCACTCACGTGACTCCGAAGTAAAATCAAAATTAGGTGGCGGTGTTGGTGTCATTGTTACCTAGATGTTCCAGGGATGAGTGTAGAGCCAGGGAGATGTTATTTGGTGTGGACCAGTTGCGGCAGTAAGCAAATTGCAGTGAATCAAGACTGAGTTGGAGGCTGGAGTTGATGTGCATCAATACCAGTTTCTCAAAGTACATCGTGATAATGGACGTCCGAGCCACTGGGTGGAGGTCTGTAAGACATGCTACCCTGTTTTTCATTTGCAGTGGGATAATAGTGGTTATCTTAAAGCAGGGGTCGGCAACCTACGGCCCCCAGGTTGAATGCGACCCGTAATCCCAAATCATCCGGCCCGCAGACAGATTTTTTTCCCGTGATCATCTGCCTCGCCGAGCACCGAGCTCTGGCTGTACCGCATCCTGCGCAAAGCCGCCGGCACGGCCGCGCACCTTCTGTGAACACGTTTAAGAAGGAACTGTAGATGGTGGAAAAATCGAAGGTAGACAAAAATGCTGGAGAAACGTAGCGGGTGAGACATGCAAGGATTGCATGAGGCTGTCTCACCAGCTGAGATTCCCCAGCATTTTTGTCTACCTTCTGTGAATACGTGATTTGATGCCTGCCATCCGGGGCGGAATGGGGGCTGGATCCATGTGTACACGTGATAGATGTGGCCCGCCATCCACTCACAGACATGCGCCCTGGCCCCTATGCAGAACAAGGTTGCCGACCCCTGTCTTAAACCTAAGATCGGCATAGGGAAAAATTAATGATGTTGTTAAATTCTGAGGACATGGCCAGTGACTCCATTGGGCCAGTTGCCTCTTGTATGTTCACCCTCTGGCCACCCACAGTGACCATGTACAGTTGCACCTGAGCCTGTCGGAGCAGTGTTGTCGTTTCACTGGCCTTACATTCAAAACAAGCATAGTTTGTATTGTGCTTGCCAGGAGAAATATATTGTTGCCAGCAATATTGCTCTACTTTGCTTTATAATCCTTGATAGCATGCAAGCCTTGCCATGCTCAACATCCATTCTATAACGTGGTAACTGGAACAACACACAGAATTCCAGCAATGGCCTAACCAACGATTTATAACGTCGTATCATAACCTCCCTGTTCATATGTTCTGTGCTCGTTAATGAAGAGTAAAAGAGAGACAAAAGATGACATTGGACTGCTGGAAAACCACGCTGGAAAAGTAGTAATGGTGAATAAAGAAATGTCAGATTAATTGATTATGTTTATTGCACAGTGGAAGACAACAGCAATGTGCCAGAAATTCAAAAAAGTCAGGGACAGAAGTTAATGGAGTGGCTATTACTAAGTAGAAGGTGCTTGGAAATTTGAAAACCTGAAGGTGGATAAGTCATCTGGACCAGATGGACTGCACCCTAGGGTTCTGATAGAGGTTGTTTTAGAGATTGTGGGCACTAGTCGTGATCTTTCAAGAATCACTAGAGTCAGGAGTGATTCCAGAGTAACATTGCAAATGTTACCCTGCTGTTTCAGAAATGAGCAAGGCCAAAGAGGAGAAAGATGAGGCCAATTAGCCTGACTTCATTGGTTGGTAAGATTTTAGAGTCCATTATTAAGGATAAGAGTTCCAAGTACTTGATAAGGATAAGAGTTCCAAGTACGTGATAAAATAGGCCAAAGGCAGCTTGGTTTTATGAAGGGGAGATCTTGCCTGCCAAATCCGTTGAAATTCTTTGAAGAAGTAAATAATAGGATAGGAGAATCAGTAGATGTTGTTTATTTTGTTGTTTACTTTGATTATCAAAAGTCCTTTTGGAAGGCTGCTAAAGAAGATTGCCCATGGTATTCGAGGGAAGATACTAAGTTCATAAGTCCATAGGTCAGGAGCAAAAGTAGGCCATTTGGCCCATCGAGTCTACTTTGCCATTCAATCATGGCTGATCTATCTTTCTCTCTCAACCATATTCTCCTGCCTTCTCCCCATAATCCCATGACACCCTTACTAAAGAAGTATCTGTTAATCTCCGCCTTCAAAATACACAATGACGTCCTTCACAGCCGTCTGTTACAATGAATTCCACAGATTTACCACCTTCTGAGTAAATAAATGTATCCTCATCTCATTTCCAAAGGTATTACCTTTTATTCTGAGGTTATGACCTCTGGCCCTAGACTTTCCCACCAGTGGAAACATTCTCTCCACATCCACTCTATCCAGGCCTTTCACTATTCAGTAAGTTTTAATGAGGTCCTTCCCTTCATCCTTCAAAACTCCACCATGTATAGGCTCAGTGCCATCAAATGCTCATCATGTATTGACCCCAAAAATTCCTGGGATCATTCTTGTAAACTTCCTCTGGACCCTCTACAACTCTGGCACATCCTTCCTCAGATATGGGACCCAAAACTGCTCATAATACTCCAAATGCTATCTGACCAATGCCTTAAAAAGCTTCACCATAACATCCCTGTTTTTGTATTCTAGCCCTCTTGAAATATATGCTAACATTGCATTTGCCTTCCGTATACAGATTCAATGTACAAATTAACCTGTTGGGAATCCTACACCATAATTCCAAGTCCCTTTGCACCTCCGATTTCTGGATTCACTCCCCATTTAGCGAATAGGTTACGCCTTTATTCCTACTACCAAAATGCACAAGTCCACACTTTGTTACACTGTGTACCATCTACTAATTCTTTGCCCACTCTCCAAACTTGTCCAAGTCCTTCTGCAGAGACCCTGTTTCACTACAGTACCTGCCCCTCCACTTATCTTCGTTTCGTCTGCAAACATGGCCATAAAGCCTTCAATTACCTCATCCAAATCATTGATGTACTAGCATGGATAGTTTGGCTGAATGGAAGAGGCAGTGGGAATAAAGGGGGGGATTTCCAGTTGGCTGCCAGTGACAATGGAATTGATGGCTTTGCAGCCATGGTTTTGGATGATAAAAAGATAGGTGGAGGATCAGGTAATGTAGAGGAACCAGGGAGTCTGCAGAAAGACATGGACAGGTTTAGTGATAGCCCTGTCCCACAGTGCGAGTTCATTCCAAGAGCTCTCCCGAGTTAAAAAAAAAAATCAAATGCATGGTAAGCACGGAGAATGAACGTAGCGGGTACGTTGGAGCTCGGGAACGTCTCTTAGCGCTAACGGCAGGTAGACAATAGACAATAATAGACAATAGACAATAAGTGCAGGAGTAAACCATTCAGCTCTTCGAGCCAGCACCACCATTCAATGAGTTCATGGCTGATCATCCCCAATCAGTACCCCGTTCCTGCCTTCTCCCCATATCCCCTGACTCTGCTACTTTTAAGAGCCCCTATCTAGCTCTCTCTTGAAAGCATCCAGAGAACCTGCCTCCACCACCCTCTGAGGCAGAGAATTCCACAGACTCACCACTCTCTGTGAGAAAAAATGTTTCCTCGTCTCCATTCTAAATGGCTTACTCCTTATTCTTAAATGGTGGCCACTGGCTCTGTCTTCCCCAACATCGGGAATGTGTTTCCTGCCTCTAGCGTGTCCAAGCCCTTAACAATCTTATATGTTTCAATGGTACTTGCTAACGGCAGGTAAGCACGGGAAGACTCGTGAAGATTTTTCAACATGATGAAAAATGTCCACGAGAGCCCCGAGTACCGACGAGTGGCCATTACCGTAAATCTCAGAGTTCGAATCAGGGTAAATTCGGGAGAACTCTTGGAATGAACTCGTACCGTGGGACAGGGAAAGAAGTGGCAGATGGAACATCGTGTAGCAAAATATGCGGTCATGCAGGGTTGAAAGGGAAAGACAGATCAGCCATGATTAAATGTTGACTCAATGAGCAGATGGCCTAATGGGCCTGTCCCACTTACGTGATTTTTTTCGGCAATCTGCTGGCACCCGTCATATTTGCAGCAGGTCGCCGAAAAATGTCAAAATATTGAAAATCCAGCGGCAACCAGAAAAAGGCACGACACTTTGGGCGACTACTGACGACCAAACTGGTGTTACTGCGCGACGTGGGCAGGCCCTTAATTATTTTCCTAGAATTTATGAACCCTAAACACATTCTTCACTACCTGTTCTGCCATTTCAAGGGTTCCCTGGCTTGTACACTAGGGGCCCTCTGTTCTGCAATATTCCCCAAGGCTTACCATTCATCGTATATGTCTGAACCTTATCAGTTCTCCACAATTGTACCATCTAATCATCTATCTTTCTATTTACTTTTAAAACTCTGTGTGTGTGTGTGTGTGTGTGTGTGTATGTGTGTGTGTGTGTGTGTGTGTGTGTGTGTGTGTCTGCCGGCCGACCGACCGGGTGTGTGTCACATTCCATTTTTTTTCAGATAAGATTTTCGCCCTTTGATTCCCTGGTCTGCCAAAACCAGATCCTCAAACGCCTTTCCTTTCTCTAAAATAGAGAAAGTGGATTGGGGGTGATAGGGAGTGGGGAATAGATGGACTACCCCTACCCCCCCTCCCTCTCTACCACCCCACTCTTTCCCCTCTCTCCTCCCCACCCCCCCCCTCTCCCCCTCCCTCCACAATCTTTCCCCATCCCACCCCTACCCCATCTCTCTCTCCTCCCCTCCCTCTCCATCCCTCACCTCTCCCTCCCCCTTCCCCCACACCTCTCTCACCCTTCCCCACCCCTCTCTCCTCCCCCACCCCCTCTCCTCTCTCCTCCCCCTCTACATCTCCCTCTCCTCACCCCTCTCCCGCTCCTCCCCCTCCCACCCCCATCCTTATCTCCCACCCCCCTTCCCTCTCCCCCACCCACCCACTTCCCTCTCTCGCCCCACCCCCTTCCCTCTCTCCCCCACCACCTTCCCACTCCCCCTCCTCACTCTTCCCCCCTCCCTCCACACTCTTCCCCCTCTCTCCCCCCTACCCCATCTCCCCCCCTCACCCACACCTCCTCTCCTCTCTCCTCCCCTCCCCCACACCTCTCTCTCCCTCTCCATCCCTCACCCATCTCCCTCTCCCCCCGCCTCCTCCCACCCCATCTCTCTCTCCCCCACCCCTTCCTCTCTCCCCCACCCCTTCCATCTCTCCCCCACCCTCTTTTTCCCTACCCCTCTCCCTCTTCCAGCACTCCCACCTAACCCCATCCCCCTCCCTCTCTCCCCCTTCCCACCCCTGTCACTCCCCCACCTCTATCCCTCCCCCCCCTCCCTCCCCTCCCTATCTCCCCCCACCCCTCCCCCACTGCTTTCTCCCTCTTCCACCCCTCCCCCTCCCCTAAACTTCCCCACTCCCCCCCTACACCTCTCCCCCTCCCTCCCCACTCTTTCCACTTCTCTCCCCCCCCCGTCCCCCACCCATCCCCCATCTCTCGCTCCCCCTCCACTCTCTCCACCTCTCCCTCCCCCATCTTCCTCCCCCCTCCCTTTCCTACCCTCTTCTCCACCACCCCTCTCCTCTCACCTCTCCCCCTCTTCACCTCTCCCTCCCCTTCCCCCACCCCTCTCTACCCCCCTCCTCCTCCCATCCCCTTCCCTCTCTCCCCACCCCCCAATTCTTCTCTCCCCCGGCCCTTCCCTCTCTCCCCCGCCCCCTTTCCCCTACCCCTGTCCCTCTTCCACCACCCCCAACCCCCCTCCCCCTACCCCACTGTCCCTCTTCCACCACTCCCCCTACCCCTCACCCCCCCCACTCTTCCACTTCTCCCCCTCCCTTCCCCCTCCCTCCCCTCTCTCCCCCAACCCCTTTTTCCCTACCCCTCTCTCCCTTCCACCACTCCCCTCCCCTCCCTCTCTCCCACTTCCACCACGCCCCCTACCTCCCCCCCTCTCTCCCACTTCTCTTTCCCTTCCGCCACCTCTCTCCCACCCCACCCTCTCTCCCCTCCCCACCTCTCTCCCCCTCCCTCCCTATCTCCCCACCCCTTTCCCCTACTCCTCTCACCCTCTTCCACCACTCCCTTCTCCCTCTCTCTCTCTCCCACTTCCACCACTCTCCCCTACACCTCTCACACTCCCTCCCCACTTCCACTTCCCTCTCCCTCATCCCCCATCCCCCACCTCTCCCCATCCCCCTCCCCCTCTCTCCCTCTCCCTTCCCTCTCCGTCCCCACTCTTCCCCCTCTCTCCGCTCTCTCCCCTCCCTCCCCACTCTTCCCCCTCTCCTGCCACTCTCCCCATCCCTCCACATCTCTTTCTTTCTCTCTCACCCCTACCCCTCTCCCTACCCCTCTTCTCCCTCCTCCACTTCTCCCTCTCTCCCCCCTCCCCCACCCCTCCCCCACGCCCCTCTCCCCTGAACCCTCTCACACCCTCCCCCAACCCCCCCCCTCCTCCCTTCCCCTCCTCCCTCTCTCTCCCCCTCCCCCACCCTCTCAACCCCTCACCCCCTTCCCCTCGCTCTTGCCAAACCCCCTCCCTGCTACTCACCTCTCCCCCTCCCCACTCTTCCCCCTCAATCCCTCCCCCCTCTCACCCTCCCATTTCTCCCTGTCTCTCTCCCCTCCCCTCCCCCCCCCACCTCTCTCCCCCCTCTCCTCACCCGTCCTCTCCTCCCCCTCCAACCTCTCTCCTACCCCTCTTCCTCCCCCTCTCCTCTTCCCTCCCCTCCATTTTCCTCCTCTCTCCCGAACCCCTCTCCTCTCACCTTCCCCTCTCCTCTCCTCTCCCTAACCCTCTACACCCCACTCTTCCACTTCTCCCCTCCCTTCTCCCTCTCCTCTCACCCCTCCCACCCACTCCCCTCCCCCTCCCCTCTCTTCTACCTCTCTCTCCTCCCCTCTCTCTCCCACTTCACTTTCCCTCCGCCACCTCTCTCCCACCACCACCTCTCTCCCTCCCCACCTCTCTCACCCCTCCCTCCCTCCCCAATTCTCCCACCCCTTTCCCCTACTCCTCTCCCCTCTCCACCCTCCCCCTTTCTCCCTCTCTCATCTCTCCCTCCTCCTCTCTCCACTTCCTCCCATCTCCCCCCTCCCTTCCACACCATACCCCCCCCATCCCCCACCTCTCCCCATTCCCCCCCTCACCCGCTCTCGCCTCCCTTCCTCTCCTCCCCCACTCATTCTCTTGCTCTCCACTCCCCTTCCCTCCCCACTCTCCCCCTCACCTGCCACTCTCATCCCCATCCCTCCACACTCTTTTCCTCTCCTCACACCCTACCCCTCCCCTACCCTCTTCCCTCCCTCCACACTGTTCCCCCTCTCTCCCCTTCCCTTCTCCCTCTCTCCCCCCTCCCCCACCCCACCCTCACACTCCTGAAACCCTCTCACACACCTCCCCCACCCCCCTCTCCTCCTCCCTCTCTTCTCATCTCCCTCTCTACCTCCTCCCACCCCAACCCTCTTCAACCCCATCTCCCCCCACCCCCTTCCCCTCGCTCTGCCCATCTCTCCCTCGACCTCTCCCCCTCTCTCCTCTCCCTCCCCTCCACACCCTTCTCACCCCACACCTCTCATCCTCCCCTCCCCTCTTTTTTTTTTCTCTCTCTCCCTCCTCTCTCTCTCCTCTTTCCACCACTCTCTTCTCTATTTCCCCTCTCTCTCTCCCTCTCCTCTCCCCCCTCCATTTCCTCTGTCCTAACCCCTCGTCCCTAACCCCTCTCCTCTCATCTCTTCCCATCCCCCTCCCTCCTCCCCTCTTCCTCCTCCTCCTCTCTCTCCATCTCTTCTTTATTCTTCTCTCCTCTCCTCTCCCCTCCCCTCCCCCTCTCTACCCCCCTCGACTGCCACCCTCAGGGACATGCTGCTCCGCCCTGCCCACCCCCGCAACCGCACGTTGGGGGAACAGATCTGCATTTGGTTTAGTATACTTTTAAAACTCTGTGTGTGTGTGTGTCTGCCATTCGACCGACCGGGTGTGTCACATACCATTTTTTTTCCATATAAGATTTTAGCCGTTTGATTTGTTTTTTTTTTTTTATTTTTTTTTTTTGTTATAATTCCCTGGTCTGCCAGAACCAGACCCTCAAACGCCACCATTTTTTCCATTTTGCTAGACATTACACTTTTACATTCACAAATGCACTCCTCATTACATTTAGACATTTTTATGTACACAATGTTTAATAAAATCCTTCCCCCACCCCCCAATTTTTTCAAAATCTTAAAAAAATACAAATTAAATGGGTGATGTCCACTCGTGTATTGTCCAATGCCCAATGCTCACAGATGTTCCAATCGGAATGGATCTCATTTACATCTGCCCTTGCACCAGCCCCACCCCCCCCCCCCCCCCCCCCACCCCCCCCCCCCCCCGCCCCCCCCTGATGTTCCAGCACGTTCCATTGTGTGGATGTCACAATGCCATCCCTCGCAGATGTCCAGTCTGAATGGATCTCGTTTACATCTGCCTTTGGCCCAGCCCCCAGCATCCCCCCCCCCCCCCCCCCCCCCGCAGCCTGTGTCGAAGCACTTTGATCACGTTGTGGGAATAGAAAGAGGAGTGGGGGTGACAGAAGTGGGAATAGGGACTGCCCCTACCTCTCCCCCTCTACCCCCCACCACCCCCTCCC
Organism: Okamejei kenojei; assembly: GCA_035221665.1. NCBI lineage: Eukaryota > Metazoa > Chordata > Chondrichthyes > Rajiformes > Rajidae > Okamejei > Okamejei kenojei. Next base: position 60,308,599 of record CM069144.1, on the reverse strand, counting down.
CACTCTTCCCCCTCCCTCCCACACTCTTCCCTCCCCCTCTCTCCCCTGCCCCCATCTCCCCCTCCCCTCCCTCCCCCACCCCCACACCGCTCTCCCCTCCCTCTCTGCTCCTCCTCAACCCCCACACCTCCTCCTCCCCCCTCTCGCATCTCCCTCCTCCTCACCTTTCCCTCTCCACATCCTCCTCCCACATCCCTCTCCTCCCCCTCCCCAACCCCCTTCCATCTCGCTCCTCCACCCTTTTTCAATTCCCCCTACCCCCTCTCTCCCTTCCACCTAACTCCCCCTACCCCCCTCCCCCTCCCTCTCTCCCACTCTTCCACCACCCCCCCACCCTTGCCCCTCTCCCCCCTTCCACAACCCACTCCTTCCCACACCCCTGTCCCTCCCCACCTCCATCCCTCCCATCTCCCCCACCCCCTCCCCTTTCACTGTCTCCTCTGACCACCCCTCCCCCTCTCCCTCTCTCCACTTCCAGCCCCCCTGACACTCCTCCTCCCCCTCCCTCACCTCTCCACCCCTCTCTCCCCACTTCTCTCCCCCATCCCCCGTCCCCTCCCACCCCTCTCCCCCGTCTCCCCTTCCTCTCTCGCCTACTCTTACCCCTCTCTCTGCACTCCCCCTCCCTCCCCACTCTCTTCCCCCTTCCCCTACCCACTCTCCCACCTCCCCCAACCACCCACCCCCTCGCTCCACACTCCCCTCTCGCCCCACAATCCCTCTCCCTAACCCCCTCCCCTCCCTACCCCCAACTCTTCCCTACCCCTCCCCGCGCGTCCCTCCCCCTCCCTCCTTTCTCCCACTCCCGAATCCCTCTCCATCTCCCCCCTCCCCTACCCCTACTGATCACCCCCTCCCCACTGCTGCTCCCCTTCCCCTCTCTCTCCCCCCATCCCATCTCCCTCCCCCTCACCCCTCCTCCTCACCCTCCCACCCCTCTCCTGCCCCCGTGCCCGACCCACACCCCATCTCCCATCGCCCACCCCCCCTTCCCGTCTCTGTGCACGACTCCCGCTGCCCCACTGCGCTCACATCCCCATCTTTCCATTCTCTCTTTTCTCTCTCTCCCTTCCCCCAACCCTTCCCACCCCACCTCTCTCCCTCCTTAACCCCTCTCTCCCCCCCTTCCTTTTCTCCTCCCACCCCCAGCCCCTTTCCTTTCCCCTACTCCTCTCCCTCTTCCACCACTCCCCCTTCCCCTCTCTCTCTCTCCCACTTCCACCACTCCCCCCCTACATCTCTCACCCGCACCTGCCCACTTCCACTTCTCTCCCCCATCCCCCACCCCCACCTCTCCCCCCCATCTCCCTCCCCCACCCCTCTCTACCCCCCTCACATCCCCTCTCCCTCCCCCCTCTCCACTCTTGCCCCCTTCCACCTCCCCCCTCCCTCCCCACTCTTCCCCCTCCCCTACCACTCTCTCCCTCCCTCCACACTCTTCCCTCTCTCCCTACTCCTCTCCCTCTCCCTCCACACTCTTCCCCCTCTCTCCCTTTCCCCTCCTCCCTCTCCCCCTCCCCCACCCCACCCACATCCTCTCTCACCCCCTCCCTGAACCCTCTCACACCCTCTCCCCCCCTCCCCCACTCCCCCTCCTCCTCCCTTTCCCCCCTCTCCTCCTCCCTCTCCACCTCGCTCACCCCTCCCGGGGACCCCCTCTCCTCCCCCACCCCTCTTCACCCCCCATCTCCCCCACCACTCCCTTCCCTCGCTCTTGCACCACTCCCTGCTACCCCCTCTCCCCCCCACTCTTCGCCTCTCCCTCCCCACCTCTCACCCTCCCCTTTCTCTCTGTCCCCCTCCTCTCTCACCCCTCTCACTACCCACCTCTTCCCTCTCCTTTATCTCTTCTCTCCCTCCTCTCTCTCCCCCTCCACTCTCTCTCCACCTCACCCCTACCCCTCTTCCTCCACCACTCCTCTCCCTTTTCCTCCCCTCTGCTTCCTAACCCCTCTCCTCTCACCTTCCCCCTCTCCTCTCCCCCTCCCCTTTCCCCACCCCTCCTACCCCTCACCCACCCTCAGGGACATGCTGCCCTGCCCCCCACCCGCAACCGCACGTTGGGGGAACAGACCCAAAGGGTCTGCACTTGGTCTAGTATACTATTAAAACTCTGTGCGTGTGTGTCTGCCGACCGACCGACCAGATCTACGCTTTGATACCACAGTTCGCCAAAACCACACTTTCAAACCCCGAGATATTTTCCACTTTGCCACACATTACACTTTTACATTCACAAATGCACTCCTCATTACATTTAGACATTTTTAAGTACACAATTTTTAATAAAATACTTCCCCCCCCCCCAATTTTTCAAAATCTTAAAATAATCAAACTGCGCTCACCCATAGAATGTTGGTGAACGTTCCATCATGTGATGTTACAATGCCATCCCTCACAGATGGCCAATCGGAATGGATCTCATGTACATCTGCCTTTGCCCCAGTCCCAGCCCCACACCCCCCCCCCCCCCCCCCCCGGCAGCCTGTGTTGAAACACTTGATCACGTGTGTGGGAATAGAGAAAGAGGACTGGGGGAGATAGGGTGGGGAGTAGATGGACTGCCCCTACCCCTCCCCCTCCCTCTCTACCACCCCACTTGTTTCCCCTCTCTCCCCCCACCGCTCTCCCCACTACTCCACACTTTTCTACCTCCCTCCCCTACCAATCCCCCCTCCCCTCCCTCCCCCCTCCCCCACACCTCTCGCACCCTTCCCCATCTCTCTCCTCCCACCCCTCTCTCCCTCCCCACCCCTCTCTCTCTCCTCCCCACCCCTCTCTCCTCCCCACCCCTCTCTCCTCCCCCTCTCCATCTCCCCTCCTCACCCTCTCCCTCTCCTCCCCCTCCTCCTCCCACCCCTGTCTACCTCTCTCCCACTCCCCCCTTTCCTCTCCCCCACCCCCCTTCCCTCTCTCCCCCCACCCCTTCCCCCCTCCCCCTCTCCACTCTTCCCCCTCTCCACACTCTTCCGCCTCTCTTGCCCCCTCCCCTCCCTCCCCCCTCCTTCCCCCACTCCATCTCCGTCTCCTCACCTCTCCCTCTCCTCCTCCCACCGCCATCCCTCTCTCCCCCCCCCTTCCTCTCTCCCCACCCCCTTCCATCTCTACCCCACCCTTTTTCCCTACCCCTCTCTCCCCTCTTCCGCCACTCCCCCCAACCCCCTCCCCTCCCCTCCCTCCCCTCTCTCTCCCACTTCCACCGCCCCCCTACCCCTCTCCCCCTCCCTTCCCACTCTTCCACATCTCTCCCCTTTCCACACCGCTGTCCCTCCCCACCTCTCTCCCTCCCCCCTCCCTCCCTATCTCCCCCCACCCTTTCCCTATACCCCTTTTTCCCTCTTCCACCCTTCCCCCTCCCCTCCCTCTCTTCAACTTCCACCACTCCCCCTACACCTCTCCCCTCCCCCCCATTCTTCCACTCCTCTCTCCCCATCCCCCACACCTCCCCATCTCCATGCCCCACCCCCCTTCCCTCTCCCTCCCCACTCTTACACCTCTCTCCGTTCTCCCCCTCCCTCCCCACTCTCCCCCTCCCGTCCCTCCACACACTTCCCTCTCTCACCCCTACCCCTCTCCCTCCACACTTTCCTCTCTCTCCCCTTCCCCTCCTCCCTCTCCCCCCCCTCCCCCACCCCTCTCTCATCCCCTCCCTGAACCCTCTCACACCCCCCAAACCCTTTCCTCCTCCCTCTCCCCCTTTACATCTCTCTCTCTCCTCACCCCTCCCACCCCTATCTCCCTCACCCCTCTTCACCCCTCCCCCACCCCCTTCCCCTCACTCTTGCACCACTCCCTGCTACCCCTCTCCCCCCTCACTCCCCACCTTTCCCCTCTCCCTCCCCTCCTCATCTCTCACCCTCCCTTTCTCTCTCTCTCCCCCTCCTCTCTCACCCCCTCTCTCTCCCCACCTCTCCCCCTCTCCTTTCTCTCTCTCTTCCTCCTCTCTCTCTCCACCTCTCCCCAACCCTATTGCTCCTCCTCTCCCCTCCCTCCTCCCTTTCCTCCCCTCTTCTCCCTAACCCCTCTCCTCTCACCTTCCCCTCTCCTCCCCCCTCCCCTTCCAGAGGATTCTTCCCATCAATGAAAAATAAAAGGGTTATTAGAGTTGAAATGGTACGAAACTGCAGTTGCATTGGGTGGCCTTGCACCCTGCTTGAAGTGGTATGAAACTGCACTTCAATTTGGTGGCCTTGCACCCTGCTTGAAGTGGTATGAAACTGCACTGCATTTTTTGGCCTTGCACCCTGCTTGAAGTGGTGAGAAACTGCACTTGAATTTGGTGGCCTTGCACCCTGTTTGAAATGGAATTTAAAGGAATAGCCATGAGTCAACTGCCAGCCCACCAGCCGTGAGTGAGTTGCCAGCACATCAGGCTTGAGTGACTGAGTTGCCACCCCAAGAATCCATACTAGCCCTCTGGAAACCCTCTAGAACCCTTCAGCCCACAACACCCATACTAGCACTCCAGAAAGCCCCGACCCCTCCTCGCCATCAATATTGGAATTGGTGGAGAGGTGGAATATTGCATTGGAGGACCAGCCCTCCCATGTGAACATGGGACCCAACGGGTCCTACTTAGTCTAGTAATTATTAGAATTATATTCCATCTGCCATTGCTCTGCCCATTTCACCAACTCATCATCACTATCCACAACACTTGATTTTACAGTCGTTTGTGAACATACTGATCATATCTGCTACATTTGAGTTTATTAAAAAAAAATAAAGATCATAGCATGAATCCACATGGTAGACCATTTGGCCACAGGCTTCCAATTCCACCATGACTCTCTCTCTCTCCAACAATCAAGCCAATTTTGGATCCAATTTACTGGGACACCTCAGATTCTATAGCTTCCATCAACCACATTAACACATTGTGTATGCGTTCATCGATACATTTCTTGAATAGCTTATAACTAGCAAACTCTCAATTTGTTAAAGCAAGCAATGGACTTATGTGCATCCCAGGTTATAAAGAATTTGCAAATTGCTTGACAACAATTATACCAAAATCCTGTAAATTGACCCTCCTTCCAGATCAAAGCTCATAATTATCCTACTTGGCAGTAACTTTATACAGTGCAAACTGAGCAGTCTTAAGACTGTTTCCTGTAAACTGATTGAATGATTATTACTAATCCAATTTAATTACAACCTGGTAGTATTTTATAACATAATTATACCATTAGACGGTGATCAAAGAATATGCCACAAAATGACAAATTTTGACAAAATGTACCAAATGACAGCAAATCAGTGAAGTGAAAATACAATTTGAAAGGTGGGGCAGATATCTGTGTAGACCATAAACACTGCCAGAGACGTTTAGACAATTGGCCTGTTGTGCAATATTAAAAACTGTGCAATAGCAATTGTTAATCCTATTCTAAAATACACATTTCATTTTATTCAACAGAAGAGCTGCACACTGATTTCAAGGAAGTGTGGTTTTCCATTCACTGTTTGACCAGCTCTTGCCTTGTTTAATGCCAACTTTGGCCTGTAATAAACTCCATGAATGGAGTGAAGGTAAAATGAACAAATGTGAGCAGGATTAGCAGAAAACTACAGTATTTCAGTGAGTCCAAGGCTTCTCTTGCTCTGACATTCACTCAGTGAACAACAAAGTTTGACTTTGAGTTTAAATTATTATCACATGAACCGAGTTACAGAGAACAAATTTTGTTGCGTGCCAACCAGTCACCGGAAAGACAGTACATGATTACAATTGAGGCATCCACAGTGCACAGAGACATGATAAAGGGAATAACATGAATACCTTTTAGTACAAGAGAACATCCAGTAAAGTCCGAACATAGATAGAATCTTATAGAAACATATATCCAAACATAGATAGTCTGAGGGTCTCCAATAAGGTAGATAGAAGCTCAGGACTGCTCTCTAATTGTTGGTAGGATAGTTCAGTTGCCCGATAACAGCTGGGAAGAAACTGTCCCTGAATCTGGTGTGTTTTCATACTTCTATACCTGTTGCTTGGTGGGAGAGGGGAGAAGAGGGGGTAGCTGGGGTGCGACTCATCCTTGATTATGCTGGTGGCCTTGCCGACGCAGTGTGAGGCATCAATTGAGTCAATAGCAGAGAGGTTGGTTTGTGTGATGGTCTGGGTTGAGTCCACAAATCTCTGCAATTTCTTGCTGTTGTGGACGGAGCTGATCACAAACCTGCTGTGATACATTGCGATAAAATGCTTTCCACAGCTTATCTGTAGAAGATAGTGAGAGTTGCTGGGGACATGCCTTCTAAGGAAGTTGGTGTGCTTAGATGTTCTTGAACTTCAAAGACTTGAAGTAGAGCTGGAAACCAAGATAAAATAAAATCCAAAGAGATTCCAGAATTTGGACTAAAATATAAGACTCTCAAATGTGAAAGTGTTTTGAGAGAAATAATAGTCCTCTTAATGATCAGCATGGCCATCATTTTAACTTAGAATTAGGTTAGGTAAGGGGGAGACCTGGGTGTCCTTGTACACCGGTCACTGAAAGTTGGCGTGCAGGTACAGCAGGCAGTGAAGAAAGCTAATGGAATGTTAGCCTTCATAACAAGAGGATTTCAGTATAGGAGTAAAGAGGTTCTTCTGCAGTTGTATAGGGCTCTGGTAAGACCACACCTGGAGTATTGCATACAGTTTTGGTCATCCTAATTTGAGGAAGGACATCCTTGTGATTGAGGCAGTGCAGCGTAGATTAACAAGATTGATCCCTCGGATGGCGGGACTGTCATATGAGGAAAGATTGAAAAGACTAGGTTTTTTTACCAGATTTTTACTAGATTTAGTAATTTTACTAAAAATTACTAGACTAAGTCCCAGCATCACATGGAAGGGTTGGTCCCCCAACGTAATGTTCCACCTCTCCACCAATTCCAATATTGGTGGCCAGTGGGGGGCTTCCTGGAGCATAGTGTGGGTATTGTGGGCTGAAAAGACTGGTTTACAGAGGGCTAGTATGGACATTACGGACCGAATGGATTCTTGGCCTGGCGGCTCAGTCATTCAAGCCTGTTGTGCTGGCAGCTCACTCACTTACGGCTGGTGGGATGGCAGTTGACTCACGGCTATCCCTTAAAATTCCATTTTGAAGCAGGGTGCGAGGCCACCAAATTCAAGTGCAGTTTCTTATCACTTCAAGCAGGGTGCAAGACCACCAAATTCAAGTGCAGTTTCATACCATTTCAAGCAGGGTGCAAGGTCACTAAAGACAGCGAGTCATGACCTCTCCCTCCTCCATCCTGCAGAGACTGAGCCATGCCCACACTTCTGGGCTTTATAGTCTGTCCCCCCCTCCCACCAGAAGAGGTGTGGCCTTCATGGCGCGATTGACAGGAGAGAGAATCTCAACATTTTTTAAAGACTAATAACTCTTTTATTTTTCATCGATGGGAAAAATCCTCTTTTCCTGCGCAGCGGAGGGGGACACTGAGTACGCAACTATAAGTGGCAGCGTTTTTTCTAAAATCAATATACAGAACAACAGGAAGTGGTCAAGATCAGACTTTTAGTAATATAGATTAACAATTTGGATGACCACATAGTTATCATTATTTGTAAATTTGCAGATGATCCCAGGATTAGAGATATAGTGGACAGTGAGGAAGATGTCAAAGTCAAAAGAGTTTATTGTCATGTGTCCCTGACAGGACAATGAAATTCTTTCTTTGCATAGCACAACAGAACTTAGTAGGCATTGACTACAATTATATACGTAAATACACACATGACTGAATAAATTGATAAAGTGCAAATAACAGATGGAGGGGTATTAATGTTCAGAGTTTTGTTCGAGCCAAGTTTAATAGCCTGATGGCTGTGGGGAAGTAGCCGTTCCTGAACTGGGTCGTTGCAGTCTCAGGTTCCTGTACCTTCTACCTGAAGGTAGCAGGGAGATGAGTGTGTGACCAGGGTGGTGCGGGTCCTTGATGATGCTGCCAGGTTTACAACAGGTTCTAGATCAGTTGGGAAGGTGGCCTAAGAAATGGCTTCTGGAATTTAATTTGGACAAGTGTGAAGTGATTCACTTTGGTAATTCAAACAAGAGCAGGACTTACACTGTAAATGGGAGAGCCTTGGAGTGTGTTGCAGAGCAGGGAGATCTGGGGTCCGACGTGCATCATTCCCTAAAGGTAGCAAGTCAGGTGGTAAGTGTAGTGAAGAAGGCATATGGCATGCTTACCCTTCATTGGCAAGGGTATCGAGTACAACAGTTGGCTCACCACAATGCAGCTCTACAAGTGAGTAAGCCCACATTGGGACTACTGCCTGCAGTTCCGGTCATCCAGCGTATTTATTTGTTTCACTAAGTTGGAAAGTGTGCAGAAGAGATTCACCAGGATGTTAAGTAGGGTTGGGGCGAGTTATAGGGAGAGGTGGGATAGGCTGGGACTTTTGTTCACTGGAGCATAAAGGGCCTGTCCCAGCAGCATGCAATTCCATGCGATGAGCGCGACCTGACGTGGTCGCTTGAGCCGTCCGGCATCGCGGGGCAGGTCCCACTTCGATCGCCTGAGCCATACGGAATTGTGCGGAGTTCGTCCTGACATCGCGTGGGGCTCCGAAAAACTGACCATGTTCAAAAATTCCGCGCGGCAACGGCTTGTCAGCTCGCAGTCGCCTCGACGCATTACACACCGCATCGACGTCGTGCCTCCGTGACCCTCTCTGTAGGTGCCTCCATGACCCTCTCAGTGAGTGCCTCTGTGCCCTTCTCTGTGTGTCCCTCTCTGTCCTGGCGACTTCGCTTCAAGTTCGCCTCACTTTGCGCCGCGTTGCGCCACTCACCCGACCTCCGCGCGGACCCCGCTGCCGGTTTGGTCGCGCTCTTCGCATGCAGGCGCATGCTGGTGGGAACAGCCCTGTATAGGGATCACCCGACCTCCGCGCGGCCCCCGCTGCCAGTTTGGTCGCGCTCACCGCATGGAGTCGGATGCTGGTAGGACAGGCCCTTAAGAGGCTGAGGTATGATCTTATTGAAATGTATAAGACAGACCTTCAAGGGAACCTTTTTCACAGAGAAGATAGACTGTATCTTGAATGAACTGCCTGAGGAAGCTATAGAAGTAGGTGCAGTAACAGATTTTAAAAGACAGATAAATGGATAGGAAGAGTTTGGACAGCAATGGGACAAATGCTGTCAAATGAGATAGTTCAGTATGCCAGATTGGTCAGCATGGACAAGTTGGGCCGAAGGGCATGGTTTCCATGTATACAATTCCATGACTAAGCCCTTTCAATAAATAAGAACCGATGTAAATCACCATAACAACCAGTTTTAAATAGTTCCGTTGCTTGAAACAAATATACAATGGACCGTTTTGAATTACGTAAAATGATCGGATCACAATACAGCTCCTACGTCAAGTCAGCAATAGTGTTGATATTTGCAATGTGGAGCCCAACAACATATCAGAAAATTACTTGCTCTAGGTACCAATTGGGGTTAAATTTCTTGTTTGTATGCTGGTAAACAGGGGTTCAATTAAACTCATAAGTGTAAGGAGTGGTTGTCCAGTAAACGAAACTGGAATAGAGATTACAAGGCAGATAAAACTAAGAGAAGGAAATTATGCCATGGAATAGAATGACTGAGCAAGAAAGAAATTTGATCATTAAAAAATTAGAAGAAATGGTATTAAAATGAATTTAACTGTTTAGCTGTGCACACATTCAGGACAATAAAATAGAACTAGTACACTGATCCAGAAGATTAAGGTAGACAAAAATCCTGGAGAAACTCAGCGGGTGAGGCAGCATCTATGGAGCAAAGGAATAAGTGACGTTTCGAGTCGAGACCCTTCTTCAGACTGATGATAAAAATACTTGGGATCTACTGTGATTTGGTCATTTGCGTAAATGGCTTACTCATAAAAGACAGAGGGTTGTAGTGGCAGGCTGCTATTTTAGTTTAGAGATACAACTCGGAAACAGGCCCTTCGGCCCTCCGTGTCCACACTGAGCAACGATTCCCCGCACACTGACACCATCCTACACACACACATTAAAGATCATTTTTACTCTTAGGCCAAACCAATTAACCTGCAAACCTGCACATCTTTGAAGTGAGAGAGGAAACTAAAGATCTCGGAGAAAACCCACACAGGTCACGGGAAGAACATACAAACTCCATACAGACAGGACCTGTAGTCAGGATTGAACCCGTGTCTCTGTTGCTGTAAGCGCTGTAAGGCAGCAACTCCACCGCTGCACCACCATGCTTCTTGGCTTGAGATCTATGATCAGTGAAATACATATCGCAGAGAATTGTGGACGCAGCCAGCACACAACCAACCTCCCTTCCATTGTCTTCATTTATTCCTCATGCTGCCTTGGCAAGGCCAGCAGCATAATCAAGGGCGAGTCTCACCCCAGTCACTCCCTCTTCTCCCTTCTCTCATCAGACAAGAAGTACAGAAATGTAAAAACACACACCTCCAGATTCAGGGACAGTTTCTTCCCAGCTGTTATCAGGCAACTGAATCATCCTATCAACAACTGGTGAGCAGGTCCTGAGCTACTATTGACCTCACTGGAGACCCTAGGACTAACTTTAATTGGACGTTACCTTATCTTTACCCTTATCTTGCAGTAACCATTATTCCCTTTATCTTGGATCTGTGCACTGTGGATTACTTGATTGTAATTATGTATAGTCGTTTCACTGACTGGTTAGCACGTAGCTAAATCTTTTCGCTGTACCTCAATACACCTAACAATAAACTAAACAAAACTAAGGGGAAAATTTGCGCTTGGTTTACTTTTTTGAGGAAATGACATGTGCAACATATACTTGATTTGTGTTTTATTCAACCAAATAAGAAACAATTTCAATTGCAGACTGGAGTTGGGTGTTTCAATGCCAGCATGTGGAGATGGGGACTCCGCCAGAGCCCAGCCTGTGACTGCAGAGCAGAGCAACAGACAGCCAACCATGTCATCTCTGGGTGCCTGCTCTACCACCCACCAAATGGAACTCAGGGATTGATGCAGAGACAACATTCCTTTTTGGATGCTGAGATCTAACTATTCCTTTGGTTTACGTTTCATTCGCAAGAAGAAGAATTGCAGAATGATTGGGTAGCGGAAGGCACATTTCTCAGGCATGTTGAGAGCAACATTTAGCAAACCTAAAAATGTTGAGGTGCCAGCCTTTACCGCCTATATATATGTTGAACAGCAAGCAAACAACATGCATTAGACAGACACAAAATGCTGCAGTAACTGAGCAGGACAGGCAGCATCTCTGGAGAGAAGGAATAGGTGACGTTTCGGATTGAGGCCCTTCTTGGGTCTCGACCCAAAACATCACCCATTCCTTCTCTCCAGAGATGCTGCCTGGCCCGCTGAGTTACTCCAGCATTTTGTGTCTATCGTCAGTGTAAACCAGCATCTGCAGTTCCTTCCTAAACGTGCAAAAGGCCAATTTCACCAACAATGGAACAGATTAAAAACTGCAGGAAAACCTTATCAGGACAGTGGAGGACAATTAAGTGGGTAAGTGGAGGACGCAGTTTCAAGAACATCCCTGTCCTAAATGATGACAATGCTCGGAATGTGGGTGCTAGTGTGTCGCATAATTTACTAGATCTGCAGAGTAGACGGTTGATGCTGGCTTCCTCCTGGGATCTGCATCATCGCAGAAGATGTTGATTTGTTTGCAGTAACATTATGTAATGGTTGAAAGTATCATAGAAACATAGAAACATAGAAATTAGGTGCAGGAGCAGGCCATTCGGCCCTTCGAGCCTGCACCGCCATTCAATATGATCATGGCTGATCATCCAACTCAGTATCCTGTACCTGCCTTCTCTCCATACCCCCTGATCCCTTCAGCCACAAGGGCCACATCCAACTCCCTCTGAAATATGGCCAACGAACAGGCCTCAACTACCTTCTGTGGCAGAGAATTCCACAGATTCACCACTCTCTGTGTGAAAAACGATTTTCTCATCTCGGTCCTAAAAGACTTCCCCCTTATCCTTAAACTGTGTCCCCTTGTCCTGGACTTCCCCAACATCGGGAACAATCTTCCTGCATCTAGCCTGTCCAACCCCTTAAGAATTTTGTAAGTCTCTATAAGATCCCCCCTCAATCTTCTAAATTCCAGCGAGTACAAGCCGAGTCTATCCAGTCTTTCTTCATATGGAAGTCGTGCCATCCCAGGAATCAGTCTGGTGAACCTTGGCAAGAATGTCTTTCCTCAGATTAGGAGACCAAAACTGTATGCAATACTCCAGGTGTGGCCTCACCAAGACCCTGTACAACTGCAGTAGAACCTCCCTGCTCTTGTACTCAAATCCTTTTGCTATGAATGCCAACATAGCATTTGCTTTCTTCACAGCCTGCTGCACCTGCATGCCTACTTTCAATGACTGGTCTACCATGACACCCAGGTCTCGTTGCATCTCCCCTTTTCCTAATCGGTCACCATTCAAATAATAGTCTACTTTCCTGTTTTTGCCACCAAAGTGGATAACCTCACATTTATCCACATTATACTGCATTTGCCATGCATTTGCCCACTCACCCAGTCTATCCATGTCATCCTGCAGCCTCCTAGCATCCTCCTCACAGCTAATACCAAAGTCTAAGTCATATACACCAAAGTCTAAGGGACCAGACAACAGTGCAGCTGCGACAATGACAACCTGCTCTTCAGACTAACCATATCACAGCCAGGCTGTTCCAGTCCTGGTGTCCACCTGACAATGTGGAGATTTGACCAGTTACATCCTGGTCACCAAAAAATAAAAAGACATCCCAAACACAAACCAAAGAGCTGTATTCCAGAGGTGAGTGGCCATGCTTAACATCAAAGCTAGACAAAAGTGCTGGAGAAACTCAGCGGTGTGGCAGCATCTATGGAGTGAAGGGAAAAGGCAATGTTTTGGGCCGAAACACTTCTTCAGACTGATGTAGAGTGGGGGGGGGGGGGGGGGGGGGGGGGGGGGGGGGGGGGGGGGGGGGGGGGGGGGAAGAAAGGAAGAGGAGGAGGAGGTTGTAAAACTGTCTTAGGAGGGAGGAGGAGAACTTCTTCAAAGTAGGCATACCATGAGGAGATATCGCAGTGGAGTAAACAAATCAAAGCAGCAGCTGATCAAGTGTGGGTCAAGGAACATTGGTAAATCAATGGGCATCAAAGTAAATATATTCCAGTGGTTTGAGTCATACCTGACACAAAGAACAATCCCTCTGACCACAGAACTTCACTGCAGGAGCTCCACAGGGCAGTGCCCTGGGCACTAACATTTTCAATTGCTTCAGTTATGAGTTTCCTTTCATCCTAAGGTGATAAATGTGCATGTTCACTCACGATTGAATAATGTTCCATTCCTTTCAGAGCTTCTCAACAACAAAGCAGCTCATATCTGCAGATACAATACAATACAATAATACTTTATTAGCCAAGTATCTTTCGCAACATATGAGGAATTTCATTTGCCAAGTCAGTCATTCAATTAAACAGCAACAGAACACAAAATACACAACAACAAGGTCCAGACAGGATACCGACCTGGACTGATATGTGGCAGGTAACATTCATGCCAGAGGATTGTTAGACAATGATCGTCTCCAACAAGAAATAGTCTAACAATTATATTTGGCATTCAATAGTATTAGAAGTGGCAATCCCCACCATCAATCTCTTGGGTCTCATCTTTGACCAGAAACTCAACTCAACTAGACTGGCCACATAAATACTCTTGCCACAACAGCAAATTAGAAGATGAGTATCCCGTGGTGAGCAAGTCATCCCCTAAACCCAAGGCATTTCCATCATCTACCATCTACCTCTTTGGTGACCCTCGGATTATCCTTTATCGGACTTTGCTGGCTTTACCTTGCACTGAACATTATTCCCTTATAGTGTATTGACACTGCAAATGGCTCAATTGTAATCATGTATTGTCTTTCCGCTGACTGGATAGCACTCAATAAAAGCGTTTCCCTGTACCTCCGTATACGTGACAATAAACTAAACTGAACTGAACTAAACCATCCACAAAGTCAGAAAGACAATTAAATACTCTCTGTTTTTTTTGATACGTGCAATGGTAAAATATTTCACAAAGTTCAATACCATGCGAACCAAATCAGCTGCCCTGAATGTATATTCCTTCCCCCATTGGCACACAATGCTGCAGTGTGCACTATTCATAAAATGCACTGCAATCCGGGCCCAGGATATTCCAACAGATACTCCAACAGTACCATTGCCACCAAGAAGGATAACAACATGTAAATGAATGGGGAAATCACCATCAATGGGTTCGCCTTCTGCGTCACACAATATGCTCTCTTGGAAATATGTCCCCCAATACTTCCTCATTACTGAGTCCAAATCCTGGATCTCCCTACCCGTCCTCACTGTGACAGAAGGACTGCAGCGACTCACCACCATCTGCTCAAAGAGGTTAGTGATGGGCAATAAATATTACCTTACAAGTGTTGTCGGGAATGTTGAGAATTATAAGGAAGATGAGTAGGTTATAACATTGTTAACCTGAGAGCTCACATAATGGGGAAGCATGATGGGAAAAATGGCTAAGAATGTAGTCAGAATAGAAAAGCTGAAACATTCTGCTAAAAAACAGGCTTTCTTATCTATTGAGGGAAGGTTAACCCTTTGTTGTTCTGTCTAGATTCATACCTGTTGCATTCTTGCGATTGCAGAAGCTCTTGGCCACTGTGTTTCGCAGGCAAGTCTCCCGAAGGTTAATGAACCACTCTTTAATGAGGGGATGAGTAGAATCTGGACATATATGGTATCTACATTAGATATATGAGAGGAAAGATTGAAAACAGGAAAGGTAAGAATAAAGTTAACTCTGGGGAAAGACAAAGATGAAAGGCTACAGAGACATTGATTAATGATGGTTTATTTCAACTCCACAAGTAACCGTTGTGTCCTGAGGGTATAATAAGTGTACAGTTACATTGGCTTGTGGAAGCAGCTTGGGCTTGCTCACACTGCTTCCCGATGTACATCGCTCATAAACCAACATGTTCGAATGACTCATTACTGATCCATGAGCTGTTTGATTTTGTGTCTGTGCCTATCTGAGTAAAGCCAGATATAGGGTACGGGTAAAGCATAAAAATCCCTCCTACACAAGCAACACCAAGATCACATAAAATGGAGAGAACTGCATGGACACGAGATTCAGCTCAGAAGAGCTAAATTATTGGATTCATTGGACAATTCTACAAAGTACCAAGCACAACACAGATGTACTAAATCACCTTCTCACATGCTGTATCAATTTCTAATCCCTGAACAATATCACATCACATACTTCCAACATTTGTACCTTAGCACTCATGATGAGAAAGTTGCTATGCATTTTAGGAAGTTAGAGGTTATATACTGTACCTGTAGTTGTTTTAAACAGGTAATTAATTACAAAACATATGCATCTCCATTATAAAAAAAACTTAAGAAGCCTTATGCCATTTTTTTTATCTTTAGCTGGCAGTGACCAGAACCACAAGGTTTCCTCCAGTGTATCATGACAACACAGTGTTTTTTTTAAATGCTCTTTGAAATTGCCTTCAATTTGCAATGATTCACAAGAACTAGATGGATCTATGGATCTCTATCTGGCCTTCAAGGGAACATCAACATTAGAGTACAGGCTCTTGGAGCACAATTACTTCAATGGATGTTGAGAGCTCAATCCTGTAATTCCTTTTGAAATGGATCAAAGGAAAAATTCAAAGCTGACAAAGCTCATTAGAACGATAACTAAGTCCATTCACAGGTCAACATACCCTGTGCTGAATGTTGGAGGGAATTGTGTGTTTCGGGGAGGCACGGTGGTGCAGCGGTAGAGTTGCTGCCTTACAGCACTTGCAGCGCCAGAGACCCGGGTTCAATCCCAACTTTGGGTGCTCTCTGTACGGAGTTTGTACGCTCTCCCCATGACTGCATGGGTTTTCTCCGAGATCTTCGGTTTCCGCCCACACTTGAAAGACGTACAGGTTGATAGGTTAATTGGCTTGGTATAAGTGTAAATTGGCCCTAGTGTGTGTAGGGTAGAGCTAATGTGCGGGGAGCACTTGTCAGTGCAGACTCGGTGGGCTGAAGGGCCTTTTTCCACACTGTATCTCTAAACTAAACTAAACCTGTAAACTGAATCTGCCATTCACATGGGGCACAGTCGTCTTCTTCATTACGAATAATTGGACAACATACAAAGAAGATCTTAGAAGAGCAGTAATGAATATCTTGAACAAATCGGTTTATTCAGGCCTTGGAAGCACTCTGGAGGACTGGCCCCTGTCCCACTTAGGAGACCTAAACAGCAACCTCTGGTGTCCTTGCCTGTCACCCAAGGTTTCCATGAGGTCGCTGGAGGTTTTGGTCACTCTCCCTAATGGTCGAAAGTGGTTTCCGCGTGGTCGAGGCTTCATCTAGGTTGCTGCTATTTTTTCATCATGATTAAAACCGGCCTCAACTATAAAACCGGCCCTAAAAATAGGTTGCCGTTTTAAAAATCGATAATTTTTAAGTTGCAGGTCTAGTCAATGCTGGTTTTCTTCATAGTCAAGGAAGGTTTTCAACATATGCGTGGGAGGTGGTAGGAGGTTGCAGGACACCTCGACCTTGATTGTTTTTTGGGTGGCAGGCAAGGTCACCAGAGGTTGCTGTTTAGGTCTCCTAAGTGGGACAATGGTTTTAAGTGCCTTACTGACTCATTAAAGTTACTGCTTTGTATTCATTTCATGATACTGTGAATGCATGCAGATTTTACATTTTGCAGATTCACCAATACAGTAAACCCTCATTGTAACAGACCATGAAGGGAAGGGGGAATGGTGACCGTTATTGTCAATTATCCATTATAACCGAGTAAGGTGTTATCACTGTATGTAGTTGAAACAAAGAAGTGCAGAAGATGGTTAATATACAAAAAGGGACACAAAGTGCTGGAGTAACTCAGCGGGTCAGGCAGCGTTGCTGGAGAACATGGATACGTGACATCGGGACCCTTCTTCAAACTGATTCAGTCGACCGAGTTACTCCAGCACTTTGTGTCACTTCACCTTAAAACTAGGTGCCGTTGCCACTGGTCTGCACCAGCTCTTCTTCACTGATTGATACAGCTGTTGTTGTGGCTCATGTTGTAGCCCCTGGGGACAGCGGGGTGCTTTCTGCAGGCCACCCCCACCGACAGGACGCAGTCATTGTGGGGCTCCCTCCCCTCTCACCACCTGCCACTTCCAAGTGGGGTAGGAGGTAGAAAAAATGCTGGAGAAACTCAGCGAGTGAGGCAGCATCTATGGAGCGAAGGAAATAGGTGACGTTTCGGGAAGGTGGAATATGTCAGCCACTCTGGGGGAGGAGAAGGAGGAGAAGGAGGGGAAGGCGGTATGGGGGAGGGGTGAATAGTGGTAGACCATGTGGGCAAAGTGACAGGAGAAGAAGAATGGGGCGCTCGAGCAGGGAGCGGACAAAGCCACCGTTGATTGCAAGAAACAGCAGCAGGTGAGAGGGAAGGGAACCCCATGGTGACAGAGAGTGTCCTGATAGGAGGTGGCCTGAAGAAAGCTGACCCTAGGGGCTACAACATGAGCCGAATAACAGCAGTGTCACCGGACCGTGCGGTGGGTGAAGAAGGGCTCACTGGGGCACTTTGCAAATTGGGGGTGCGGTTGGAAGCTGGGGCTGTAAACAGCTAGGGAGACAGTGTGAGCTGGGGATGGTATCGACAAGTCCGTCCACTATATCCATAATCAGTTATAAAGAGGTGCGTTAAAATGAGGGTTTACTGTAATCAACCTTTCATTGTCATTTTGATCTTTCTTTTTTCTTTGCTGGAGTTGCCTCTAGCCAAAAGAGGACATTTATTCCTGCTGTTTTGAAAACCATTTTCCCATTTGTCCTGAAATTTTATACCATAAAGTGAGTTGTCTTATCTCATTATCAGTTTTATTACACTTGGTTTGTTTTACAATATGCTATGATCATCTCAACTACAGCTTGCTATGCCTTGCAATCTAAACACTTACTAAACCCAACATTCCTCTCCTAACATGATCTTTAAATCACTTTTACTGTTGGTGGCTTCTTTCCCCCATCATTCTTCAAGATTATATAAACTTTGGATTTAACATATTATAAACCCACCCAATTATAATTTCCTGAAGTTCCTGTGCCAACTCCCCCCCAAATTACTCTTGGCCACACCTGAATAAGCTATTAAAGGAAACATTACCCACTGCACCCTCTGGAAGTCATTGTTTATCTAATTTCACACCTGCTTGACTAATATCAATGTCTTCAACTTATTACATTGCTTTCTATTATGCCAAAGTAACAAATAAATCATAACAATTACAACCAATAACTGATATAATTCTACATTAGTATTCAGTCCAGTTTCAGTCCCTTCACCACCAAATTAAAAAAATGTCTCCACTTCCCTACTTCCAAATAGTCTTAGTGCCCTTGAAACAGCCATGTACATCTACACCACCCTCCATACTAGTGCCTTTCAATCAGCATGGAATTATGGTATTGGAAGAAGGTTAGTGGCAATAAATCTCCTTAACGTCTCATCCATGTCATTTTGCAGCATAACAAAGTTTACGTTCTCAAATGTTCATCCAAATCCATATCTCCAATAGTGGGACCCTGGATTATGACTATGTCTTGCTTGGGATATTCCCATCATATCATTTTGCAGAGGTGGCAACATAATATTTTCCCTGCATTAGGACAACAGTCACAAAGGAGAGATTAGTTTTTATACTCATTGCAAAACTATAGTTATTACATTGTGTAAATCCACAACTTAAATTTTGCATTTATTAATCTCTTCTGGGCAGGCCCAGTGATTCCTTCCTTGATAACATCTATCTAATCTGATACCCCTTGGCTCTTCTTCATTAATTACAGCTTGGTCTGGAGCATTTGATTCGGCTTGATGTTGATTGGTGCATTGCCATACACGTTATTCACAACAACAAGGAATTTGTTATCCTGAATGTATATACACCCTATGAATGCCATCAGAATGAGGATGAATATTTAAATAGACTTGCTTTCATCAATTCTTTCATTCAAAACAATAATTATTGTAGTGTATATTTCATTGGAGATATGAATGCAGATATCTCAGATAGGAACTCATTATTTGCCAATCATATGGCTCAGTTCTGTCAAGATAATAATTTAATATTGTCAAGCAAAGTGCTTTTGCCTACAGAGAGCTATACTTATATTAGTGAGGCCTGGCACACCACATCATGGCTGGACCACTGTATTGGTACAGCTGATGCACATGCCTCATTGGGGTGTATGAGCATTCTGTACGGGGCAGCAATGACTGATCATATACCTGTTGCTATGAAAATAAATGTTGAACACACACCTGTGGTAGAGATAGAAATAGCCTTAATATGGATAGAAGCCTTAATACTTAATAGAGATAGAAATAGCCTTAATACAGAAAAACTGGACTGGTCAACGCTTACAAAGGAAGACATCCTAGCCTATTATGCCCAAACAGATAAATCCTTAAGCAATATTCATCTACCTAAAGATGCAATAATATGTAGTAATGTTAACTGTAAAGATATGAAGCATAGGAGAGATATCTGATCCATGTATAATGATACAGTAAGCGCCTTAAATGTAGGCAGTAAGCCCTACTGCAAGCATAAAAATAAGACACATAACATTAGACCTGGCTGGAATAAGTATGAAGCTGAGTATCGTACTGAAGCCCGTGAAGCCACCAAAGCATGGGCTATGGCAGGTAGACCCAGACAGGGGCCTGTGTTTGAGCACAAGAAGCTCACTAATGCAAGGTATAAGTATGCTGTTCACTTCATCTGTAAAAATGAGCAAGCTATGAGGGCTGATTCCATGGCTAAGAAGCTGCTAAGTAACAATGCTACAGATTTTTGGAAGGAAGTGAGAGCTCTTAGCAGTTGCAAAGCATCTCTACCATGTACTGCAGATGGAATCTCCGGAACGGCTAATATCGCGGAGTTATGGCGGCAACATTATAGCACTTTAATCAACTGTGTTCAAGGTGACGTATAGGGTGGACAATATTGAGAGTAATGACTCGATGGTGATTATATCACATGAGGTGTATCATGCCATGAACAAGCTGTCCAACAACAAAGCAAGTGGCTTGGATCATATCTCTGCTGAACATCTTAACTATGCGAGTATGAGGATAGCTTCTCTCCTAGCTATTTGTTTTACTGGCTTTATGATTCATGGCATGTTACCAGACTCAATGTTGTCTGTCCTGTTAGTGCCGGTTATTAAGGACAAAGCTGGTAAAGTAGGCAGTCTAAATAATTACAGGCCCATAGCTTTAGCCAGCATATTGTCAAAAGTCTTAGAAAAAGTTATGTTGGATAGAATACATGAGTTTGTTAACTCCACAGATAACCAGTTTTGCTTTAAAGCTAAACATGGCACTGACTTATGCATAAATGCCCTAAAGGAGATTGTAAACAAATATAGAGGCAAAAACTCTTCAATCCCTACGTGCTTTATTGATGCTCCCAAAGCCTTTGACCGTGTTAATCACAGAAAGCTGTTTGGTAAAATGTGTCAAAGAGGGGTGCCTAAATACATTGTGAGAATACTGGCATACTGGTATGCCCACCAGACTATGCAAATAAAATGGGGCAATAGGGTTCTCCAGCCCATTTGGGGTTAGCAATGGTGTTAGACAAGATGGAATTTTGTCCCCAGTCCTTTGTAACCTATATATTGATGATCTATCTAAACAATTGAAAGTCTGTAACACTGGGTGCGTGATTGGTAATAATTTAGTGAACCACATTATGTATGCAGATGATCTTGTGGTCTTTAGTCCATCTAGCGCTGGTCTCCAGCAGCTCCTTACTGCATGTTCCGTCATTGGTTTGGAACATGACATTAAATATAATGTTAGTAAGAGTGCTGTTATGGTCTGTAGAACCAAAGAGGATAAAAGCCTAAAATATCCCTGACAACAACTATATAATAAGATAAAAATCTTTTTTTTTGTATTAAAAGGAATCCATGTAACAACAATACTTTTTTTAGTGTCTAAGTAATAAGATTAAAATATCTAGGGCATATTATTACAGAACAAATGACAGATGATGAGATATTTATAGGCAACGACGCATGCTGCATATACAGGCGAATATCCTCTTGCGAAAATTTGGTGCGTGTGTGCAGATGTGGTGAAGATGTCGCTATTTAGAGCATACTGCACACCCCTCTATACTGCGCACCTGTGGTCGAACTATTTAAAGACAAGTATGCAGAGACTAAAGGTTGCAATATAACGAATGCCATGAGAACACTGCTAAGGCAACCAAGATGGTGTAGTGCCAGTAATATGTTTGTGGCTGCAAGAGTCAGTACTTTAGAAGCTATCTAAGACACCAGATGTATAAATTCATTTGCAGGATAAATGACTCTAAAAAATGTGCTTATTGTGGCCTTGACAAACATAAGGGTTAGCACTACACGCTACGAATCCCAGTTGTGGAGACACTGGTATCGTTGTCTCATTGTACGGCATTGATCATTTTTTACTCTGGATTTTTAACTTAAGTATTGTGGGGGTTTTTTTAAATATATAAATTATGATGTTTTTTTACGTGATTTACCATGATTTTATATATATTTATGATATTTGATAATGCAATGCATTTTTAATGTAATGTTGCCCCTTGCCTGGACCTTGAGTCCGTAATAAAGTTATTATTATTATTATTATTATTATTATTAGAATTATTATTATTATTATTATTATTATTTAATGGGCATGGAGAACAATCATTATTATGTATATTCCCAAAATATTCTGCAGAGAGAGGGAACCTAGAGTTAATTTATCTCTAGAAACTCCAGTTTCCCCTCCCCTGACTGTCAGTCTGAAGAAAGGTCTCGACCCGAAACATCACCTATTCCATTTTTCCAGTAAAGCTGCCTGACCCTCTGAATTACTCCTGCACTTTGAGTCCTATTAGTCCATTACATTAGTGACGGTCTGGATTCAAGTGCAGGTTAGAAGAGGTAAGGGTGCCATATTTGCTTCCTTGACATTAAGAAACCACTACAGATGCACCCTAGAAAGCATACTGTTGGGTTGCATCACAGCTTGGTTTTGCGAACAGCTCTGCCCAAGACCACAATAAATTGTAAAGAGATGTGGAGAAGGACCAATCCATCACACAAACTAGACTTCCCACCTTTGACTCCATCTGCATCACACTGAGGGGCAACTTTTTCACTCAGAGGGTGGTGGGTATATGGAACAAGCTGCCAGAGGAGGTAGTTAAGGCTATTTTTTAAAAGCATGTAAAAGACACATGGACAGGTACATGGATGGGAAAGGTTTAGAGGGATATGGCCAAAAACGCGGGCAAATGAGATCTTGTTTGGCATAGACGAGTCGTCCCAAAGGTTCGAATTCAATACTGTGAGACTAGATCCGCAATCCTGCTTCTGTGCTGCCCAACCGCTTGAAAGACTCCAAATTCCCCAAATTCCCTGGGATTCCCAGTGTACTTCAAAGCTTTATTATTGCATGGGATTCCCAAGTGTACATAATTCTTTATTTCCTTTCCCCAGCAATCCATATGATACGATTTACTGCACCTCATTGTGTGTTTCCTTTGTATCAATTACTGCTCCCACATGTTCAAAGAGAATTATCTGGGGGGGACCTGAGCTGGAATGGAACCAATGTCCTTGGGGGAGTGTTTGCTGGTGCTGTCAGGGAGGATTTAAACTAATGTGGCAGGGGGATGGGAGCATGAGCAGAGAGACAGAGGGGTGTAAAATGAGGGTAGAACCAATAGGTAGCAAGGTGAAAAGTAAAAGTGGCAGGCAGAAAAATCCAGGGCAAAAATCAAAAAGTGCCACTTTTCAACATAATTGTATAAGGGGTAAGAGTGTTGTAAAAACAAGCCTGAAGGCTTTGTGTCTCAATGCAAGGAGCAATCGTAATAAGGTGGATGAGTTGAATGTGCAGATAGTTATTAATGAATATAATATAGTTGGGATCACGGAGACATGGTTCCAGGGTGACCAAAGCTGGGAGCTGAACATCCAGGGATATTCAATATTCAGGAGGGATAGACAGAAAGGAAAAGGAGGTGGAGTAGTGTTGCTGGTTAGAGAGGAGATTAACACAATAAAAAGGAAGGACATTAGCTTGGAGGATGTGGAATCGATATGGATAGAGCTGCGAGACACTAAGGGGCAGAAAACGCTGTGTACAGGCCACCTAACAATAGTAGTGGAGTTGGGGATGCATGCAACAAAGATAAAACAGTTATAATGGGTGACTTCAATCTACATATAGATTGGGTGAATCAAATTGGGCAGGGGTGCTGAGAAAGAGGATTTCTTGGAATGTATGCGGGATAGTTTTCTAAACCAACATGTAGAGGAACCAACGAGATAGCAGGCTATTTTAGACTGGGTATTGAGTAATGAGGAAGGGTTAGTTAGAAGTCTTGTTGTGCATGGCCCCTTGGGCAAGAGTGACCATAATATGGATGAGTTCTTCATTAGGATGGTGAGTGACATTGTTAATTCAGAAACAAGGGTTCTGAACTTAAAGAAAGGTAACTTTGACGGTATTGAGACGTGGAAAATTGGCCAAGATAGACTGGCAAGTGATTCTTAAAGGGTTGACGGTGGATATGCAATGGAAGGCATTTAAAGACTGCATGGATGAACTACAACAATTGTTCATCCCAGTTTGGCAAAAGAATAAATCAGGGAAGGTAGTGCATCCGTGGATAACAAGGGAAATCAGGGATAGTATTAAAACAAAAGATGAAGCATACAAATTAGCCAGAAAAAGCATTCTACCAGAGGACTGAGAGAAATTCAGTCCAGCAGAGGAGGACAAAGGGCTTAATTAGGAAAGGGAAAATAGATTATGAAAGAAAACTGGCAGGGAACATAAAAACTGACTGCAAAAGTGTTTTTAGATGTGTGAAGAGAAAAAGATGAGTTAAAACAAATGTAGGTCCCTTGCAGTCAGAAACTGGTGAATTGATCAGGGGGAGCTAGGGGGTGCGGTTCTATATGGTACGGCTGCCCAGCCTGCAGTTGTTTGTTTTTTACTCTTTTTTTTATTTTTAGTGAGTTTTAGTGTTTTGTTTTTGGAGTTCAAGTCTTTTTTATGTGGGGGGGGAAGGGGGAAACTACTTTTCAGGGTCCCTACCTGGTCGGAGAGGCAGCTTTTCTCCAGGCTGCACTTTCGACCCGTCCTAAGGCCTACCAGTGGGCCTGGAGCGGCGTTTCCTGAGGGGACCGCCCAGAACCTCGGCTTCGGTGGCGGCACTGCGCTGGAGCGCTATCGCGGAGCGGAACCGGCGATGCCTTGCCCAGATTGCCGCGCTGGAATTCCGGTGAGCTGAGACCGCCAAGAAAACATTGCGGAGCTGTGGGTCTGTGGAGTGGCAAGCTGCGAGCGGCGGCGCTGACTTTTACATCGGGAGCCAGTGGTGGAGCTGCCTTGTTGGCTTCGGAAGCCGTGGACTACGGTAAGGAAGCGGTCGTTCCAGGTGTCCCAAGCCGCTGAGAGGATTCTCCCGTCGTCGGAACACCATCACCCGGCGAGAACGTCTTGGAACATCGGGCCTCCATGAAGGCGACTGCGGAGGCCTAAATAGGCCCGACTATGGGTGGAAATGGGATGGGGACTGGACATTGTGACTTCCCTCATAATGGGAATCATTGTGGAAGGATGTTTTTTATGTTAAAAATCTCTTTATTATTGTTATGTCTGTATTCTTTTTTTATGTGCAGCATTGGCAAGAAGCATTTCACTACACCAATTGGTGTATGTGACCAATAAAATAACCTTTGAACCTAAAAAACCTTTGAACCTAAAACCTTTGATCATGGGGAACAAGGACATGGCAGACCAATTGAATAACTACTTTGGTTCTGTCTTCACTAAGGAAGACATAAATAATTTGCCGGAAATAGCAGGGGACCGGGGGTCAAATGAGATGGAGGAACTGAGTGAAATCCAGGTCAGCCGGGAAGTTGTGTTAGGTAAATTGAATGGATTAAAGGCCGATAAATCCCCAGGGCCAGATAGGCTGCATCCCAGAGTACTTAAGGAAGTAGCCCCAGAAATAGTGGATGCATTAGTGATAATTTTTCAAAACTCCTTAGATTCTGGAGTAGTTCCTGAGGATTGGAGGGTAACTAATGTAACCCCACATTTTAAAAAGGGAGGGAGAGAGAAAACGGGGAATTACAGACCAGTTAGTGTAACATCGGTAGTGGGGAAAATGCTAGTCACTTATTAAAGATGGGATAGTAGCACATTTGGAAAGTGGTGAAATAATTGGACAAAGTAAATCATGTCTGACGAATCTCATAGAATTTTTCGAGGATGTAACTAGTAGAGTGGATAAGGGAGAACCAGTGGATGTGTTATATCTGGACTCTCAGAAGGCTTTCGACAAGGTCCCACATAAGAGATTAGTATGCAAACTTAAAGCACACGGTATTGGGGGTCTAGTATTGATGTGGATAGAGAACTGGCTGGCAGACAGGAAGCAAAGAGTAGGAGTAAATGGGTCCTTTTCAGAATGGCAGGCAGTGACTAGTAGGGTACCGTAAGGCTCAGTGCTGGGACCCCAGCTATTTACAATATATATTAATGATCTGGATGAGGGATTTGAATGCAACATCTCCAAGTTTGCGGATGACACGAAGCTGGGGGACAGTGTTAGCTGTGAGGAGGATGATAGGAGGCTGCAAGGTGACTTGGATAGGTTGGGTGAGTGGGCAAATGCATGACAGATGCAGTATAATGTGGATAAATGTGAGGTTATCCACTTTGGTGGCAAAAAACAGGAAAGTAGACTATTATCTGAATGGTGGCCGATTAGGAAAAGGGGAGATGCAACGAGACCTGGGTGTCATGGTACACCAGTCATTGAAAGTAGGCATGCAGGTGCAGCAGGCAGTGAAGAAAGCGAATGGTATGTTAGCATTCATAGCAAAAGGATTTGAGTATAAGAGCAGGGAGGTTCTACTGCAGTTGTACAGGGTCTTGGTGAGGCCACACCTGGAGTATTGCGTACAGTTTTGGTTTCCTAATCTGAGGAAAGAAATTCTTGACATAGAGAGAGTACAGAGAAGGTTCACCAGACGGATTCCTGGGATGGCAGGACTTCCATATGAAGAAAGACTGGATAGACTCGTCTTGTACTCGCTAGAATTTAGAAGATTGAGGGGGGATCCTATAGAGACTTACAAAATTCTGAAGTGGTTGGACAGGATATTGGGGAAGTCCAGAACAAGGGGGTCACAGTTTAAGGATAAGGGGGAAGTTAATTAGGACCGAGATGAGAAAATCATTTTTCACACAGTGTTGAATCTGTGGAATTCTCTGCCACAGAAGGTAGTTGAGGCCTGTTCATTGGTTATATTTAAGAGGGAGTCAGATGTGGCCCTTGTGGCTAAAGGGATCAGGGGGTATGGAGAGAAGACAGGTACGGGATACTGAGTTGGATGATCAGCCATGATCATATTGAATGGCGGTGCAGGCTTGAAGGGTCGAATGGCCTACTCCTGCACTTATCTTCTATGTTTCTATGTATCCCTCAAGTTATCCTTCTGCTGCCTTGCAAATTAAATTTGAGTTTTCACACTAAAATCTTGTGTTTCCAGTCAGGTGGCTTCACTACGTGTTGCTACATTCTCTCCTCTCCTTATCCCACATATACTTACAGTTTAGCTTAGTTTAGTTTAGTTTAGAGATACAGCGCAGAAACAGGCCCTTCGGCCCACCAGGCGCACACTGATCAGCAATCCCCGCACAATAACACTAGGGACAATTTTTACATTTACCAAGCCAAATTATCTGCACACCAGTACATCTTTGGAGTGTGGGAGGAAACCGAAGATCTCGAAGAAAGTTCACACGGTCACATGGATAACGTACAAACACCGTACAGACAGCATCTGTAATCGGCATCGAACTCGGGTCTTGGGCACTGCAAGCACTGTAAGCCAGCAACTCTGCTGCTGCACCACCGTGCCGCAGTCTCATACAGTCATATCTATAAGCGGCAACTCAATATCAGTGATGGATATAAATGCACCAGTACCTATTAATATGTTACATTTCTGATCCCCTAATAACACATCAATAAACACTCGTGAATGGTGCCCTGCCTTCCGAGAGCCGCTAACTGTCACACTTACATTTCTCTAAGCAGTTTATTCAACTCATCTGCTGAGCTCTGAATGGTTAGTGTTATTGATTCCCTGGTTGGGGCGCCCCCTTCTTTTGATTGTCCGTTCTTTTCCACGTTTCCTTGAACAAAGAGTCTCACCATTCCTTTCCTTCCATTAATTGACAAAGTGCCCGTTATTTCCACACTGGTAACATTTTCGATTGCCCACAACTTCTATCGGGCTGATGTTGTTCTTGTACACTGATTCGCCTTAACTCTCATGGGCCAAATCAATATCTCCTCAAAATTATTTCTAAACAGGAGCCAATGTGTAGGAAGGAACTGAAGATGCTGGTTTAAACCGAAGATAGAAACAAAAACCTGGAGTAACTCAGCGTGTCAGGCAGCATCTCTGGGGAGAAGGAATGGGTGACCCGAAACGTCTTATCTCGACCCGAAAGGTCACCCATTACTTCTCTCCAGAGATGCTGCCTGTCCTGCTGAGTTACTCCAGCTTTTTGTGTCTAGCCCCGTATCCAGTATGCACTTTCAAGTGCGGACCCATTCTACCCTGAAATATATTCAGCAACATGTTATCATTTCTACTGAGGGTCCTGAATGTTCAGTACATGCCACAAACTTTCTTAATGTATGGTCTTCTTCTGTCACCCATGGTTCTTATTTT
The DNA here is from genome assembly GCA_035221665.1 of Okamejei kenojei. NCBI lineage: Eukaryota > Metazoa > Chordata > Chondrichthyes > Rajiformes > Rajidae > Okamejei > Okamejei kenojei. The sequence goes on along the minus strand of CM069144.1, from coordinate 60,280,712 downwards.
ACCAGGGTCATCTTAACCCAGGTGGGTGTGACCCTCCTGAGACCCATTTATACAACTTTCCTAAAGACGTCAACCTTCCAGTTATTAGTAGATTCCTGTTGTGTGATCCAGGTCCTGACTTGGATATTCTGTGGCAAAGTTGCCCACACTGCTGGTGGCACTTTGATCTATATTATGGACATCATCATAGATGAAGCCTGTGAGCTTCCTTTACTTCTGCTAACATCCCACAATACCTGATTGCTATTTTTCCTCTTTAAAGCAGGCAGTTCATTGAAAATCATGTTTCTCTGAGGTTGTCAAAGATTCCTCATAGTCTGTCTTGTATTTTACCTTCCCCTCTCATAATCCATAAGTTCATTAGATGTAGGAGCAGTATTAGACCTTTCGACCCATCGAGCCTGCTCCGCCATTCAATCATGGCTGATCTTTTTTTCATTCTCAATTCCATTGTCCGACCTTCTCTGTGTAACCTTTGGGGCCCATACTAATCAAGAACCTATCAATCTCTGCTTTAAAAACATCCAATGACTTGGCCTCCACAGCCTAAAGACTAAAGACAACATTTCTTTAGTCAGAGGGTGGTGAATCTGTGGAATTATTTGCCACAGAAGGCTGTGGAGGCCATGTCAATGTTTAAGGCAGAGATAGATAAATTATTCATTTAGTACAGGTGTTAGGGGTTATGTGAAGAAGACAGGAGACTGGGGTTAGGAGCGAGAGGTAGTTCAGCCATGATAGAATGGGGGAGTAGACTTGATGGGCCGAATAGCCTAATTCTACTCCTATTCATAACCTTATGAGTTGCTGGGACTGTTTCTTCACAAACTACTTGTGTGTTTCTTCAGGATAGTGTGGAGGTTGACGGTAGTCCCAGACTATCTCTAACTTCTGCAGGTGCACAGTAGAGAGCATGCTGACCAGTTGCATCGATGCTTGGTTTGGCAACTTGAGTGCCCAGGAGCGGAAAAGACTACAAAAACACTGCCCAGTCCATCATCGGCTCTGACCTCCCTTCCATCGAGGGGATCTATCGCAGTTGCTGCCTCAAAAAGGCTGGCAATATCATCAAGGACCCAAACCATCCTGGCCACACACTCATTTCCCCGCTACCTTCAGGTAGAAGGTACAGAAGCCTGAAGACTGCAACGTCCAGGTACAGGAATAGCTCCTTCCCCACAGCCATCAGGATATTTTACTTCAAAGTCACGTGAGTGACTACGTGAAGAAGCCCTCCAGCCTGCATACGCGTCAATACATCTAACGCATGGCGCACGACTGGCTGGGAGGAGCATCGCTCCTCCAGTGGTAAGTTTAAAACCCTGCAGGTAAGTTTCAAACTTATTCTGAGGTTGTTTTTTCGTTAAATATTCTCGTTACAGAGTTCGAATTGCTGAACGAATTATGGAAAAATCCAGGGCAAGACCCAGACGGGCCGCGGGGAAACCAGCTACGGAGGACCGCGGGAGTGCGGGTAGCCGGCGGCCATCGGTTTCGCCGTCCGAGTCGCTGACAGTGCAGTCAGCGACTTCAGACTTGGTGCTTGCCCAGAGCACTTTGGCAACCCCGAAAGGGGACAGAGCCAAAAGGAAGTATGATAGGCCTGTGTACACAGACGAGTCAGGCCAGGAGGATTCTCCTCCTACCAACATGGATAGCGTCTTCGGGCGTTTATCCCGGATGGAGCACCTTATGGAAAGGATGCTCCATCATGATATGCTCCGTAAAACGGAGACATATCAGCACAGGCCTCCTTTCATGCCTGTGGCAGCGCCTGGTCCAGGGCTGCTTAATGTCTCCCACTCTGAGGAGGGGAGCATACGGGGTCAGTATATGACTGAGTCCGAATTTGGAGGTATGTCCATGGAACATACTGGAATGCATGACATGCGTGAGGTTCAAGAATTGCCTGCCATGGCATCAAGGTTTGTGATACCCTCGCAAACAGGGGAGCCGCTGCAAGAAGAGCTGGCTTCCAGCATAAACTACCTCACGTCGCATCAATTACTGGAAGAGGTAATGGTTGAAACGGCTGCAAAATACCATACACCTGTAAATTGTGCATCCTGAAAGTGCCGGCAGTGAACAGCTCTATCTGGGGATACGTTGGAGGGGACATCAAAGCCCAAAAAATGAAACTCCGAAGAATTTTAAAATTATTGGCTTTAGGCATCACGGCATTTGCCAGATCTGTGGATGGCGGGCCCTTATCGGACATCCAGCAGGATGCCCTGGCATTGATGTGCAATGCCACACTTTGAAATGAACTGCTTTCGGAAGAACGCCATCAGACCTGCCTTAAATCTCAAATTTGCAGGCTTATGTAAGCCCAGCAGTGTCCAGCCGCCAAATCCTCTGTTCGGGGAAGATCTCCCCAAACAGGTAAAAGACCTGGATGAGGAAGCAAAAGCTGTCAGGCTAATCAAGGCACCAATGACGAGCAAAGCTTCACCGTTTCGGCAACAACACCCCTACGCCTCCATCAGTAGTAAGCAGTTCGCTGAAGCTGGTGGCAGCTTGAAAGCTGATTTCTCTGGGCAGAAGTCTTTTTAGGCCAAGGCCCAAGCCGGCCCTCATGGAAAATGCGCAATCCATGCACCCCAGCAGTGCTACCCTCCAAACCTCGAGGAAGGAAATAGAACCCGCATTAGGGGCCTTTGATCCTACCATAAGACCACCGGTAACCATGGAGGTAGGTGGGTCTGGTTCTTTCTGGAACATGGGGTGTGTGGACCAGTTACAAGTTGGTTGTAGATTACACTTGTTTTTGCACGAATGGCAATGGGTAACATCAGATCCGTTTATAGTGCACACTATACAAGGGTTCCAAATTGAATTTCTTCCCAATTGATTGCCACCCACACAACATACACCAAGCCGGGCATTTGTTCATTCCAAACAAGGTTTGGATATACAAGCTGAAATTCACACATTATACACAAAAGGGGTAATCGAAAAGTCAAGTCATGAACGTCACCAATTCATCTCCAATATATTCTCTAGACAAAAGAAAGATGGAGCGTGCCGAATCATCCTTGATTTAACACAACTTAACTCTTATGTGTAGTATAGACATTTCAAAATGGAAAACTTCGTTACTGCCAAACAACTGATTTCCAAAGGATGCTTTATGGCATGCAATGATCTCATAGATGCATACTACTCCATGCCCATTCACAGTGATCACCAGAAATATTTGAAATTTAGCTGGATGGGGCAACTATGGCAGTTTAAAGCGTTGCCTAATGGGTTAACTTCAGCCCCCAGGTTATTTAACAATTATTAAAGCATTTGGATTTCAGCTACCTACTTGCCGGGTAGGTTTAACATGGTGGCGGACATCAGGTCACACAAATTCAATGCCAACACAGAATGGATGTTGGATCACAAGTATTTAATGACATTGTTGCTCGGTATGGAACTCCGGATATCGATTTGTTTGCATCTAGGCTCAATCACCAGTTACCAAAGTATGTTGCATGGGAGCCAGACTTAGGGGCAGTGGCGATAGATGCATTCTCGCTACACTGGGGAGGAATGTTCTTTCATGCATTTCCTCCATTTTTCCTCATCAGTCCGTGCTTGCAGAAAATCCAGCAAGATTCTGCTTCTGGCATTTTGGTAGTGCCTGACTACCAAATGGTTCCCGCTGATATTGGGAATGATAATAGAGCCTTATATGGTTATTTCGAAACACAAACATTTGCTGGTTCATCCCGTGACTCGGGAAGGCCACTCTCTGCATGATAGAATCAATTTATTGATTTGCAGACTTTGAGAAGACCGTTCCTGGGGCTCGGATTGTCAGACTGAACCATGGACATGATCACTGCAGCTTGGAGAGAAAGCACCAAGAAGCAGTACATCTCTTACATTAGGAGATGGGAAGTGTTTTGTTTTAATTCCAACATAACGTATGATACAGCACGTATAACTGATGTCTTGGAGTTTCTCTCAAAATTGTTCTTTGATGAAAGATTAAGTTATAGTGCCATTAACTGTGCCAAAATTGCCTTGTTATCATATTGCTGGGATCGGTACACCACTCTGTCGGATCTTACCCGCTGATGTCAAGATTTATGAAAGTTATCTTTAACACTAATCCTCCCAGGCCCAGGTACACAGAGGTATGGGATGTTAACATTGTATTAACACTGCTTCGCTGGTGGGCTCCAGCTACATCCCTATCTTTGGTCAGGCTCATATATAAAGTAGTTATGCTCATGGCGCTAGTTTCAGCGCAACACGTCCAGTCGTTGCATAGGATGCGGCTGGACAGAATGGTTACATCTACCAACAAAATAACATTTTATGTACATGAGCTAATTAAACAAAGCAGACCAGGGGTGTTAGGGCTAATGCTAGAATTTTTGGCGTAGCCCATGAACCATAGATTGTGTGTGGTCACTGATATTCAACAATATGTTAAGGCTACAAAGAACCTGAGAGGCACTGAACTGGCAATGTTTATTAGTCATAAAAAAACACACAGGAGGGTATCAGTGCAGACCATCTCCAGGTGGTTAAGACATGTATTGGCATGTGCAGGAGTGGACACTGATGTTTTTGGGTCTCACTCCACCAGGGCTGCAGCAGCTTCGGCAGCGAGGTTCATGGAGGTTCCGCTGGACCACATCCTAGTGACTGCAGGATCATCGAAGGAGTGGAATTTCCAAACCTTTTATAATAAACCAATTGCCAAGCCGGGTTCGTTTGCCAACTCAATTTTAAGTTCTGTTCAATAATTTGCTTTCCTGGATGTAGGGATCGCTATTATTATTATAATTTGCATCAGCATGTTTTAAATCTATTTCATGTCTGAATGCATTATTTTTTCAATCATTTCTGGTCAACTAATGCAGTGTGTTGCATGGACTTGCGTTCACGATATGAAATCACAGAGCTTTAAAGTCTTCATGTAGTCATTCACGTGACTTCGAAGTAAAATAGTAAGATTAAATGAGAACTTACCAGTTTGAAGTTTGATCTTTATTTTATGAGAAGTTGCGATGAGGGATTACGTGTCCTCCACTCCCAACCCTCTTCTCATAAAGGTCATGCAGTAGTTCTAGTTCTCGAATCTTCCTATAATCAGTGCAGCAACTGTTTTCTGTGATTTCACACCGCTGCTTTGAAGGTTGATGCGCATGCGGGCTGGCGGGCTTCTTCACGTAATCCCCCATCGCAACTTCTCATAAAATAAAGGTCAAACTTCAAACTAGTAAGTTCTCATTGAATCTTACTATTAAACTCAATTAAAACAAATCTCTGAACATTAATAGTGAGAACTTACCAGTTTATGAGGAGTTATGATGAGGGATTACGTGAAGTGCCCGCCAGCCCGCATGTGCGTCAATCTTCAAAGCAGCGGTGTGAAATCACAGATAACAGTTGTTGAACTGAATATAGTAAGATTCGAGAAACTAGAACTACCAGCTGACCTTTATGAGAGAGGGTTGGGAGCGGAGGGCACGTAATCCCTCATCGTAACTCCTCATAAAATAAACATCAAACTTCAATTCAATTCAATTCAACTTTAATGTCATTGCACAGATACAAGTATGGGTACAACGAAATGCAGTTTAGCGTCAGTTCGTAGTAACAGCAATATATAAATAGATACAGAATGCAGACAATGTGGACGGAGAGACTGGAGAAATCTATCGGCGGGACCGAGTTCAGCAGTGTGATGGTGTTGTTATAGAAGCTGTTCCTCATCCTACTAGTGTGGGACCTGAGGCTCCTGTACCGCCTCCCTGATGGTAGGAGGGCAAACAGTCCATGGTTAGGGTGGAAGGGGTCTTTGATGATCTTCCCGGCCCATCTCAGACACCGTTTTTGGTGGAGGGCATCCATGGCAGGGAGCGGGGCACCGATGATGTGCTGGGCGGTTTTCACCACCCATTGTAGTGCCTTCCTATCTGCTACGGTGCAACTGCTGTACCATACCGTAAAGCAGGTGGTCAGGATGCTTTCGATGGTACAGCGGTAATAGTTGGTCAGGATCTGGGGGGACAGGTGGGTTTTTTTGAGCCTCCTCAGGAAGTAAAGGCGCTGCTGCGCCTTTTTGATCAGCTTGGAGGTGTTGAGGGACCAGGACAGATCCTCCGAGATGTGTACCCCGAGGAATTTGTAGTTGGAGACCTGCTCCACCTCAGTCCCGTTTATATGGATGGGGGTGTGTCTGCCCCCTCTGTTCTTTCTAAAGTCAACAATGATTTCTTTCATCTTCTGGAAGTTGAGGACGAGGTTATTGTTGGCACACCAGATTGTCAGGTGCTGGACCTCCTCCCTGTAGGCTGACTCGTCGTTGTCACTGATCAGTCCTACCACCATGGTGTCATCTGGTTATAGCAAGATCAAACTGGTAAGTTCTCGTTTGATCTTACTATTTTACTTCGGAATCACGTGAGTGACTACGTGAAGATTTTATAGCTCTGTGATTTCATGCCGTGGCACTAGTCCACACAACACAACTGCATCAGTTGACCACAGATGAGTGAACATAAAAAAGGCATTCAGACATGACATAGATTTAAACATGCTGATGCTTTTAAATGTACAAATAATAATAATAGTAACCTCTTTCATCCAGGAGGAAACTATAGAACAGAACCTAAAATAGAGTTGGCAAATCTCCCCAGTCTGGTGATGGGTTAGTTATGAAATGTTTGGAAAGGTACGATCGTATGACCATCCTGCAGCCGCTAGGATGTGGTCCAACAGAACGTCCATAACCCTTGCTGCTGGTGTTGTTGCAGCTCTGGTGGAGTGAGATTTAAGACTGTCAATGCTCACTCCTGCACATGCTAGACCCTGTTTTACCCACCTGGAGATGGTCTGTACTGATACCTTTTAATGAGGTTTTATGTAACTAACAACATAGCTAGTTCAGAGCCTCCAAGGCTCTTGGTGACCTTAACATACTGTTGTAGATGTGTGACCACATACAACCGAAGGTCCATAGGGTATGCCAAAACCTCTAGTTTGAACCTGATGCCCCTGGTCTGCTCTGCTTGACCAAGTCATAACATAAATGTTATTTTTGCCTACAGATGTAACCATCTTGTCCAGTCGCAGCTTATGCAACGACTGGATCCGTTGTGCTGAAACCATCGTCATGAGCATAAACCACTTTGTAAGTGAGTTTGACCAAGGACAGGGATGTAGTTGGAGCCCACCGGCGAAGCAGTGTCAGCACAATGTCAACATCCCATCTCTCTGAGTCCCTAGGCCTGGGAGGTTTTGAATTAAAGATACATTTCATAAATCTGGCTATCAGTGGGTGAGATCCGACAGAGTGATGTCATGATCCCAGCAACAAGTAAGACAACAAGGCACTACTGGCACAAATGATGGCACTATAACTCTATTCCTTGTCAAAATATGTTTAGAGAGGAATTGCAAAACATCTGTTATATGTGTCATGTCATACATATGTTGGACGGTAAACAGAACACTTCCCACTTAATGATATAGGGGGTGCACTATTTCTTGGTACTATCTCCCCAGGCCTTAGATCATGACCAATGTACGACCAGACAGTCCGAGCCCTAGGTAAGGTCTTCTCAAACTCTGAATTAAAGATTTGATTTGATCGTGCAGTGGATGGTCTTCCCCAGTCACGGGGTGAACCAGCAGATTTCTACGTTTGGGAACAGCCAGAAAGGCTCAGTTCTCATTCCCAATATGAGTGGGAATCATGGCTGCGTAGGCCAGTAAGGCATTACCAAATTGCCTGAGGCGTAGTCTTGCTGGATTTTTAGCAAGCACCGGCTGATGAGGCAAAGAATGGAGGGAACGTATAAAAGACATTCCTCACTGGTGCAGCGAGAATGCATCTACCGCTACTGCCCCTGGGTCTATACACTTTGGTAACTGGTGATTGAGTTGAGCTGTGAACAAATCGATATTACCTTTTCGGAGTTCTTGGAGGTAAATAACGAGACCTACTCAACAGCGTCTCTAACTTCAAGTCCCTTACCTTGGCTGGAGTTTCAGCGAAATTTCATTCGCAGACTCTGTCCATCATGTTTGTCATTTCCATTAGATCGCTGATGCTGCTGGCCAATTTCTCTTCTAGTGGCTAGACTGTCCCCGACGGAGGAGCAATTTTTAGAGCAAAGCACACCGCTTTCCCTCATGCGATTGTCGTACATTATGCATTAAGCATGGGATCCCGGCACATAGTCATATTCGGGTTCCTATTTGGAATTAAACCATACTAACCTTTGACACTCTTTTACAGTGGGAGTATTTGCACCTGAACCAGGTGTTACCATCCATATCCTCAAATTGTCTGCGCATGCTTCTGTACCAAACATGTTTTGCGACACCAACTCCGATTGCCTTTTGGGTGGGAGGCAATGCAAACCTTGAACCAAGGTAGCTGCAGGCATGTGACTTGAGCTGCCTGTGTATGCACCGGTGACACGAGGCATAATGTCACCTCGTAATATGGCTCCATCTTCATCCTTCATTCATCCGAATGGGAGGACTAATGCAACCTGAACCAGGAGCCACCTCAGGCATGTGTGCATGTATTCTAGCACCATCTTCATCACTACGTTCAACCGAGTGGGTGGATTTGCAACCCTGAACCAGGCATTGCTTCAGGCACATGTGCATACTTTTGTAGCACCCTCTTCACCACTCCGCTCATTTGAGTGGGAGGAAATTTACAACCCTGAACCAGGAGCTGCTGCCTGACATGCCTTAAGACGGAGCATTCTGTGACTGCGACGAGTCCCACTCTTGTCTCACATAAATGCCCAAGACTTGGCACTCACCCTGATTTGGGGTTGTCAGGTTGCTTCCTTCAGCAGCCGCCAGGAATAGCTGTGTGAATCGATGCTCTGTTGGTATCCTCATTTACCAAACAGGCTGCACGTGCTAGTGACTCTGAGTCCTGCTCCTTTCCGATGTCATATATGGGTTCCTGCCAATGTAGTATATAGGGAAGGACTGGAGCGCCTTTGGCCCCCATACGCCAGATATAGTGGGAGAAATGCTGGAAAAAAACCTGCCAGTTATTTGTCATGGGCAAAAAACGTGTACATGAATGAAAACGCCCATCCCAGTTAAATTAGAGATTTGGTTTCATATCAATAAAGTCGGCATCTTGGGGAAGAATCTCCCACAGTCCCTTTAATGAGCGGAATTACCATGACGCCACCATGTATAGCTCGCACAGGTAACTGAGAGGTACAGCTCAACAAGGCTTCACAAGCCAGGGATCTAGACTGCCATGGCAGGTCCGATTCTACTACACATATTGGTGTAAGTGATAATGATATTGCTTGTAATTTCTCTCCTTTAACACATAACTAAATTTGGTATGATGATACATATTTTGATACTAAAACAAAACCTGAACTGATATAATTAGTCAGAGGATACTAGCATAATGGTGCAGCTGGTAGAGTTGATGCTAGAGACCTGGGCTTACAGCCCCAGATGTGGCTTCAATCCTGACCACAGGTGTATCCGTGTAGAATTAGCAGCTCATCAGCGTATTGGTTATGAATGTCACAACATGACGTAGTGGCAACTTATTATAAATGCCCATCCTGTATAGCCATAAGATAAAATAATACACTATCACTGGTCCACACAACCCATGTTTTGGAAGAACCAGACCCATGTACCTGCATAGTTACCAGTGGTCTAGAGGTAAGCCCAAAGGCCCCTGATGTAGGTTCTATTCCCATCCTTGAATTCGAGGGTAGAACTGCCCGGATGCGTGGATTGCATATTTTCCCGGAAAGCCGGCTTGGGCCTAAGGCTTAAGACCTCTGCCCAGAGAATCAGCTGTCAAGCTGCTACCAGCTTCAGTTAACTGCTTATTGCCATTGGGGCGTAAGGGTGTTATTGCTGCTAGTAACGTGAGGGGAACACTGCCACCCCCCCCCCTCCCCCGGATATTCTGGAACCTTACTCATGAATTGCAGTATGTGCCATGGACATACTTCCGGGGTTGGAGTCAGTCACACACTGACCCCTCGTATTCCCCTCCATAGAGAGGAGACATGTAAGCAGCCCTGAAAACAGGTGCTGCCGTAGGCCCCCGAGGACCTGCACTGACATGGCCCTGTTCTGTGGACCATATCAGGATGGGTTAAACATCCGAGGACGTACCCTACTATGTCAGAGGGGAACCCTCCTGGCAGGGCTCATCCAGCCCAGGCTTCTCCTACTCCGTACTGGTTCCCCACCTTTTAGGACTGCCGAAGTTGGTTTCCCGCGGCCCGTCGGGATACCTGTATTTCAAAAACCCTCGGAAGTCGCTGACCGTCCTGTCAGCAATTTGGGTAGTGAATCCGAGGCCGCCGCGGTCTGTAGTTTCCCCGCGGCCCGTCCGGATTACGGCCCGTACTTCAATACCCTCGGAAGTCGCTGACCACACTGTCAGCGACACGGGTAGCAAACCCGACGGCCACCGGCTACCCGCACTTCCGCGGTCCATAATCGGTTTCCCCGCGGTCCGTTCGGGTTGTGTAAAGTACTGTTGTGTAAAGCAAGCCTCTTGCACTCTGTGAAATGTTCCCTGGATGCGCACTGAGATAAATGCTGCAAGAAGGATATTCACTGGGAGAAAGAAACACTTCAGACTATCTGAATCCTAGTGGGCTTCCAGTTTGATGATCTGTTTAATTAGGTTTAGAGATGAAACGTGGAAACAGGCCCTTCAGTTCACCGAGTCCTCGCCGACCAGCTGTATATTCGTTCTATTCTACAGAAGCTAATTAACCTGCAATCCTGCATGTCTTTGGAAAGTGGGTGGAAACCAGAGCACCCACAGAAAACCTATGTGGTCACGGGGAGAATGTACACATTCCATTAGGCACCACCTATAGTCAGGATCGAACCTGGATCTATAATGCAGCAACTCTACCACTGCGCCACCCTGACTGTCTGTCTGTGACTGACTACTGCAGATTAACACATTTCATGGACAAGGACTGTGCTGTGGGTCACACTGAAGGTTAATCACAACATGGAAAAAATGTTAACACCCACCCACGAGTAAATGTTAATCACCTCCCACAACTAAATGTTAACCCCCACCCATCAGTGAAGGGTGTAAAAACCTCTTAGACCATCACATGGGACATAATTAATAGGAGCAGAATTTAGACCACTCGGCCCATGATAATGAACATTTTTTTAAAAAATAATGATTTGCTTGCATTGAGAATGGTATCATATAGATGTCTTCTTAATGTATTTGAAGATTTTATGAACAAAGCATACTTTTGAAAAGTAATGGCCTCAGCACCTCTTCTTCCACTACCTTCAGGGCCGGATCCCGTGGTGAAATCTTTAAAGGAAAACTCCATCCGCAGACACGTCATGGAACACGGGTAATCAACCCGCAATGGGCGTGAGCACCACGTGAATGCAAATTGTTGGCATAAGACGTCCATTGTTCACTTTCTGAATGCTCACGGACAGATCAATTCCTATAAATCCTGTTCCTAACTGGAAGTCACGTGAATACAGAATCTGTTCAAATCAGTTTTCAAATTCAGTTTAATTACTATACTCAGCGGAAACAGAACAATTAAATTATTACATGCTGCCGCTTTACCACAAATTAATATACAATAATCAATCATGGAATAAATTAGCAGGAAGACCATAACAGTGCAAATTGAAGTATGTAATGCAACCTAAATAAATTTGGGGGGCACGGTGGCGCAGCGGTGGAGCTTCTGCCTGACAGCACCAGAGACCCGAGTTCAATCCTGACAACGGGTGCTGTCTGTACGGGGTTTGTACGTTCTCCCTGTGACTTGCGTGCGTTTTCTCAGAGATCTTCAGTTTTTTCCCACACTCCAAATACATACAGGTTTGTAAGTTAATTGGTTGGGTAAAATTGTAACTTGTCCCTGGTGCGTGTAGGATAGTGCTGATGTTTGGGGATTGCTGGTCGGCGCGTATTCAGTGGGCCGAAGGGCCTGTTGCTGTGCTGTATCTCTAAACTAAACTAAAACTAAACTAAAGTCGATAATAATTACTTGCCAAAGTAGGGCTGTACGGTGTGGTGCAATCGTCAGATAGTTGCAGAGAGGGAACTGTCTCCAAACCTGGAGGTAATGGTTCTCAGGCTCCTGTACTTTCTTCCCGATATTAACAGTGAGATGAATGTGGATTGTGTGGGTTTTTCATTAATTCAGTTAATATTTCAGGTTGAAGACCACTTTTCAGATCAAGACATTTTACAACTCTTAATTTCCAATACTATTTATTTAGTTCATAACTTCTAAGAGCAGAATTAGGGCATTCGGCTCATCAAGTCTATTCCGCCATTCAATCATTGCTGATCTACCTTTGGAAGGATCCCAACCCAAACCTTCATCTGTCCACTTCTTTCCACAGATGCTGCCTGATCCATGGAGTTCCTCCAGCTGTTTGTTTGGAATGGAAAGAAAGGTGTTACAGTCAGAGAACTGTGTAGATGAGTAGGGGGGTTAGAAGAGGGGGGGGGAGTGGAGGAAAGGTGGAGGGGAGGGGGAGGGGGCAAGCTTCCTAAAACTGGAGGTCAATGTTCATGCCATTGAGTTATAGGCACCCAAATGGAATATGAGTTACTGTTCTCCTAGTTTGCATGCTTCACTCTGGCAGTGGAGGAGGCCAATTATAGAGAGGTTACTATGGGAATGGGAAGGAGAATTTAAATGGCTACAGAGAAAGCTCAGGTTTACATCTCCAGCCTTGTATATTCCATCCAGTGTTCTCTGTGGCCTCCTCTACATTGGTGAGCCCAAGCCTCGGCAGGTTAGCACGTCGCTGAGCACGTGCTCCTTCCACCAGGACCAGCGGGAACTCTCAGTTGCTGCTGCCTTCATTCCCCCTTTCCGTCTGTTCTCATCTCCTCCATTGCCAGCATGAAGCCACGTGCAAAATGGAAGAATGGCACCTCATCGAGGCACAAGAGATCACAGATGCTGGAATCTTGAGCAAAGAAGAGACTGCTGGAGGTACTCAGTGAGTCAGGCAGCATCTGTGAAGGGAAATAATGAACATATTTGAGTTCAGTATATTGTCACGTGTGCCGGGGTACAGTGAAAAGCTTTTGGTGCGCGCTATCCAGTTGGCGGAAAGACTATTACAATCAATCCATTTACAATGTATAGATACATGGTAAGGGAATATCATTTAGTGCAAGATGAAGCCAGCAAAGTCTGGTCAAGGATAGTCCAATTAGATAGCCAGTAGTTCAGGACTGCTCTAGAATGGTATATGATGTTTCAGGTCAGCACCCTTCCTCACACCTCTTGAACAGCACTACATAATCTGCTTGATTAGCCCACATCCCGATGGCATGAACTTGGAATGGAACACATTAAGGTAAACACCGACAGCCCCTTTGTTCCACTACAACAGATTTTTTTTTCCATTCCCCATCCCTGCCACTCTCACTTCATTTCTTTACTCTCCTCCACCCACTCTTCACCCGCCCCTCCCTACTCCAGTTCTCTTATATATTTTAACCCCCTCACACATTCCCTTCTACCCACCATCCCTCCCTCGTTCTATATTTTACTACACTCTTTTCTTTTTATCAGATTGCACCATTTGACCTTTTCCATTTATCACCTGCAGCCTCGATTATTATTCCCCTCTTCTCCTCCACAGATGAGCTATCTGCCAATCCTCCCCCTTTCTTGGATCCATCTAGCACTGGCCAGTTCTTGCGCCGCCCCTTCCCCTCACATTTCTCGATCAGCTTTCTTCCCCCAACTCCATCAGTCTGAATGAGGGTCTCGGCCTATACTCATCCGTCCAATTCACTCCGCAGATGCTGTCTGATTCATTCAGTTCCTCCAGCTCTTTGTCATTTTCCCTAAAATTGCAGCCTTTGCAGTTTCTTATGCATGCCAAATGTTAACGTGACTGCCCTGCACTGTGTAACATAATCTCACTCCTGTGGTCGGAATGCTGATGATATTTCTTTCTTTCATTGAGGCTTTAACAATGAAATTATAGATTATTTCATTATTCTCAATTGAATGCTGCTAAATGCAAATTAATTCATGGCTACGTAGTGTTCAGAACTTGCTCAAGCTGGTTTCCAAGTAATTATTAAGTTTACTATTGAAATTTACTTAACTCAATACAGCCAATTACCTACATCTGTTCATCATATCTGAAAGAGGTCCCACCCTACATTCATATGTATTGTTGAAGATATAATGCGGCACCTTGCAATGTTAGTTCGGTAGTTGGGATCAACCAGTGCAGAAACATGTTGTGGATCTGCTCCTTTCTCTTCATTGCTTTTGCTCATGCACAACAGCTAACAGGTAGGAAATAAATATATTCATATCTGAGTGAGGCCCAGTGCAAATTGGAGGAACAGCACCTCATATTTTGCTTGGGCAGCTTACACCCCAGCAGTATGAATATTGACTTCTTTAACTTCAAGTAACTCTTGCCTTCCCTCTCTCTCCCTCCATCCCCCTTCCCAGTTCTCCAACAAGACTGACTGTCTCCCTGATTACATTTTATTTATGTTTGTTTTGTTGCTCGTGAACTTCATCTCTTTTGATCTCTCATTTTCACACCTTACCCTTCCTTAAATCTATATCTCTCTCTCTCCCCTGACTCTCAGTCTGAAGAAGGGTCTCGACCCAAAATGTCACCCATTCCTTCTCTCCAGAGATGCTGCCTGTCCAACTGAGTTACTCCAGCATTTTGTGTCTATCTTCGGTTCAAACCAGCATCTGCAGTTCCTTCCTACACATTTTGATCTCCCGTTAGTGGGCATTGTGTTACTCAAACTTTAATTTAAAGTTCAGAAAACATGAAGAGATTAAGCAATCAATTGAAAAGCATCCAAGTTCAAACAATTGTGGTCCAGTGAAACTTTAGCATAGGATTGTGGAAATTTACAGCTCAAAGTGAAATATTTCAGTCCCTATATCAAACATTTTTCTGTCTATGTCCCTTTTACTGTACATGAACTGACTCCAAATCCCTAGTTACAGTCCCTTGCATGCTACCAGTGGACGACTGTACTCATTAGTCAATTATTGTACACCAACTAATATTTTGCAGAAATTAACAGTCTCACACCAAACAGGAATCAAAAGCGGGTCCTAATGTCTGCATTGCTCCTCGAGACTTTCAGACAACTTCAAGCCAAGGGGATAAACATGTAAATTTAAATAAATAGGAGCCTTCTGAGCTTCAAGCTCAGAGAATCTTTCTCTTGCTTCACTTGATCTACCCAGGAACTTCCATACAATCTTTGTAAAGACAGAATAGACTATATACTGTACTTCAGCAAGGGTACAGCGAATCAATGGGGGACCATTATTTGACTCTTTCGTTGCAATCCAGGAAGCTCACTGCATGCTTTAAAGATGTTTTTTTATGTACTGATAAGAATGTAACAGTGTAGGCACCGTTTGGATTTAGATAGGATTAATGATAGGGTTTAAGAAGGAACTGCAGATGCTGGAAAATTGAAGGTGGACAAAAGTGCTGGAGAAACTCAGCGGGTGCAGCAGCATCTATGGAGCGAAGGAAATAGGCAACGTTTCGGATCTGAAGAAGGGTTTTGGTCCGAAACGTTGCCTATTTCCTTCGCTCCATAGATGCTGCTGCACCCGCTGAGTTACTCCAGCACTTTTGTCTACCTTTAATGATAGGGTTATTTGTTGAAATGAGTGTATCAGTTTACACATCACCGTTCTATATTGATATGTTCAAACGAGAAGAAATAGAGGAACAGTAATCGCTGCTGTATTATGCCACCACGTTAGTGGTCAAAAATGAAATGTACTTTGACTTACTGTAGTTTCTTTTGAGGTTATTAAAATGACAATCCCTATATTTGACAGTATTTGAAGAGGCAAGTTAAACTGGCACCATATTATATATATATGTGCAGTATTTCAGGTCTGTAATGATTATTGGGTGCTTATGTCCACTCTCCCCATCTCACAACCCATCTACTATTCCCTGAGTAATACTGCTGCTTAAGTGAATTCTCAAACCACACTCCAGTTCCATTGGGCATATTGGGTCTATATCTAATTGAAAGCCGTAATCTCAAAGCAAGGTATTCAAACTTCTAGATAGCACCAGACAACTCAAGAAAAGCTCACTTATAATTACAAATATTACCCTGTCACGTGTAATTAACTATCTCAAAAGAAAGGGATGCTCTAGGAGAAATTAGTTTTCAATTTAAATAAAGATGTGAAGAGCTAAGTAACTGAGGTAGAGAATTTATTTTACTTTAGACTTTAGAATTTTCTTAAGAGAGACAGCGTGGAAACAGGCCCTTTGGCTGATCAAATCCGTGCCGAACAGTGATCACCCCATACACTAGCACTATCCTACACACTAGGGACAATATACAATTTTTACCAAAGCCAATTAACCTACAAACCTGTACATCTTTGGGATGTGGCAGGAAACTGGAGCACCCAGAGAAAACCCACACGGTCACAGGGAGAACGTACAAACTCCATACAGACAGCACCCGTAGCAGAATCAAACCCAGATCTTATTGCTGGTGTGGAATTTGTTGCCATAATAATAATTGACAAATGAACAGTGTCGATCAATGTTATTTTACTGAAACTGACGTCAACATTCAGATTTTCACTTACGAATGTTAGAGTCGATGTCCGCATCTGCAAGATAAGCTCTTGATAATTCCTCAAAATTAACATGGACATTAATTAGACATCATGAACTTGACCAAAATGCCCATCACTGACTGAAAAATTGCATAATGAATTCTGAGCAAAGTCAGGGGAGATGAAAGAAATATTTTCCCATTGCAAATACTCTCTCTTTGAAGCAAATCACGAAAACTAACTGTGAGGCAATCTCAGGTAGATTTCAAAGCTCCACACCACGTCTACTCCACCCCAACCCGCCTCTCCTCTCTTTAAAGCTGTGCCCTGAATCACTGTATTCTTTATTTACTGAATAAACAAATGGTCACAGAGGCATTTGTGATGACACCAATCATGATTCAGATTGTTTTTAACAAAGTTTATAATGTTGTTCTTAAGACAATATAATAGTGCTAGAACTGGGTGGCATTATGGCGCAATGGTAGAGCTACTGCCTTACAGCGGCAGAGAACCGGGTTCGATCCTGATGACGGGTGCTGTCTATACGGAGTTTGTATGTTCTCTACGTGACCTGCTTGGGTTTTCGCCGAGATCTTCGGTTTCCTCCCACACTCCAAAGATGTACAGGTTAATTGGCTTTGCATCATTGTAAAATTGTCCCTAGTGTGTGTAGGGCAGTGTTAATGTGTGGGGATCGCTGGTCGGTGCAGACTCAGTGGGCCGAAGGGTCTGTTTCCACACTGTATCTCTAAACTAACCTCAACTCAACTTATTCAGCTATGTATTTTGTAAGATAGCTTTATACTTTCAATTCAAATCTTGCCCTACAGTGAGCTATGAATTCACAATAATTTAATATCTAACTTCACTGGGACGCATCCAAAATGTATTTATTGATGTTTGCTGTGCTGGTTTGCATGAGGAAATCTCACTTCCAAGTGATGCACCCCTTCAAGGCATGCTATGGGTAGGAAAAGTATTTTGCAGTGATCCACTTTTAATGGCATTTGTCTCATTTCACAAACAGTATTGTTCAACCTGTTTGTTCAGGGTTGGGCAGTGAAAGATAGCTACATGACCTTTTGTAAACCATTTGACAGTCCCTCAAGGTAGGCTGATCCAGAAAATTAAGCCACGTGGGACCAACATTTTCATAGATGACAGAGTAGTGGTGGAGAGGTTTAGTTTAGAAGTAAAGCATGGAAACTGGCCAATTGGCCTACCGAGTCCACGCTGACCATCGTTCACGCCAGTTTTATGTTATCCACTCCCTACACACTAGAAGCAATGTACAGAGGGGAATTAACCTATAAATCCACATGTTGTTGGAACGTGGAAGGAAACCAGAATACCCGGAGGAAACCCACGCGATTACCAGGAGAACATATAAAGTCTGCACTCACAGCACCCGAGGTCAGGACTAAACCCGGGTCTCTGACCTTTGAGGAAACAGGGGGGAGGAGGGTACAAGAGGGAGGAGAAAGAGGGGGCAGAGGCCCGAAGAAAGCGCTGTCCCCAGTGGCTACAATGTGAGCCGCAACTACGGCCGTGTCACTGTAATGTGTGGTGGGTGAAGACGGACTTGCTGGTGCACCTTGCGAGTCGGGATTGGGGTTGGAAGCCAAGGCTCTAAACGGCCGTGGAGACGGTGGGAGCCGGAGATGGGTCGGCAGCTCATTCCATTCACATTCAGTTCACATTTTATATTAATTTTATTTAAGTTTCTGCCACTCCATGGTGCTTTAGCGATACGGGAGGGGTGTCATTAGTGGGCCAGGGAGGTATGGTCTTTCCAGTATTACATGACTTTGGTTGGTGCAGATGAATGGATGAAGTAGAAAAGCTCTGGAACCGAGGGCGAGGGAAAAATCCTCTACATCCTTACATGACCTGTGTGCAAAGTTATGAGAGGCAGTTAAAGTAGGTAGTCACAATCTTTTTCCCAGGATAGAAATGGCAACTATTAGACGGCATTGGTTTAAGGTGAGATGGGGAAAAGTTCAGAGGGGCTGAGCGTGACAGATTATTGTTTACAAGAGTGTGGTAGGTACCTGGAAAGCGCAAACAGGGGAGGTGGTAGAAGCAGAAACAGCAGCAATGTCCAAGAAGCATATAGACATGCACCTGAACAGGCAAGGAATAAAGGAATACAGATCACACACAGCTTTTGGTCTTTGTTAGATAGGCTTCATGCTTTAATTTCATGTTTCATGTGCTTTGTGTTTCATGACTGTTGGCAGATCAATTTCCTTCCTTAAAGTTCTATCATATGGTATCGTGGCCAGCACAGAGACGATGGGAAGAATGGCCTTTTCCTGTGCTGCACTCTTCTATGTTCTCTCTCTTCTAGTATTATAAAAGGATTTTACTTCTTTTGATACAAAGATTTCTATGAATATTAAATAAATAAAGTATGTGAATTGATTGCACCTTGCTATCATTGTACAATTGAGGTCAAAATGGTGCTTTGTGTTACAGTCATGCCGAACGCGACGACAATGACGAAAACGGCAACTTTCACACAAATGCCTCAGGCGTTCAACACTCCACCATCCAACAAGAGTGGAGAACAACCCAGCAACACAGAAACAACTGGCACATCTTTATGCCCTAACATTAGTCTGCAAGGTAATGCGCGAGAAACTTGTTGGAGGAAAAGAAAATAACTGTCATTGTTGTGAAATGTTTAAGAAGGAAATGCTGAAGCTGGAAAAATCAAAGGTAGACAAAAATGCTGGAGAAACTCAGTGGGTGAGGCAGCACCTATGGAGCGAAGGAATAGGCGACTTTTCGGGTCGAGACTTTTCTTCAGACTGATGTGGTGGGGGGGGGGGTGTGGCGGGAAAAATAAAGGAAGAGGCGGAGGCAGTAGGCTGTGGGAGAGCTGGGGCGGGGAAGAGAAGGAGGGAGAAAGCAAATTATTTGTTAGAAACATACAAACATAGAAATTAGGTGCAGGAGTAGGCCATTCGGCCCTTAGAGCCTGCACCGCCATTCAATATGATCATGGCTGATCATCCAACTCAGTATCCCGTACCTGCCTTCTCTCCATATCCCCTGATCCCCCTAGCCACAAGGGCCACATCTAACTCCCTCTTAAATATAGCCAATGAACTGGCCTCAACTACCCTCTGTGGCAGAGAGTTCCAGAGACTCACCACTCTCTGTGTGAATAAAGTCTTTCTCATCTCGATCTTAAAGGATTTCCCCTTATCCTTAAGTTGTGACCCCTTGTCCTTGACTTCCCCAACATCGGGAACAATCTTCCTGCATCTAGCCTGTCCAACCCCTTAAGAATTTTGTAAGTTTCTATAAGATCCCCTCTCCTATATTCTAGAGAGTATAAACCGAGTCTATCCCGTCTTTCTTCATAAGACAGTCCTGACATCCCAGGAATCAGTGTGGCGAAACATCTCTGCACTCCCTCTATGGCAATAATGTCCTTCCTCAGATTTGGAGACCAGAACTGTACGCAATACTCCAGGTGTGGTCTCACCAAGACCCTATACAACTGAAGTAGAACCTCCCTGCTCCTATACTCAAATCCTTTTGCTATGAAAGCTAACATACCATTTGCTTTCTTCACTGCCTGCTGCACCTGCATGCCTACTTTCAATGACTGGTGTACCATGACACCCAGGTCTCGCTGCATCTCCCCTTTTCCTAATCGGCCACCATTTAGATAATAGAATGCTTTCCTGTTTTTGCCACCAATGTGGATAACGTCACAATTATCCACATTATACTGCATCTGCCAAACATTTGCCCACTCACCCAGCCTATCCAAGTCACCTTGCAGTCTCCTAGCATCCTCCTCACAGCTAACACTGCCCCCCAGCTTAGTGTCATCCGCAAACATAGAGATATTGCCTTCAATTCCCTCATCCAGATCATTAATATATATTGTAAATAGCTGGGGTCCCAGCATTGAGCCTTGCGGTACCCCACTAGTCACTGCCTGCTATTGTGAAAAGGACCCGTTTACTCCTACTCTTTGCTTCCTGTTTGCCAGCCAGTTCTCTATCCACATCAATACTGAACCCCCAATGCCGTATGCTTTGTTTGTATACTAATCTCTTATGTGGCACCTTGTCGAAAGCCTTCTGGAAATCCAGATACACCACAACCACTGGTTCTTCCCTATCCACGCTACTAGTTACATCCTCGAAAAATTCCACAATATTCGTCAGACATGATTTACCTTTCGTAAATCCATGCTGACTTTGTCCAATGATTTCACCACTTTCCAAATGTGCTGCTATCCCATCTTTAATAACTGACTCTAGCAGTTTCCCCACTACCAATGTTAGACTAACTGATCTGTAATTCCCCATTTTCTCTCTCCCTCCCTTCTTAAAAAGAGGGGTTACGTTTGCTACCCGCCAATCCTCAGGAACTACTCCAGAATCTAAAGAGTTTTGAAAGATTATCACTAATGCATCCACTATTTCCGGAGCTACTTCCTTAAGTACTCTGGGATGCAGCCTATCTGGCCCTGGGGATTTATCGGCCTTTAATCCATTCAATTTACCCAACACCACTTCCCGACTAACCTGGATTTCACTCAATTCCTCCTGTGGTCCCCTGCAGATTATTTATGTCTTCCTTAGTGAAGACGGAACCAAAGTAGTTATTCAATTGGTCTGCCATATCCTTGTTCCCCATGATCAACTCACCTGTTTCTGACTGCAAGGGACGTACATTTGTTTTAACTAATCTCTTTCTCTTCACATATCTATAAAAACGTTTGCAGTCAGTTTTTATGTTCCCTGCCAGTTTTCTTTCATAAATCTATTTTTCCTTTCCTAATTAAGCCCTTTGTCCTCCTTTTGAATTTCTCCCAGTCCTCTGGTATGCTGCTTTTTCTGGCTACTTTGTACGCATCATCCTTTGCTTTGATACTATCCCTGATTTCCTTTGTTATCCCCGGATGCACTACCTTCCCTGATTTATTCTTTTGCCAAACTGGGATGAACAATTTTTGTAGTTCATCCATGCAGTCTTTAAATGTCTTCCATTGCATATCCAACGTCAACCCTTTTAGAATTAATTGCCAGTCAATCTTTGGCAATTCATGTCTCATACCCTCAAAGTTACCTTTCTTTAAGTTCAGAACCAATGTTTCTGAATTAACAATGTCACTCTCCATCCTAATGAAGAACTCGACCATATTATGGTCACTCTTGCCCAAGGGGGCACGTACAACAAGACTGCTAACTAACCCTTCCTCATTACTCAATACCCAGTCTAAAATAGCCTGGTTCCTCTACATGTTGATTTAGATAACTATCCCGCATACATTCCAAAAAATCCTCTTCCTCAGCACCCCTGCCAATTTGATTCACCCAATCTATATGTCGATTGAAGTCATCCATTATAACTGTTTTGCCTTTTTTCGCACGCATTTCTAATTTCCTGTTTGATACCATCCCCAACTTCACTACTACTGTTAGGTGTTGTGAATGTGTTTTCAGCTACAGGAGAACCATCATCTAATCAGCCCATAGACAAGGCAGGATACGTGCACGCTCGGAGTTTGGGGCTGCTGCATTGCTCTGGAAGCAACAAGGTTTAAATGAACTTTTAGTGAACGGTTGTTCACAAGATGTCAGTGGGTATATTAAAGATTGGGGAAATTAGTTGCTATTCCTCTTATTTGACCAAATAATGAAAGATGATGTAGCTTTCATGATGCTGTGAATCTTTAATAATATAGTAGACTTCCATGTAATAAACAAAAAAATCTAGAAATTTGATGAGAAAAACTAGAGCATTGATTTTGTTTTAAATAAGAACAAAACGTCCGTCAAGAAAAGGGGAAATTGACCAGTTACAGGTTTGTGTTTGAAAGATTTGGATATACGTCAGTGTGGGTTCAGAGGTGCAGGGACATGCTTTTGTTTCGGGGATGTATATTATTCTCTTCATGAAGAAGATTAATCCTATGGGCAACCTAGAGATCAGTCAACACACAAGGAAACCTTCCCATTAGTGATACTGAACGGTCTGTCCTCAGCAGAGGCCGCACCTTTGTTCCCCACCTCAATGAGTTCCGCGTCCGCCACGATGTGGAGCTCTTCTTCCGTCGCCTCTGCATCCAAGCGGTTTTCCCTGGGAAGGAGTCCTCACCCCCTAGTGATGTCCGCTTCTCCCATTTCCAATGGACCCGCTCTTCTTGGACACCCCACCCCTTCCCCCCCCCCCCCCCCCCCCCCCCCCCCCCCCCCCCCCCCCCCCCCCACCCCCCCCCCCCCCCCCCCCCCCCCCCCCCCCCCCCCCTCCCATGGCCATCTACCTGCTTTAGACCTTTTTATTTTAAACTGCCAGTGGGACAACAACCGCCTCAACTTCTCCACTCCCCTTTCTCACTCTGACTTCTCCCCCTCTGAACGTACAGCCCTCCACTCACTCTGCAACAACCCAGACTGGGTGATCAAACCTGCTGACAAAGGAAGTGCCGTGGTAGTCTGGCGAGCTGATCGCTACCGGTCTGAGGCCAGGCGCCAACTCTCAGACACCTCCTCCTACCTATCCTTAGACCATGACCCCACAGACGAGCACCAGGCCATAAACTCAAACACTATCACTGGCTTCATCACTTCTGGCTCCCTGCTCTCCCAAGCCTCCAACCTCATCGTTCCCCAGCCCCGCACGGCCCGATTTTACCTTCTCCCCAAAATCCACAAACCTGACTGTCCTGGCAGACCCATTGTTTCTGCTTGTTCGTGTCCCACCGAACTTATTTCCACATACCTCGACTCCATCCTATCCCCCTCTGGTCAATTCCCTCCCTACCTGTGTCCAAGACACCTCACACGCTCTTTGTCACCTCCATGGCTTCCGTTTTCCAGGCCCACTCCCTCATCTTCACCATGGATGCCCAGTCACTCTACACGTCCATCCCCCACCAGGAGGGTCTTAAAGCCCTCCGTTTTTTTCCTCAACCACTGAACCAACCAATCCCCGTCTGTCCATACTCTCCTCCGCCTAGCGGAGCTGGTCCTTACCCTCAACAACTTTACCCTCAACAACTTTTTGTTTGATGCCTCCCATTTCCTCCAAATCCAAGGCATAGCTATGGGCACACGCATGGGCCCCAGCTATGCCTGCCTCTTTGTAGGGTACGTCGAACAATCCTTGTTCGAGGCGTACCGTGGTCCTATCCCCGAACTCTACCTCTGCTACAACGACGACTGCATTGGTGCTACTTCCTGCACCCGTGCAGAACTCACTGACTTCATCCATTTCACCACCAACTTACATCTGGCACCAAATTCACCTGGACCATTTCCGACATCTCCCTACTGTTTCTAGACCTCACTATCGCCATCGTAGCTGCAAGGACTCCATCCCCTACTAATTCCTCTGTCTACGCCGCATCTGCACCCAGGATGAGGTGTTCCAAACCAGGGCATCGGAGATGTCCTCCTTTTTTAGGGAATGGGGCTTCCCCTCTTCAACTATAGATGAGGCTCTCACCAGGGTCTCTTCTATATCCCATAGCTCTGCTCTCACTCCCCATCCCCCCACTCATAACAAGGGCAGAGTCCCCCTTGTTCTTCCCTTCCACCCTACCAGTCGTCACATACAACAGATAATCCTCTGATATTTTCGCAACACCCAACGTGATCCCACCACTGGCCACATCTTCCCATCTCCTCCCCTTTCGGCTTTCTGCAGAGGCTGCTCCCTCCGTAACTCCCTGGTCAATTCATCCCTTCCCACCCTGGTACTTTCCCTTGCAACCGCAGGAAATGCTACACTTGTCGCCCTACCTCCCACCTTGACTCCATTCAAGGACCCAAGCAGTCTTTCCGGGTGCGGCAAAGGTTCACCTGCACCTCCTCCAAACTCAACTATTGCATCCGCTGTTCTAGGTGTCAGCTGCTCTACATCAGTGAGACCAAGCGTAGGCTTGGCGATTGCTTTGCCCAACACCTCCGCTCAGTTCGCAATAATCAACCTGATCTCCCGGTGGCTCAGCACTTCAACTCCCCCTCCCATTCTGAATCCGAACTTTCTGTCCTGGGCCTCCTCCATGGCCAGAGTGAGTCGTACCCCAAATTGAGGAGCAGCACCTCATATTTCGCTTGGGTAGTTTACCAGCGGTATGAACATTGTCCTCCAATTTCAAGTAGTCCTTCCTTTCTCACTCTTTCCCCTCCTCTTCCCAGCTCTCCCAGAGCCCTCCCACAGGTCTCTGCTTTTCCTTTCTTCTTCCCGCACCCACCCCCCCCACTTCAGTCTAAAGAAGGATCTCGACTCGAAACGTCACCTATTTCTTCGCTCCATAGATGCTGCCTCACCCGCTGAATTTCTCCAGCATTTTTGTCTGCCTTCCCATTATACATAGCAGGATTCTTGAATATTTTGGGTTCTAACTTTCTGTTTTGCTTTAATTAAAAATTACAGCAGGATTTTGATCAGTTGGGCAAGTGGGTCAAGGAATGGTTAATAGAGTTTAATTCAGTTAAGTGTGAGATGTTGCATTTTGGGAATCCAAACCAGGGCAGGAACTTTGCAGCAGAAGGGTAGAGTCCTGGCGAGTGTTGCAGACCAGCGGGATCCAGGAGTGCAGGTATGTTGGTCCCTGAATGTGGCATCACAGACATATGAGGTGGTGTAGAAGGCTTTGGTACATTGGCCTTCCTCAGATAGGGAATTGGGATGTTATGTTATTGTTGTACAAGATGTTTGTGGGGCTGCACTTGAAATGCAGTGGTCAGTTTTGGTCACTCTGCTATAAAATATCATTGTGCTCGAAAGAGTGCAGAGAAAACATACGAGGCTGTTGCCAGGTGTCGAGACCCTGACTATAAGTTGAGTTAGGGCAGGTTAGGACTTTATTTCTTGGAAACAAATAGGGATCTTAAAGAGGTGTATGAAATAATAAAGGGAATAAATAGGGTGAATGCACCAAGATTTTTTTCCATTGTAAGGAAATCAAGAACTAAAGAAGTTAAAGGTGAGAAGGACAACCTTTTGATACAGAAGGTCTATGAAAAGAGCTTTCAGAGCAAGCAGTTGAGGCAGATACAATAACAACATTTACAAAACATTTGGACAATTATGTGGATCGGAAATGTTTAGAGGGATATGGCCAAATGCAGGTAAATAGGATTAATTTAAATGGGGCATTTTTGTTAGCAGGGCCAAATGGCCTGTTTCCATCCTCTATGATTCTATAGCATTCAACTAAATTGGCGTAAATGTATTAGAAATATACTATTGTGAGATTACCTTGACAACAGCATTGAAAAATAACAATAACCGCTGGAAACAAAAGGTCATCGTTGTCATAGAGCATACAAGAAACATTGTACACGTTCTGATTTTTTAAATCAGGTACTAAATCCCAAACGGTGAGTTGAAAATGAAATATTGACAATATTGGTTGAATTGTGGTCATATTGCAGTACCTATAATTAAATAAACTTTTAGGATTTAGAAAAATAAAAGGAGTGAAGGAAATGTTCTTTTCTGAACGTCGACCCAACCATATGCAGCAGGTCATGCAATAGGAAAAGAATAGACCAGTGGCAGCACTTTAGGACAGCTCTTGTTAGACATGGGTGGATATATGTAAGTATTAAATCCTGGCATCTCATTTTTTGAATTTAATTAGGATAATCAGAGCTAGGCAGCCAAAGCTTCATGTTAAATCTCTATGCTGTGACCTACATTGTAAATGTTTGATATCTCTTTATTTGTTGTATTTTACCTTAGATCTTGGAAACATCTCAACAGAAAACATAAGCTATACTTATACCTTAACATGGTCCGACCAGACTAAAAAACCATGTGGATACTACTTTGTTGAGATTAAACCGTTTGATGCGTTTATACATTGCTATATCAACTATACTGATAACATCTGTTGGCTTTATCTGCCATCGCAAAATCAAACCTACAAAGTCAGCGTTCACTTTTACAAATACGATGGGGAAGTACTTACAAGGACGTTGTTTGTTGCCACAGGTAAAATAAGCAAATTTAATTTAACAAACAATTTCCGTTCTGGAATGTAGCTTACAATATAGGAATGTGAGCAGGAGCTTTTGGTACCTCAAGACTGTTTTGCCATACAATTAGATCACGGCAGATTTGGTGTGG
The DNA here is from genome assembly GCA_035221665.1 of Okamejei kenojei. NCBI lineage: Eukaryota > Metazoa > Chordata > Chondrichthyes > Rajiformes > Rajidae > Okamejei > Okamejei kenojei. Next base: position 60,253,998 of record CM069144.1, on the reverse strand, counting down.
CCTTCTCAGTATAATTTTCTGTCGGTTGCCATGACCCTCGATATGGTGATAGCAATTCTCAGCTTTGAATATCTTCATTGCTTCAGTCTGCACTGCTCTTGTGTAGAGAATGACCAAGATTCACTCAGAGGAGAAATCCCTTCCATTGTCTGAATTAAATGGTGTTCCCTGCAGATGCAGCTAATCTGAACCAAAACAGAATAGGGGAATCCAGCTATAAATTGCAGGTCAAAATGTGTAGGAAGGAACTGCAGATGCTGTTTTACACCAAAGATAGACATAAAATGCTGGAAGAACTCAGCGGGACAGGAAGCATCTCTGGACAGAATGAACGGGTGACGTTTCGGGTCTGAAGAAGGGTCTCAACCCAAAACATCACCCGTTCTCTCCAGAGATGCTGCCTGTCCTGTTGAGTTATTCCAGCATCTTGATCTATAAATTGCAGGGATACTTTAACAATTGTTCTCCTCGACAGCTTTCCACAGCTTTCAGACAATGATATTTGGAGCTTTCATTAGCATGACATCACCAATAAATGAATCAAAACATCTGAGTTGACACGCTGTTTAAGAATCAATTTTCATAATTCAATTTGAAACATCCGTTAAATTAGAATCCTATTGATGGATGCTAAATGCAGCATTTCCAACACTTCATGGCTAAAATTAGTCACGCTCTCAGATATGGGATTACCAAGCCATTAGACTTTAATGTGTGAAATACCTCAACAAATCTATTGCCAACATATTTGCCACGTCTCACATTCCCCTGAATAGCATCCAAAATATTCCCTCCACCTCCCCAAAAAGGAAACAAAATGCTGGAGCAACTCAACGGGTCAGGGAGCATCTCTGGAGAACATGCAAAGGGTCAAGACTAATTGTTATGGGGGGGTGGGGTGGAAGAAAATCAGAAGGCAGGAGAGGCTGGACAAAGTGTGACACAGGAAAGGAGATTTTCATAGGCAAATGGTGCCAACAGGAGGTGTGAGGCAGAAGGATTGATATAAGAGTTGCATATTGTGAGGCCAGAGGAAAGAATGTAGGAGGAGGGGGAGGAGGGGGAGCGAGAGAAATAGGTAGCAATTACATAGAGTCCATAGAGGAGGATAGGGGGGAACGAGAAAGGGGGAGTGTGCGGGGGGGTCAGGGAGGGGGGTGTTGTTAGAAGTTACCTAACCTTGTTTCAACTGTTCATACCGTTGGCTGGGTAAGTTACCCAAGCAGAATCTGAGGTGATGTTTCTCCAGTCTGCATGCTGCCTCATTCGGGTAATGGAGAGGTCCAGGACAAAAAAGGTATGGGAATGGGAAGCACAGTTAAAGTGGTTAGCAACTGAGAGATCCAGTAGGCCTTGGCAGACCGAGCGCAAGTGTTCGGAGAAGCAGTCGCTGAGTCTAGGCTGGGTTTCACCAACTTACAAAGGGCCACATCGTGAACACTGGATGCAGTAGATGGGGTGAGGGGAGGTGCATGTGAACCTCTGTCTCACCTGGAAGGACCTGCTGGGGTCCCAGGATGGAGGCGAGAGAGGGGGTCCAGGGACTGGTGTTACAGCTCCTGCAGTTGGAGGGTAAAGTACCTCGGGAGGGGGTGGTTTTGGTGGGGAGGAATGAGTGAACCAAGGATCCATGGCGGGAAGGGTCTCTGCAGAAGGCAGAATGGGGTGGAGATGGGAAGATGCGAATGGTGATGAGAACACATTGGAGGCGATGGAAATGTCAAAGGATAATGCGTTGGATGCAAAAACTGGTGGGGTGAAAGGTGAGGACCAGGGCAACACAATTTTTGTTCTATCTGGGGGGAAAGGAGTGAGAGCAGAACTACAGGACAGAGGAGATGGGTGGAGGGATCCAACTTGGAAGTAGATGCAGTGAAGACCGAGGGATTCAGAGAAGGCACCTCTCCATTGCTCCACCTCTCCATTGCTTATCCTCATTAAACAAAAGGTGTTGCCAATTGGGACTGAAGAAAGTCTTGCAGAATTATTTTTTTCTTTTTTTCTTTTTTTCCTTTTTTGAATTGAACAACTTGTATATTATTCTTCTTTTTATATAACCTTTGTATTCTTTATAGCCTTTGCAATTTTTTTTAACGTTTAATATTCTTCCTATCATATATATTATACCCCCGTTAAAATATTGTTAAGGAATAATAATTCCCTAATTCCAAGAGCTGGTCGTGTTATTAACATCAATGACGGAAGTCGTTAGATGTATAGCCATCTTTTTATGGCTGGCACAAACTGCATCGACTCTAGATGTAGTTCTTTTTACTTTTTCACACAATACTTCTAATTTTCCCTTTTTTTTATCTATCTTTTATATCTATTTATCTATGGTTTGATTGGAGTAATATAATGTACCAAGGGAGATGTATTCATGAAAGGAAAAAAAGAGGACTCAAATCTCATCCACTCGGGGGTCCAGGTGTAAGGTTAGGCCTGTCGCGCTGAACCTTGGATCCTGTATGATCCTCATAAATTTAAAATTTTTGCAAGACTTAAAAAGAAATACGGGGAATGAGGGCATTAACATTTTGCAAGCTGGAATGTTAAAGGTATCAATGACCGATAAGAGAGGAAAAGTATTGACATATTAAAAGCAAGTAACGCGGATGTAATTTATATTCAAAGACTATCTAAAAAAAGAGGCGGAAAACAGATTGGAAAGCTAAATGGATAGATACAATATATCACTCCTCGTTTACCCATAAATCAAGTGGTGTCGCAATATTTATTTCGTAACGGTACTTTATTCAAACATATATCAACTATAGATGATAAAGATGGTAGTTGATATTATTGTGATAGGAGAATTAAATACAGAAAAAAAGTGATTCTTGTTATATATGGACCAAAAATTTTGACAGTCATTGTTTTTTAAAAAAGTACTCAATATATTTCCGGAATTAACGCAATATAAACTTGATAATTGGTGGAGATTTCAACTGTACATTAGATCCTTTACTTAGCCCGACTGATCTTCAAAACAGAGGAAAAACAAATCACCTTCCAGTGATTTGCTAAATGCATATATTGCAAGCGACCAATATTAAGATGTTTGGGAACAGAAATCCTACAGGAGACGAGAATATTCTTTCTACTCCCCAGTGCATTAAACTTATTCAAGAATAGATTATTTTTTGGTGGATGCAAAAACTTATTTCGCTTACTTATGAAGCTATTATGATAATATAGTAATTTCAGATCATGCACCATTCAAATTTAAGTTTAAACTATTAAAATTAATATAAAACAGAAAATTTAAGCAGAGAGGAAACTTTAACCCACAAATTTTAAAAGACAAAACTACTCAGGAATATATTATAAATCAAATTAAAAAATTTTCTTTGAATAATGCTCACCCAGAGCTATCAGGTTCTTTACTGTGGGAAACTTCCATGTAAGGGCATATTTTCGGGGAATAATGTTTTCTTCACAAAAATTTTTCACAATAAAAGATTCGCGAAAGAACAACAGGATCTAGACCAGGAGTTTAAGCAATTAGATATACAGAATGTACTACAAACCAAATATGTTATTACATAATAATTGTTATACTGAAATATAAATTAAATAAAATATACACAGATCAAGTGATAAACTATTATCAACACACTAAACAATTACAATTTGAATTTGGGGATAGCCCAAAAATTGTTTTGGCTCGACAATTAAGGAAAATCTGAAGCGGAAAAAATTATTACATAGGATTAAATCACAAAGTGGTGACTTATTATACAACCTAAAGATATTTATGAAAGTTTATGCATTACTATAAAAAAATTCTACACTGCTAAAATTTAACAGTAAGTAAAATAGAAATAGATGCATTTGATAAAAGAATGTAACTTGAAAGGATTGGATTCCCAAAATAGAAAAGTATTAAATGCTGATATTTCAATATTAATGAAATAGATGAATCTATTAGGTCATTTAAAAAATGGTTTTAAAACACCGGGGGACCAGATGGTATAGGTTCGGAAATTTTATAAAACATTTCATGATATATAGAGTCCTATATCTAAAATCATCAATTATATGAACAGATATATACAGAAACAGACGCTTCCAGATACATTGAACGAATCTATTATAACACTCATCCTAAATGAATAAGATTTAGGATGAACCTGATCTTATATGAGCACCTCTAGCGCTATTAAATACAGATTCCACGATATTAACAACAATATTAGCCCAAAAGATTGAGTTCAGTCGTTAATGAAATAATACATCTACGGATCAAACTGGATTTTATACCAATAAGATACTTTCAATATAATCTAAGACGATTGTTTATATTAAATTTTCGAAAAGAAGTGCGCGTAAAATAAGATTTAGTAGTTATCTGCTGCTGATGCAGAAAAAAAAAAAAAAAAGCTTTTGACCCAAGTGGAATGGCCTTATTTATTTTTCAGTCATGGAAGCCTTTAAACTAGGAGGAGCATTTTTATTACTTGGATTAAATTATTATACGCAAACCCAAAACAGCAAGAATAACAACAAACCGATGTTATCAATCAAAATTTCATTTATCACGACGGTTGTAGGCAAGGTTGTCCTTTTCTCCTTTATTGTTTGCTATTAGCTTAGAACCACTTGCTCAGTGGATAAGACTACATCCGGAAACCTATATGGATATGATACCACAGATACTAAGAATAAAATCTCTTATATGCAGACGATGTATTACTTTATATCACCCAACCAGAAATAGTATACGAAATCTGTTAAAAACTTAATAACGGTTTTTGGAACACTTTCAGGATACAGTATTAATTGGAATGAAAGTGAGGCTTATGCAATAACACTGAATAATTTACATATATTACAACAATTTCCTTTTAAGATAACAAATGAAAATATCTTGGGGATTTTTGTTACAAAAAGATTTATTCTTTATGTAAATCTATATTTTCCCCCCATTACTGAATAATTGACAAGAATACTTTATCTTGGTTAAAGTTTTACCTATCTCGATGATAGGGAAATATTTAATGCAATAAAAATGATATTTCTCCCACAATTATTATATTTATTTCAATTAATCCCGATATATCTTCCAAAGTTTTTTTAAAAAAAGTAGATTCTTTAATTTCGAATTTTTTATTTGGGATTATAAGACTCATAGAATAAATAAAAACATTTATGCAAATCTAAAATAAATGGAGAGATTAGCATTACAAACTTTTATGTTCTATTACTGGGCAGTAAATATTTAAAAATATGAATTTTTGGTTAGGAGAAATTGATAATAACCTAATGGTTTTAAATATGGAAAAAAGAGATTGTTACCATTTGAAAATTTAGCTCTATAAATATTTGCTATTATACTAATGTTGCTAAGAAAGTTTTAATGAAAATCGATAATACGAAAATGGCATTTGCATTATTGGAAACAAAAATAAAGAAAGCAATTTAAAACTAAAATCTATCCCACTAAGTCTTAAGATTGTTAATAATTTTATGTTTTTAAACCTCTTTTATTGGATAAAGCTTTTTACATATGGAAAAATAAAGAACTTTCTAAGATGGGTCGAGTTCTTTATAAGGAACATTTTTCTTTCATTTCAAGAGTTGCAACAATCACTTACGGGCTACATTCATAAAGATATTTTAGATATTTACAAATTACGCAAACTATGCTCCGCAAATAGATATATGAATTTAAAAATAGAAAAAAAATAGAAATATTAGAGGACTGTTTGAACAAACATCCAAATATGGCAAAAAATGATATCATATATATATAATTATTTTACTGGGGAAAAACGCTACGCCCATCAACAGAAATTCATACAGCGAGTCTTGGAGAAAAGGAATTGGGTCAAATAATAAGACCAGAAATATGGGAAAAAGTTTACATCATATACTTTATTGTTCATTAAACGCTAAACAATTCTCTTATACAGTTTAAAATATTACATAGATTACATTATTTAAATATAAATTACATAATATTTTCTCAAGATATCTCTATATGTGATAAATGTCAAATTTCAGAAGCAAATTTGACACACTCATTTATCAACTGTATAAAAATTGTAGAATATTGGAAGGAAATATTTAAAATAATATCGGCCGTTATTAATAAAAATATAACCCCTGACCCAAAGTTAATTATACTTGGCATTATTGAAACCGAATTACTTATTAATAACAAGTCAAAGAACTTTTATTGACTATGGTTTAGTAATTGGGAAGAAATTAATATTAAAATTTTGGAATGCTACATCCCCAACAATTAAAATGTGGAATATATAGAAATGTCGGAAGACACTCCATTGGAGAGATTGAGGCTTGTCCTTATGGATAGGCTAGATCTCTTCAGACGGATTTGGTCTCCATATATTGAATATTTACAGGGTCATAATAGTTCGGCGCGAGGACCTGACTGAAACCTGGATACCCGATTGGATGAAGAAACATATATATTAATTCATGAACATATCTATAAAGACGGATCAATGACGAATACTTTATTCTCCATCAATCCTTTTATTTTTACTCTTTCACTACCTTCCTTTTTTTTTTTGAATTTTTCTATTTTCCTACTTCTATATAAAAAATTAAAAAAAAAAAAAAAAATGTAGTAAAAACACATTACTTTAATCTTTTGATATTAGTAACGAACATATAAATATTTTAGATTTATGAGATATTATTAATATTATTAGCCACTTTTAGTTTTTATATACCTTTAATTTATATAAAATTACGTATTCTTTATTACGTATAATTATCGTTAATATTAGGAAGAAAAAATGGAAATTTTATAAGTTTTATTAACTTTTTGTATCAATATTATTACTAAATTTGGCCTTATACCTAAAAAAATTAGAGATAAAATGAAAAACTTACTCAATAGTGGTATAATGCTATATTATAAATGTATTATTAGTATTATGTACTTTTAATCATATAAAAATATATAACTTTGGAAGTTATAATTAAGGATAATACAGTATAAATAATATTGATATTATTATTAATATAATATTAATAGTATGAATTAATTACTAAGACTATGTACTATTACTGTAGAAATGTAATATGTTATTTTGTTTCTATAATTAAAAAAAATTTAAAAAAAAAAAAAAAAAGAAAGACAGATTCATCTGATACATTATGTAAGCAATAAACGAGTCACGCACACCTGGCTTGACTTCACCATGATGCCAGCAAAATCTCGTTAATTGTGGAATCATAGAAGGTTTATTTTCTAATGATCAAGAGCAACTGACTGATGCTCAGCAGAAACATTTAGAGTGTCCCAAGCTTCAGAGCAATACATTAACTACAGACCGCAGCTAAAGCTTTTAGCCATTAAGTATTCAGATGGAGAGTTGGCCTCTATTGAGAGCCCACACAAATGCCACATCTAGGGCCAATCCTTTGCTTCCCCAAGCCCACTGCCATGTATCCATATAGGTCTTGGAAAGTGTGCAGTGGATGCAAAAGCCATGGCAGGTCTTGGCAATTGCACTAATTTGTCTTCATAAATTTTAATTTTATTATTTTGAGAATATATTGCTTTGCTTAACAAAAATGTATGTGAATATTAACATAAACTGCATTCTCACCTGAATAAACAGAAGAAGGCATGCCAACATATTTCTATGACAATCCCTTCACTTCAAATATTCTTCAACTGATTTTGGCTCAGGACTGGACTCAGCAATGGAATCAAACATGACAGAAGAATATCCTACATTTTTAACTGATACAACATCAGGTATTCATACTCTTAGCTAATATAATAGGTCATTAAGTTTGCTTTAAGTTTTTAAACGCACAAACAAAAAGGCGTTTGGCATTACTTGTGGTTGAGCCATGTGACAAATGCTTGACATCTATTGCTCATCACAGCAAGAACCATGGTCAGTCTGTATATGACTGGGGCTTCCTTACCCAAGACTGTGTGATAACAATTGGATGCTTCTATTCGCTTGCTACATATAATCTGACTCAGCCCAGCAGCTAATGCTGGATATTTGTGTTCTACATCATCCCAAATTTAAATTCCTTTGCATGTCGTGAAGTAGTTTATCCCAAGTTCCAAAGACTGGTTGTAATAATCATCTGAAAGGACATTTAAATCTGACACTGAGTTCAGCTGTAATTTAATTCAGCAAAGGAGCTGTCCCACTGCGGCGACCCAATCCGTGAGTTAAGAAGAGTGTCTTCAACCTTCAAGCTCGAGGGCACTCGCCTGGAAAACCTCGAGCTGGATAGACTGTCAGCGTTGAAACCACGAGCTGGATCGACCGACTGACAGCACGCCAGCACACACATCGCAAAGGCAGGGGCCAGGGAAAGCGGGGGAGCGCTGTCTGAAATTCAGACCCGTGTTGAAGAGGAAGGAAAGACAGCTGCACAGTGTACGGTAAGTCCTTTAGAGAACGTGGAGGGGGGGCGGGGAAGAGAGAAGGGGAGAGATGGGGAGAGAAGGGGTGTCGAGGGGTGAGAGAAGGGGGGGCGAGTGGGGAGGGGGGAAAGACACTTTTAAGAAGTATAATAAAGTTTAGCCGGGCATTTAACATAACGGTCAGCTTTCCTTTGTCCTGAAAACTCTAGTGAGTCAATTAAAATGCCCGGTCAGCAAAGAAGATTGCCTATGGTTGCCCTCGATTGCCTGTAACTAAATAGCGACCCCACTCCACTACGAGTTAAAAAGAACCATGCCGACCAATTTTACTCAACGGAAAATTTATCAACATGCTGAAATTTTTCCGTGACCTAGCTGAGGCCACGAGTATTCAGGAACTTCCCTCGAGCATGAAGGAGAGTTCCAGTGACCTCGTAGGACCATGTGTCAACCATGCTGGTCGAGGGCAAACTCGTCTAAACTCACAGATTAGGTCGCCGCAGTGGGACAGCCCCTTTACACACCTCCACCAAATCAGTGGCACGCACAATATATGGAAGCAGCACATCACAGAAGCGATTTTATGTCAGAAATTACATTACAGTTTGTGGACAAAAAGGAATCTGCTGAGCATAACTCACCTTCATCACAATCAACTAAGAGACACCGTGAACCATCAGGCACTCCAGCAGAATTGACAGGAGAAAGTCACTATTTTTCACTCAGCTACAATACACTAAAGCCCGGTATATTTTAAGTAAACCCATTCCAATAATTATTTACAATTGTGTCATCTATTAGATCTGTGGTCTAAGAATAGATATACTAGCTAGGAATTCAGCTCTTTTGCACATATGCCAATATCATAAAGCTCTTTTGTAGATTTTATGTTATTTACTAAATTATCACTATTATTACAATTAACGTGTTTACCATTTCACGGTGTAAAGCAGATTGGCACACTCACAAACACATTCAAGATGCCACTAAACATGGTTCAAATGAATTCTTAGCCACTATAAGTATCAAAGTAACGTGAAAAGTTTTACAAAATTAATGCAGTTGTTCTTTGGGGAATATTTCTAATGTTATTACAACCCGCCTTATTTAGTTGTTCACCAAGATTAATTCTGCTTGTTAATCCTGAGTTTCATCCCCATTGCAGTACATACATCCCTCACCAACATCACAAACGAACATTGGATATTTCTTTATTTCATTGCTGTCAGTTGCATCTGTCTTAGTTTAAAAAAAAACTTTTTCTTCAAGGTGATTCAAAATAATTATCTACTTCAAGACATGCAAAGGATGTTAAATATGTTAAACATTGTAATTCTATTATTTTAATTACACTAATTTGTCTTCACAAATTATGATTCTATGAGTTTGAATACATTTTACTTTGTTTGGTAAAATTTTCTGAGAGTATTAACAGAAAATGCATTCTCTCCTGAAAAAATATAGAACAGGGCACATCAACAGATTTATATGAAGATCCCTTTACCAGTTCTTCAACTGATTTCGATAGTTCTGGCTCAGAACTGGGCTCAGCAAATGACACAAGCACCACAGAAGAATATCCTCACAATTTATCAGATAGCCCAACAGGTATTCACACCTTTGATCTAAAATAATAGGTTATTGAGATTGTTAGGACTATTTAAAAGTGATAGCGTGGCACATTAAAGAAAGAGGCGAGACACAGTTCCCATTTACACCATTCCCATTAGCCAGCATTTGTCACAAATCCATCTAATTCTTTCCTATCCATGGGTCGGTCCAACCTATTTTTAAATGTCACCATTATACTTGCTTTCAACACTTTCTATGGCAATTTAATGTTTTAATATATTAGCAATTTTAATATGTTTAGTAAGATTATACAATTAAATAAAAGCACATTAAATACTTAAAAATACTTACAAAAAATAAAGTGAAATAATTTACAAATGTAACTAAATGTACCTTACTTGTCTTTCCCTTTGTAATCTCTGGGTTGGTGGTCGCTTATTCAGGTCAGGAGCGTCCCTGTTCCAGTGCAGTGGTCATGGCAAGTGACAGAAGCCTTGATATTTGTCATTCAGTACATGCTGCAAACATACATCTATATACATCAGGGACGTCTTTACCCAAGACTGTGTGTCAGCAATAGGTTTCTTCAGAAAGCAGAAACAAGGGACTGCAGATGTTGGTTTTACACAAAAGGACACAAAGTGCTGGAGTAACTCAGTGGGTCAAGCAGAATCTCTGGAGAACATGTATGGGTGACAATTCGGGTCGGGACACTTCCTCAGACTGATTACAAGGGTGGGAAAGGAAGAGAGGAGAGGCCGTACAAAGCGTGGCAGGTGACAGGTGGACACAGGTGAGGGGGAGGGGTGGAACAAAGGCCAGAGGTAAGAGAGCAATGTGTTAGACAGGATTGAAGAGTTGCGAATTATGCTTCGCTCTGGCAATGGAGGAGGCCCAGGACAGAAAGGTCAGATTGTGAATGGGAAGGGGAGTTAAAATTGTTAGCAACCGGGAGATCCAGTAGGCCTAGGGGGAACGAGCGCAAGTGTTCAGCGAAATGGTCGCTGAGTCTATGGTTAGCTTAAAAAATGTGAGTCAGGTCCAGTCTGACAGTCGTTCAGTTACTGCTGGATGTTTGCATGCTATAGTAATCCCAAATTCCAAAGCAGATTGAGAAACATCCGAAAAAACATTTAAATCTGGCACCAGTGCAATTTAATTCAGTCACATGCAGATGGTTGGAACAAAGGGCAGATGTAAGAGGTAATCTGTAGCACACAACACATCAAATCACTGAATTGAAGTCATTATGTGTAGGAAGGAGCTGCAGATGCTGGTTTAATCGACACAAAAAGCTGGAGCAACTCAGTGGGTCAGGTAGCATCTCCAGAAAAAAGGAATACCTGTTTTCTTAAGAGCTGAGATAGAGCATTCACAGACTGTTTAGTTACGAGATAGAACTCATGACATTACAATTTGAAAGGACAGTGTCCCCCTTGTCCTCACCTTCCACCCCATTAGCCGTCGCATACAGCATATAATCCTCCAACATTTTCCCCACCTCCAAAGGGATCCCACTACTGGCCACATCTTCCCATCTCCATCCCTTTCGGCTTTCAGCAGAGACCATTCCCTCCGCAACTCCCTGGTTAACTCGTCCCTTCCCATCCAAACCACCCCCTCCCCAGGTACTTTCTCCTGCAACCGCAGGAGATGCAATACCTGTCACTTCACCTCCCACCTCGACTCCATCCAAGGACCCAAGTCTTTCCAGGTGAGGCAGAGGTTCATTTGCACCTCTTCCAACCTCATCTACTGTATCCTCTGTTCCAGGTGTCAATTTCTTTACAACGGTGAGATCAAGCGCAGGCTCGATGATCGTTACGCTGAACACCTCCGCTCAGTCCGCCTTAACCTACCTGATCTCTCAGTGGCCCAGCACTTTAACTCCACCTACCATTCCCAATCAGATCTTTCTGTCCTGGGGCTCCTCCATTGTCAGTGCAAATTGGAGGAACAGCACCTCATATTTCGCTTGGGTAGTTTACACCCCAGTGGTATGAACATTGACTTCTCTAACTTCAAATAGCCCTTGCTTTCCCTCTCTAACCCCTCCCCCTTCCCAGTTCTGCCACTAGTCTTACTGTCTCCAAGTACATTCTATCTTTGTCCCACCCACTCCCCTGACATCAGGCTGAAGAAGGGTCTCGACCCAAAACTTCAACCATTCCTTCTCTCCACAGAAACTGCCTGTCCTGCTGAGTTACTCCAGCATTTTGTGTCTACCTTAGATTTAAATTAGCATCTGCAGTTCTTTCCTCCTCATGACATTTATATGCTGCTCGCCATACACTGTAAAAATTTGTTACAAAAACGTATTCTCACAAATAAGAACCTCAAATCCTACAGAATAATGCGGTCAATCTATTGAAAATTAACCATGCAACTGTTCTCCTTAATCCAATTGTTCATTAGCCTTTGTCAAAATCATTCAAACTCTGTCACATGACAACAAAGTGCAGGGCTGACCGTTCTCATTCCCACAAATTCAGTTGTGGAATTCCAAAATTATCAGGCTCTGCCACTAAACTCCATGTGGAATGTGGTGATGGAGAGGAGTGGCACCATTTGGGAAATGGTTTGGGTCCACAAATGTCTCAGACCTCCATACCCAATGCCAGTGATTACCGGATTTCAATCGGTTTACCATTATCCGTAGAACTGATCATTTCATTCCAAGTGTCACTTCCTTATCTCAGCACCTCCTTAGCTGTTTCACATTAGAAAAAAAAGTAGCCTGTTGAACACAATTCTCATTTTCAGTACATTCGACTAATGGACATCCTGACTCCCCAGGAGAATTGACAATTGTCAACTTGTCATTATTGCTTGCTCGGCTACATATGCACAAAAATAAAAAGTCAACAAAAGCATTTTATAAACCAAATAAACTCCAATAAAAATTTATAATTTTCTCCAATTGTTCATTTTCCTTGATAAAATCATCAGCTATCCCACATTACAAAAATATAATGTTAAAAAGAAGTTTAAAATAATTCATAATGTTAATCTTCTCAGGAACATGGCGAGGATATTAAATGTGTTTTAAAATGTAATTTTATTCTATGGATTGCACTAATTTGTCTTCACAAATTATGATTTTGAGTATATTTTTGCTTTGTTTAACAAAAATGTCTGTGAATATTAACAGAAACTGTATTCACACCGGAAAAAGCAGAATATAGCACATCAACAGATCGTTCTTCAATTGATGTTGGTGGTTCTACCTCAGGACTGGATTCAGCAACAGAATCAAGCATGACAAAAGAATATCCAACTTTTTCTACAGATAGCACATCAGGTATTCACACTCTAAGCTAATATAACAGATCATGAAGATTGTTCTTAATATTAAAAAATCGTTGAATCGTGGCACAAAAACAGGCACTTTGGCAATTTGTGGTCAAGGCAAGTAACAGATGCTTGACATGTATCACTCAACACAGGCTGGAAAAATATTCAGTCTGAATACAGCTGGGGCTTCCTTGCCTGAGACTGTGTAATACCAATTGATGCTTCAAAAATGTTGGCCACATAGAGTCTGACTCAGCCCAGCAGTTACTGCAAGATATTTGCTTTCTGCGTCATCCCAGGTTCCAAAGATAGATTGTAAAAAACATCTGAAAGGACATTTAAATCTGACACCTTGTACAACTGTGATTTAGCTCAGTTGCACAACTCCACCAAATCATTGTCACACACCATATAAGGAAGCAGCACATCACAGAAGTGATGGCTTTACCTTGTGTTCCCAGGAGTGGAGATATGTCATGTGTAGGGTCTTTGGTGATGAGATAGAGATCGTGAATATTATATATGCTGCCAGTCATTCACAGTAATGGAGTGTTTAAGAAAGAACTGCAAACGCTGGAAAAATCGAAGGTAGATAAAAATGATGAAGAAACTCAGCGGGTGAGGCAGCATCTATGGAGCGAAGGAATAGATTTCAGGTTGAGACCCTTCTTCAGTCATAAAGTGGTAACAGTAAAGTATCTTTGTGCATTGGACCTTCAAAATCCCATGAACCTCCATGTCCTGTTTAATATTGACAATACCACTTATCTAATTAGTGCATTTGTTCACTTCCTTTTGTCAACAACTTGAAAGCTATCTCACATTACCACATGATATTGATATCTAGGGTTTTACAGTTTCTGGGCTGTGTATCACTGGTGAAAGATTAATAAAATGGATTGCCACAAAGCCAGAATGATCAGGCTCTGGAGTGTCAGCATTTCTCACTCAATACATTTGGGAAACAGTTTGAGTCTGCAAATGTATCTAACCTCCATCCCGCAGGCCAGCTAATACCAGTGGTCAGTCTGCTTACCATTACCCATACTATTGACCATTTCAGTCCAAGCATGGAGCAAGGAACTGCTGATGCAGGTTTATACACCGGAGATAGGCACAAAATGCTGGAGAAACTCAGCGGGATAGGCAGAATCTCTAGAGAAAAGGAATGGTGATGTTTCTCATTCATTCTCTCCAAAGATGCTGCCTGTCCCACTGAGTTACTCCAGCATTTTGTGTCTATTTCAGTCCAAGTGTCACTTCCTTGTCTCAGTATTATCTCAATTGTCTCACATTACAATGTGTAGACTAAAAGGAGTCGGCTGGAGAAGGGTGTCGACCGGAAACGTCACCCATTCCTTCTCCCCAGAGATGCTGCCTGTCCCGCTGAGTTACTCCAGCATTTTGTGCCTATCTGCCGAGCTCAAATCTCACTTTCATCACAGTCAACTAATGGACACCCTAAACCATTCGGCACTCCTGCAGAATTGACAGGAGAAAGTCACTATTTTCACTCAGCTGCAATACACAAAAATAAAAAGAAAGCCTGGTATATTTTGACTAAACCCACTCCAATAATTATTTACAAGTGTGTCTCCTGTGACATTTGTAGTCTAACAATAGGCAGCACACTGGATAAGAATTGCACTCTTTTGCATGTACACCAATATCATAATTTTTGTTTTGATATTCTTACCGATTAAAGCTAATGTGTTTACAATTTCACCATATAAAGCAGAAGGAACACTTAAAAATACATCCATAAAGCCTAAACATTCTAGTGAATGCTCAGTCCTATCATTATTTAAGTAACATGAAAAGTTTTAGAAAATGATTACAGTTGTGCTTTGGAGAATATCTATAATGATACTAGACTAAGTGGGACCCATTGGGTCTCAGCCTCACACGGGAGGGCTAGTCCCCCAACACAATATTCCACCTCTCCACCAATTCCAAATTGGTGGCCAATGTTGTGGGTCAAGTCAAGTCAAGCACAGTGAGTGCAGGGCCAACAATCCATTTCAATCCATTTCAATCCATTTCAAGTCAAGTCAATTAAAGTCAATCCATTTCAAGTCAAGTCAATCCATTTCAAGTCAAGTCAAGTCATGGCAATCCATTTCAAGTCAAGTCAATCCATTTCAAGTCAAGTCAATCCATTTCAAGTCAAGTCAATCTATTTCAAGCGCAGGGCTGGCCAAATAACTCATTGCATTGTCACATCATTTTCAATTTTGCGTTCCAGATTCAAGCACGGGCAGGGCAGGCCAAACAACTCATGACATTGTCATTCCATTTCCAATTTTGCATTGCAGTTTCCAGCACGGGCAGGGCAGGCCAAACAACTCATGACATTGTCATTCCATTTCCAATTTTGCATTGGAGTTTCAAGCACAGACAGGGCAGGCCAAACAACTCATGACATTGTCATTTCAGTTCCAATTTTGCATTGCAGTTTCAAGCACAGGCAGGGGAGGCCAAACAACTCATGGCATTGTCATTTCATTTCAAATTTTGCATTGCAGTTTCAACCACAGGCAGGGAAGGCCAAACAATTCATTTTATTTTCATTACGGGCTAACAAATCATTTATTGCAAGTACATTGCAGACTCACAGTTCAGTCCACTCACAGTTCAGTTGACTCACAGCAGAATCACAGTTGTGGCCTCTCCTTCATGATCTTCCAGAGTGACTGACTCACGTCCAGGCAGCCAGCGTTTTATAGTCCTCTTACCAACCCCCGGGAGGGGTGTTACCTACATCATGGTGATTGACAGGTGAGAGCACCAATCAGCTGATCTCAAGATTTTCTAAACACTCATAACTTTTTTTTTCATCGATCGGAAAAATCCTCGGGGCTGCCTCAGTGGCGGAGGACTGTGAGAAAAAAGGCCAAAAATCATAGCGATATAGGGTAACGTTTATCCTAAATATACAACGCAGACAGGAAGTGGTCCAGATGAGACTTTTAGTTATATAAATTTGAATCCAGTTTACTTAATTATTGGTCAGTCAGATTACTCTAGTTTCCTAACCCTGAGTTTCAGCCCTCACTCAACGTCACATTAGACGTGTCTTTATTTCATTGCTCTTTGTTGTATCTGTCATAGTGTTTAATAAATGTTTACCATGAAGTAATTCAAAATGATAAACTACTTCAGGACAAGCAAGGAATACCTATATTGTTAACAAAATAAGTTTTATATTTTTAATTACACTAATTTGCTTTCACAAATTACAATTCTATAATTTTGAGTATATTTTGCTCTATTTAACCAAAAAATATCTGTAAATATTAACAGAAGCTACATTCTCATCTGAAGAAACAAAACATGGTACATCAACAGATTTAGATGAACATCCTTCTACTTTAATTCGTTCTTCAACTGATTTTGGCAGTTCTGATTCCGGACTGGGCTCAACAACAGATTCAAGCATTACAGAAGAGAAACCACACTATTCATCAGATAGGCCATCAGGTATTCATATTGTCATTGTCATTTCATTTCAAATTTTGCATTGTCAGTTTCAAGCACAGGCAGGGCAGGCCAAACAACTCATGGCATTGTCATTTCATTTCCAATTTTGCATTGCAGTTTCAAGCACAGGTAGGGCAGGCCGAACAACTAATTTTATTTTCATTACGGGCTAACAAATCATTTATTGCAAGTACATTGCAGACTCACAGTTCAGTCCACTCACAGTTCAGTTGACTCACAGCAGAATCACAGTTGTGTCCTCTCCCTCGTGATCTTCCAGAGTGACTGACTCACGTCCAGGCAGCCAGCATTTTATAGTCCTGTCCCCCGCCCCCCGCGGAGGGGCATTACCTTCATTATGACGATTGACAGGCGAGAGGACCAATCAGCTGATCTCAAGATTTTTTAAACACTCATAACTTTTTTTTTCATCCTCGGGACTGCCTCAGCGGCGGAGGACTGTGAGTAAAAAGGCCAAAAATCATAGCGATATAGGGTAGCATTTTTTCTAAATATACAACGCAGACAGGAAGTGGTCCAGATGAGATTTTTAGTTATATAAATTTGAATGCAGTTTACTTAACCGTTGGTCAGTCAGATTACTCTGGTTTCCTAACCCTGAATTTCAGCCCTCACCCAACGTCACATTATTCCTGAACCGTGTTGTTGCAGTTCTCAGGCTCCCGTACCTTCTACCCGAAGGTAGCAGGGAGATGAGTGTGTGGCCAGGGTGGTGTGGGTCCTTGATGATGCTGCCAGCCATTTTGAGGCAGCGACTGTGGTAGATCCCCACGATGGAAGGAAGGTCAGAGCCGATGATGGACTGGGCAGTGTTTACTACTTTTTGTAGTCTTTTCCTCTCCAGGGCACTCAAGTTGCCGAACCAAGCCACGATGCAACCAATCAGCAAGCTCTCTACTGTGCACCTGTAGAAGTTAGAGAGAGTCCTCCTTGACAGACCGACTCTCCGTAATCTTCTCGGAAGTAGAGGTGTTGATGAGCTTTCTTAATAATTGCATCTGTGTTCTCGGAACAGGAAAGATCTTCACAGATGTGCACGCCCAGGAATTTGAAGCTCTTGACCATTTCAACCATCGACCCGTTGATATAAACAGGACTGTGGGTCCCCATCCTACTCCTTCCAAAGTCCCCAATCAGTTCCTTGGTTTTGCTGGTGTTGACGGCCAGGTTATTGTGCTGGCACCATATGGACAGTCGCTCGTTCTCTCTTCTGTACTCCGACTCATCCCCATCAGTGATACGTCCCACAACAGTGGTGCCGTCAGTGAACTTGATGATGGAGTTCGCACTGTGACCGGCTACGCAGTCATGAGTATAGAGTGAGTACAGCAGGGAGCTGAGCACGCAGCCTTGAGGTGCTCCCGTGCTGATTGTTATCCAGTCTGACACATTTCCACCAATACGAACAGACTGTGGTCTGTGAATGAGGAAGTCGAGGATCCAATTGCAGAGGGATGCGCAGAGACCCAGTTCTGCGAGTTTGGTAACCAGCTTGGAGGGGATGATTGTGTTAAATGCCGAGCTGTAGTCAATGAATAACAGCCTGACATATGAGTTTTTGTTGTCCAAGTGGTCCAGAGCAGAGTGGAGGGCCAGCGAGATCACGTCCACCGTTGATCTGTTGTGGCAGTAAGCGAACTGCAGTGGGTCCAGGTTTTTGTCAAGGTAGGAGTTGATTTGCGCCATGATCAACCTCTCGAAGCACTTCATCACCACAGGCGTTAGTGCCACAGGTCGATAGTCATTGAGGCATGTCACCTTACTCTTCTTGGGCACCGGTATTATTGATGCCCTTTTGAGGCAGGTGGGAACCTCAGACCTCAGAAGTGACAGGTTGAAAATGTCCGTAAAAACTCCAGCCAGTTGGTCCGCACAGTTTTTTAAAACACGACCAGGTATACCATCAGTTCCAGGCGCTTTTCGAGGGTTCACCCCTCTGAAGGATTTCCTGACGTCGGCCTCTGTGACTGAGACTGAAATACCATCACGGCGAATGGGGGCTCGGGAAGGCTCATCGGTGTTCTCCCTATCAAAGCGTGCGTAAAATGCATTGAGCTCATCAGGGAGAGATGTATCGCCGACATCCGAGCTGCCCCCTGGTTTCGTCTTGTAGGAGGTGATTGCATTCAGTCCCTGCCACAGCTGCCGAACATCTGTCTCATCCTCCAGTTTGGAGCAGAACTCCCTTTTGGCCTTTTTGATGGCCTTACCAAGGTCGTATCTGGACTTTGTGTAGACCACTGTATCATCAGACATGAATGCCCGGTGTCTGGTCTTCAGAAGAGTGCGGATCTCAGAGTTCATCCAAGGTTTCTGATTGGGAAACACTCGGAAGGTTTTTGTAGGGATGTAGTCCTCCACACATTTCTTAATGAAGTCTGTAACGACTGTGGCATATTCATTCAAGTCCATTGCCGAGTCCTTAAATATTGCCCAGTCTACAGACTCCAAACAGCCCTGTAGTTGTTCCTCTGCCCCCCTCCCCCCCGACCAGCTCTGTACTGTCCTCACCTCTGGGGGTGCGCTCTTTAATTGCTGCTTGTAGGCAGGAAGAAGCAGCACCGCTGTGTGGTCGGATTTACTGGAGTGAGGGCGAGGGATAGAGCGGTAAGCATTCTTGATGGTGGTGTAGCAGTGGTCGAGGGTGTTTGGTCCCCTGGTGCAGCAGGAGACATGTTGGTGGAAGTTAGGGAGCAATTTCTTGAGGTTTGCCTTATTGAAGTCCACAGCAATAGTGGTAAAAGCCTCGGGGTAAGACGTCTGGTGTTTGTTGACCACAGCGTGCAGCTCCTCCAGTGCCAGACGGACGTCTGCCTGGGGTGGGATGTAGACCGCGGTCAGGATAAT
Organism: Okamejei kenojei; assembly: GCA_035221665.1. Lineage (NCBI taxonomy): Eukaryota > Metazoa > Chordata > Chondrichthyes > Rajiformes > Rajidae > Okamejei > Okamejei kenojei. Next base: position 60,234,413 of record CM069144.1, on the reverse strand, counting down.
GGAGGTGAATTCACTCGGAAGGTAGAAGGGACGGCACTTCACCGCCAGATGTTTGAGATGTGGAGAGCAGGAGTTGGACAGGACTGCCACGTCTGAGCACCACGCAGAGTTGACCATGAGGCAGACGCCCCCTCCTCTCCCTTTCCCAGATGCCAGTGTACGGTCCATGCGGTGGATGGAGAACCCTTCAGGCTGGACCACTGAGTCTGGGGAGCTGGGGGTGAGCCATGTCTCTGTGAAACAGAACACACAGCATTCCCTCAGCTCCCTTTGATAAAGCAGTCTTGCCCTTAAGTCCTCCACTTTATTTTCAAGGGACTGTACATTGGCCAGTAGGATAGTAGGGAGAGGGGGTCGAAGTCCCCTGCGCTTCAGTCTGACCTGAAGTCCTGCCCACCGGCCACGTTTCCGGACACAATGGAGGCTTCCCCTTTGTTTCCAGGTACTGGGTTGACTGTACCTGCTGTTTCTGCGGACCAGCGCTGGAACGGGAATTCCCTCACTCTTGCTCTCTGCCCTCTCTGTCTCTGCCCACTCTGTCTCTGCCCACTCTGTCTCTGCCCCCTCTCTCTCTGCCCCCTCTCTCTCTCTCTATTCCCCCTCTCTCTCTAGAGAGGGGGCAGATAGAGAGAGAGGGGGCATTGAGAGAGAGAGAGGGGGCATAGAGAGTGAGAGAGAGGGCAGAGAGAGAGGGCAGAGACAGAGAGGGCAGAGACAGAGAGGGCAGAGACAGAGAGGGCAGAGAGCGAGAGAGAGAGAGACAGAGAGGGCAGAGAGAGAGGGAGAGAGAGAGGGAGAGAGAGGGCAGAGAGAGAGAGAGAGAACAGAGAAAGAGAGGGGGGCAGAGACAGGGAGAGGGCAGAGACAGGGAGAGGGCAGAGACAGGGAGAGGGCAGAGACAGGGAGAGCAGAGCTTGCTGCCTTTTGGAGCTGGGGTTTCCGATTTGTGACGTCTTTTTGAGATGGGGAGAGGGCAGAGGCAGGGAGAGGACAGACACAGGGAGAGGGCAGAGCCAGAGAGAGGGCTGCGGGCGGACATGGACTCGAGGGAGGCCCCGGGCGGGCGGTCATGGACCCTGAGCGAGCCGGGTGACGTCACTCGCAGCGCGTGAACACAGTGTGCAGGCTCATTGTGACTCATATTAACAAAAAAATGCATTCTCACCTGAAAAAAGCAGAACAGAAGCAGAAAAACGGCACAACAACAGATTTATATGAAGATCCCTTAACCTCAAATCGTTCTTCAACTAATTTTGGTAGTTCTGAGTTAGGACTGGACTCAGCAATGGAATCAAACACTACTGTAGAATATCCTCGCAACTTATCAGGTAGCCCATCAGGGATTCGCACTCTTAAACTAAAATCATTGTTATTAAGTTTGTCCTATATATTTTGAAGCCAGAATTGTGACGGGGGGAACTCAAGATACAGTGAAATTTACCCGATGGTCACATTACAATGTGATAATAAAAAATGATCCAGAAATCATAAATGACACATCGTGCAATTAAATAGCACAGCTCACAAAACTGACACACTAAATCTTTAGCCACTTCTACATAAGCCATTTCTACATGAAATGAAAACAAAGATATTTTAAATCTAAATCTATTTCCATGGTTATGTACATTTGTGCAAAACTTCGCTCCAAAAATAGAATCCATGCTTTCCACCAATACCAATATCATAAATATCCTTTGAAGATTTTGTCTACTCGTCCTTTCTTAAATCTAAATCTAGTGTTTGTACAACAAAACATAACAGTACTGCACAACTATCCCTCTGTACATCAACGATTCTCATGGTTCTGTAAACTTTCCTCTTGCATTTAGCATCCCACATATGTATCATATCATATATAAAACAGTACAACACAGCAACAGGCTCCGGCCCACAGGTTCTATGCCGAAATATGATGCAAAGACTAACTCTTTTCTGTCTGCACATAATCCATATCCCTCCACTCCCTGCATATACAAATGCCGATCCAACTATCTCTTAAGTGCCACGATTATATTTGCCTCCACCACCACCCAGCAGCATGTTTCAGGCATTCACCACGCTCATATCTCCTTTAAAATTTGCCCTTCTCACCTTAACACTATGCCCTCTTGTACTTCCCATCCTTGGAAAAAGGTTCTGATTTCCAACCCTATCCTATGCCTCACATTATTTTATACACTGCTGTCAAGTCTCCCCCGCAACCTCCAGTGTTCCAGAGAAAACAAAATCCAACTTGTCTACATTAACCACAATTGCCATTTCTCTGCCTGAATTTCCAACTGATTTATCAGAGTGTGGTGGTGGAGAAGTTTAGAGGTCCAACATAGAAACAAGTCAGTTGCCCACCGAGTCCACACCAACCATCAGTCACCCGTTCACACTAGTTCTATGTTATCCACTCCCTACATACAGAGGGCAATTAACCTATAAATCCACATGTCTTTGGGATATCAAGGGAAGCCAGTGCACCCTGAGAAACTCATGTGGTCACAGGGAGAACGTGTAAACTCCACAAAGACAGCATCCATAGGCAGGATCGAACCCGGATCACTGGCACTGTGAGGCAACAGTATTATCAGTACTAACCCTAACCCTAATGCACCACTGTGCCAGTGTTTTTTCTAAATGTAATCAGTGGCATCTCTTGGGACCTCTTTTGTTTGTAAATAAATATAAAAAATTAGTTGCAAATGTAGATGGAATGATTAGTAACTTTGCATATGACATAAAAGTTGGTGAAGTTGTGGATAATGAGTAAGGTTTTCCGAGGATATAGCAGGGTTTAAATCAGTGGAGATTTGGCAAATGCAGTTCAAAGTGGACAAGTGTGAGATAATGCTGGTTTGGGACATCAAAAACAATTAGAAGCAATGCCATTCAGCCCTTCGAGTCTGCGCCAACCAGTGATCCCCACACATTAACACTATCCTACACACACAAGGGACCATTTACATTTATAGCAAGCCAATTAACCTACACACCTGCATGTCTTTGGAGTGTGGGAGGAAACAGAAGATCTTAGAGAAAACCCAAGCAGATAACGGGGAGAAAGTACAAATTCCATACAAAGAGTACCTGTAGTCGGGATCGAACCCGAGTCTCTGGCCCTGTGAGGCAACAACTCTACCGCAGCTCCACTATGCCACCCCTGACCCCCATTATTTTTAAATAATGTTACTTCTTTTGAAACAAAGATTTCTGTGAATATTAACACCATGCACTCTTTCCAGAATCAACAGTAAACACATCGAAAAATCGAAATGAAAGTCCCATTACTTCAAACAGTGTGGCAACAGATTTTGCTGACACATCCACAAAATCCATTTTACCAACAAAATCTAATGGATCAGGAGAACATTCAACGGTGACACTTCAAAGTGATTTATCAGGTATTGAAGCCATTGCACTAATGTACTGTAACAGATTCTAACAAAATGGGCAGCACGGTGGCGCAGCGGTAGATTTGCTGCCTTACAGTGCATCTAGCGCCAGAGACCCGGGTTCAATCCTGACTACGGATGCTGTCTGTATGGATTTTATACGATCCTCCCGTGGCCGCTTGGATTTTCACCGCGGTCTTCGGTTTCCTCCCACGCTCCAAAGGCATACAGGTTTGTCGGTTAAGTGGCTTTGTATGAATTGTAAATTGTCCCTAGTGTGCAAAGGGTAGTGTTAATGTGTGGGGATCGCTGGTCGTTGCAGACTCGGTGGGTCGAAGGGCCTGTTTCCACGCTGCATCTCTAAACTAAACTAAAACTACGATTCTCATTTAAGACTCGCAGCACAAAATCATGCTCATCTTTTGGAATGTGGAACTGATAGATGTCTTTGGTTTTAAGCTCAAATTGAAATCAGAAATATAGTAAAATAAAGTACGCTAATTCACAGCACTGTGCAATTGCTGTGGTATTGAGGCCAAAATGTTGTTTTCCTTTACAGTTTTGCAGAATACCACAAAAATGATGACAACGGCAACTTTCCAACAAACGTCACAGGAATTCACTCCTCCACCACCCACCAAGATTGAAGATACGCAATCCACCAGCGCAGAAACAACTGCCACAGCTTTGTGCCCTAACTATACTCAGCAAGGTAATGTACTAGAAATGTGATTAGAATTGTTGGAACGGAAGTGAAAAGACCCGTCATTGTCGTGAATGTTACTGCAACTCCAAGGCAATAGTAATCGAATCTACCCAACGATGGCTTTGACAGGACAGATTACGTGCACTCTCAGAGTTTTGGGTCGCTGCATTGCTCTGGAATAATGAACAATCTGGTAAACATTTAGTGAGTGGCTCCTCTCAAGATGTCGATGGGTACATTGAAGATTGGAGGTTTACTGTTACTTCTCTTATTTGACTCCAAATAATGAAAGATGCTGTAGCTAGAATCTTTAATGATATAATAAATAGAAAATGTAGAAATTTGACAGGGAAAATTGGTGTATACACTTTAGTTTGGGATAAAAAGTAAACTTCTGTCATGGAAAGGGAAATATGGTCAGCTACAGGCTTGTGTTTGAGAGCTTTGGACGCACGATCGTGGATGAAATCATGAGGTGTATGAAATCATGAGGTGTATAAAATAAATAGAATGGGCAGAGACATTTTCCCATGTAGGGAATCAAGTACTGGAGAGCATAGGCTAAAGGCAAGAGGGGAAAGATTTCATAGGAACCTGGGGTGCAACTTTTTCACACAAAGGGTGTATGTAAAGTGCTGAGGCAGATACAATAACAACATTTAAAAGGCATTTGGACAGGTATGTGGATAGGAAATGGTCAGAGGGATATGGCTAAATGGGATTAGCTTAGATGTGGCATTTGGGTTGGCAGGGATGAGGTGGGCCAACGATCCTGTTTCAGTCCTGTACAATTATGTAGTATCACACTAAATTCACATCAATATATTAGAAATATACTATTGTAAGATTACCTTGACACCAACAATGAAAAATAACAATAACCACTGGAAACAAAAGGCCATCATTGTCACAGAGCATTCAAAAACATTTTCCATGTTCTGATTTTCAAAATCAGGTACTAAAGTCCCAAGTGGTGAGTATTAAATAAGATATTGACAATATTGGCTGAATTGTGGTTGGGTTGCAGTGCCTATAATTAAATCAACTTTTAGGATTTAGGAAAATAAACCTTGAAAGGAGTGAAGGACATTTTATTTTCTGAACCCAACCTGCCTTCAATACGGTCATCCCCACCAAGCTCACCACCAAACCCCCACCAGCTAGGCCTCAGCTCACTGATATGCGATTGGATCCTGAATTTTCTGACGGAGCGACTGCAGGCAGTGAGACTGGGGCCGCACCTGTCCTCCACTATCACCCTGAGCACTGGCACACCACAGGGCTGTGTACTGAGCCCCATGCTCTACTCCCTCTTCACTCACGACTGTGTTCCTGAATTCGACGCCAACACCATTGTCAAGTTTGCAGACGACACAACGGTGATCGGGCTGATCACCAACGAGGATGAAACAAAATACAGAGTGGAGGTGCAGAACCTGGCGGACTGGTGCTCACGGAACAACTTGTCACTAAACACCTTCAAGGAGCTGATTACCAACTTCAGGAGGTCACAGAATGGGGAATACGCCACAAAAATCTCCATCTACGGGGACAGTGTGGAGAGAGTGTCCAGCTTTAAGTTTCAGGGCACTTACATCTCAGAGGACCTCACATGTTCCACCAACACCGCTGTACTGGTCAAAAAGGCACAGCAACGACTGGTCTTCCTAAGAACATTGAAACGGACTGGTCTGCCCCAACAGCTGCTGACGACCTTCTACCGCTGCACGACAGAGAGCATACTAACGTATGGCATCTCTGTGTGGTATCTCAGCTGCACGGAGGCGGAGAGGAAAGCTCTTCAGCGCATTGTCCACAGAGCGCAGAAGATTATTGGGACACCGCTACCAGCCTTGGAGGACATCTACCACACACGGTGCCTCAGGAAGGCTGTCAGCATCCATAAAGACTCCTCTCACCCTTGTAATGGACTGTTCGAACTACTCCCGGCAGACGCTACAAGGCCTTTTATGCCCACACCTCCAGACTCAGGAACAGCTTCATTCCCAGAGCTATAGCAGCTCTGAACCGGCCCTGCTGAGTGCCCCCCACCCCAATGGACTGTCTCCCTTGGATGGTCACGTCGCACAGACACATCTGCACTTTAGTCTGTTTTGACTTTTACTGTTCTAATGTTCTTTTTACAAACCTTGTTCTCGGGGTATCTAAACCTAAATTTTATTAGTCGGTTAAGTTATGACATCGGATGGAAGTTGCAAACCAAATCTCGTTGCACTTATGTGTAATGACAATAAAATATATTATTATTTTATTATTATTATTATTATTATTATTATTATTCAGCAGGTCTTGCAATAGGAAAATAAGAGACCAGTGGCAGGACATTAGGACAGTTCATGTCAGACAAGGGAGGGTATATGTCTGTATTAAATCCTGGCATCTCATGTTTTAGAATTTCATTGGGGTAATCAGACATAGGCAGCTAAAGCTTAGAAAAGAAATAATGTTCTCAATTTTTTAAAAAGTTTAGTGGTAAACAATATTTATCAGAATATTTCTATCTGTCGGCAAAATTAGAACAAGGAACCAAAGATATAAAATATGAAAAATAAATTCTTTATGTTAAAATTTAAAAACATAATATTACCATTTATGCTGTAAACTACATTATAAAATTTGTTGTCTCTTTATTTGTTGTATTCAACTTTAGATCTTGGAATCATCTCCGCAGAAGACATCAAAAACAATAGTTTTATCTTAAAGTGGTCCGACCGGACTATAGAATCATGTGGGTTCTACACCGTCGACAGATACCCGCTTAATGGATTAGCACGATGTACTTTCAACTTTACTGATAACATTTGTGGGTTATATCAGCTAATGCCAAATCAAACCTACAAAGTCAGCGTTTACTTCTACAAAAAAGACATGAACATACTTACAAGGTCTTTGTCTGTTACTACAGGTAAAATCAGCAAATCAAATTAAACAAACTATTTCCTTTCTGGAATGTAGCTGACAATATATGAGTGTGACCAGGGGCTTTTGGCACCTCAGGACTGTTCTGCAATTCAGTTCTGCCATTTTGATTAGTACGGGTGTCAGATGTTATGGGGAGAAGGCAGGAGAATGGGGTAAGGAGGGAGAGATAGATCAGCCATGACTTAATGGCAGTGAAGACTTAATGGGCCAAATGGCCTAATTATACTATTACTTATGAACTCACGATCTTATGAATTAGATCACGGCAGTTTCGGTGTGGCCTCCTCAGTGTCACTTTCTGTCGGATGACATAACCCTCGATAGCATGAAAGATGAAAGATTTGCATTTCTCTTTGGATATATTAATTCCTTTAGTGTGCACCGCTCTTGTGAAGAGAATGACCAAGATTCACACAGAGGAGAAATCCCTTCCCTTGTCAGAATTAAATGGCATTCCCTGCAGATGCTGCTAATCTGAAACAAAACAGAATAGGGTATGGATACAAAATGTCGGAGTAACTCAATGGGTCAGGTGGCATCTCTGTAGAAAAAGAAAAGGTGACATTATGGGTCGGGATCCTTCTTCAGAGATGCTGCCCGACTCGCTGAGTTAATCAAGTATTTTACTTCGGAGTCACGTGAGTGACTACGTGAAGAAGAGCCCGCCTCACGCTGGTAACGGCATGACGTCGACGCTGACGGCAGAAGGTGGAGCTGCAGTAAGGAGCAGCTCCTCGCAGCGGTCGGAACGGCCCGCAGGTAAGAACAGTAAAGTTGGGATTTCTTAGCGGGCGCTGGGTAGGTCCAGCAGTATAGGAAATATATTAAATCAGGTCAGAGTCATATTAGTGCTGGTTTAAGCACAAATGATGAAGTAAACTTATATTCGCGGGTTAAATGCTTCCTGGGGTGAAAAATAAATATACGGGAAAGCTAGTGCGGAGCCGGTTCCGATACCGGTGGCCGCAGATATACCCGTTAGCGAATTAGTTTACAAAATGATAACCACGGAGAGAAATGCTCCCGAATATGAAAAATGGAAAATAAAATAAAATAAAAAATCTGAGAGGCCCGTGGTTCTGATGACTCTGACATTGAAAAGTCCTCCAGATAAGTAAACTATGTGGAACTGATTATGGAGCATATGGAGAAAGTTCTCCAAATAATTATGAGACTAGGGTCAAAGTACCCTGAAGGTTCCTAAAATTAGCCCTGAGGGGTTTAATTATTCTGAATATGGCCATGGGCCTAATTGGAAGTTGGAACTCCGGACCCAGGATTTGGGCCGGAAGAAGTCTCATGGGATGAAATCCCAATTGATTTAGGGCTGCAGAAGGCAGACCCTGTTGATGGTGATTTGCATTTTGAAAGCACACCACAAAATAAAAATAAAAATAAAATGAAAAAATATGAAAAGAGGCCAAAGATGCCTGGAATAGCAAAAGGTTTTGCTATATATGAAGGAAGTGGTGAGGCTATGGAAGAAATCCTAGCTGCCAACATATATATATGGTATCTCACCAACTTCATGATTTTGTGATGATTGAAATATTAAAATTGCACAGCACAGGAAATTGTGCCTCATTGGAAGAGCCTACGGTTTATCCGTTAATATGGGCATCCATGACTCCAAATATGAGAGCGTCAAATAGTGAGGTTTAAAAATCCTCACAAATTATTCTGCTGCTATTATGGCTTTTGGGCAGATGAAAGGAAAACATAAAATAAAGACGCTATTGTGCAATTCTTTCTATGAAATTTTATATAATATAAATGGCTATTTGGCCCATTTTTCACCCAAGGTTGCATACCTGTGTCGAGCAAGTGGTGTTTAAGCTCTTGGTTATCTGTTTGGAATAATCTGCCTAACTTATTGAAATTGGATGAAAAGCTAAATATTTTAGCTGCATGAAACCTTCGTCTTTGGACGAAAAGGTATTTTCGCCCAGAAGGGGATTTGATATTGGAAATAGAGGCAGAAATATGTCAAGGAAGTTTTATTGTATTGCACAACCAAATACTTACCCGAATTCAGGGGATAAGGAGACCACCACGCTCATATGCAGAGGAATTAAAGACTTGTTCCCTGCTTAAAGAAACTGCGGATTAATCTCCAGTTAGAGGGAGATTACAAAAAGTTTATTAAGACTGGCTTACTATTATTTTTGATCAGTATATTACGAGCAGTTTCATTAACTACTATTACTTTTAAAAAAAAAAAAAAAAAAAGAGGTTAATCCTCCTGTACAGAATAAACCTGCTTATGTTTCGTGTTTTCTGCAATTGAAAAAGCAGAGATTTATGTTCACATTGCCTAATTATCTGGAAAAGAGGTAATGGAAAAGATTTTGAACACAAGCATAAATTTGTCTTTAATATTAGAAGGCATTACAGATGATGGTTGCAGAAGTATTCTGGACCTTACAGGTCTAAATAAGTTTGTAGAATACAAACATGTTCAAATGGAGTCATTGAATACTGCAAAATATTTAATTCAGCAGGTTGTTATATGGCTAAGATTGATGAAAAGACGCCTATTATTCTGTACCTATGCATCAGGTTTCGGTAGTACTTAAATTTTAATTGGTTGTGACAATTATGGCAGTTAAGCTTTGCCAAATGGACTGAGTTCAGCTTTTTACTCTTTACGAAACTGTTGAAACCAGTTTAGCCCAATTAGAGCACAAAATGCACATCATTATGGCTTATCTCAATGACATTCTGGTCATTAGTGATTATCAGGAGTCAGCTGAGGACTCAGTTTCAGTTACTAAAGCTTTGTGGTAAGCTAAGGTTCTTAATTCATCTAATTAAGCCCCAGCTGCAGCCAGCACAAACAATTTACTTTTGGGGTTTGTAATTAACTCAGTGACTATGTTAATACCTTTACCAACAGTTAAAGTCGATGATATTTTGGTAACTTGTCATTATCTCATTCAAAACCTTATCCTTCCATCCGAGAAATGGTGACAACCATTGGTGAACTGCTAGCAGCATTTTCCTGCAGTAGAATTTGGTTCATTACATTTATTGATATCTTCGAAGGTACAAGATACAAGCTCTCAAAGAGAAGGCAGGCCATTTGTCAGGCCTATGTAATTAACAAAAGAAGCTGTATTGGAATTTACAATGGTGGGTTAAAAAAGGAAAATGTCCCACAAGCTGCTAATAAATATTATGATTAAACAGCCTGAAATGGTTTTACATACAGATGCTAGTGCTCTCGGATGGGGGGCCACAGATTTATCCTCCAGTTGTGGAGGTAGATGGAAAAACTGAAGAACAAGTGTTTCTCCAAGAGTATGGTATTAACTATTGGGAGTTATTGGGGGCCTTTTATGGGCTTAAAGCATATTGTTGTGCTAAACAAGGTCTGCATGTGTTAATACAATTACACAATAAAACAGCTGTGGTTTACATTAATCACATGGGGAGAGTTGGATCAGTATCATGTGATTGTCTGGTCAATGAGATATGGCAATGGTGTATTGGTCGGCAGATATGGATTGCAGTAAGCTATACTCCCAGGTAAAGACAATGTGGTAGCAGATGAAAGGTCCAGGATTTTTTAAAGATAATACGAAATGGATGTTTAAGCCACCAATATTTAAGAATATTGTTCGACGATTTGGGTTGCCAGAAATTGATTTGTTTGCATCCAGGCTTAATCATCAGTTGCCTCATTATGTGTCTTGGGAACACGATCCGGACGCAGTTGCAGTAGATGCATTTTTATTACACTGGGGAAAAATGTTCTTTTATGCTTTTCCACCATTTGCTCTGATCCAGAGATGCTTGAAGAAAATAGAGCAAGATTCAGCTTCCGGATTGTTGGTAGTGCCAAATTGGCCAACTCAACCTTGGTTCCCAGTTATGCTGAATATGATTAAAGAACCGTATATGCAGATTTCTTAACTGTAGTGATATCTTGACTAATCCAGTAACAAATGAAGATTACCCATTATATGCATATATGAAATTGTTAATCTGCAGGTTTTGACCAGACCACTACAGGAACTGGGATTGTCGGACCAAACTTGACAGTTTATTGGCACATCATGGCGAGATAGCACACAGAAACAATAGATGACACATATTAAGAAATAGGAAGAATTTTGCACACAGTCAAAATATTTCTGATGATTATGTGAATGTTACTCATGTTTTGGAATTCCTTGCCAATTTGCGCTTTGGCCAACATTTAAGTTACAGTGCCATTAACACTGCACGCAGTGTCTTGTCGTCCTATTTAGGACTTATGACTGGTGAGAAATCAATTGGGTCGCATCCATTAATATCACGATTCATGAAAGGAATTTTTCACATGAATCCGCCAAAACCTAGATATACAGAGATTTGGGATGTGAGCATAGTACTTGCTCTACTTAGAGAATGGACGCCAATTGAAGGGTTGTCATTGGATAGGTTAACATTGAAATTGGTCATGTTAATGTCACTGGTCTCAGCCCAAAGAGTGCAAACTTTACAAATGTTGCGTTTAGACTGTATGCATGTGACTACAGATAACGTTGTATTCTATGTTTACGATCTGATCAAACAAAGTAGACCAGGGAGATCTGGAACAAAGGTAACCTTTCAAGCTTTTCATATTGAGCTTGCTTTGTGTGTGGTTAGACATTTGAACCAATGTATTAAAGTAACGGACACTTTTCGAGGAAACGAAAAGACATTGCTGCTTACGCACAAAAAGCCACACACAAAAGCTTCAGTTCAAACTATCTCAAAATGGTTGAAACAGGTGTTGGTTTTAGCGGGAGTAGACACTGATGTCTTCAAATCTCACTCCACCAGGGCGGCAGCTACGTCCGCGGCGAAGGGGCGGGACGTACCTCTCGAGCATATTTTTAAAAAATCGCAGGGTGGAGTAAAGAAGAAACTTTTTTCAAAGTTCTACAACAAACCTGTTCACACTATGACAAGCTTTGGACACGCGGTGTTGGGAGCACTATAATCACCTGTTTTGTTTGCTATTAATTGCTATAATCAGTTGTGTAGTCACTGATATCTTTTGTCACTTGTAATCATTTTTTCCCTCAAATATAAGGAGGGTATTATATGGTCTTTCAGCCATTAAAAAAACTTAATTGTGAAAAGATCTAACATTTGTGTGCTTTCTCATGTATGTGTTTACTTAGCCGGACTGTCGTACGGATTAATTCTACGACATAAAAAAACACAGAAAGCTTTAAAACTCTTCACGTAGTCACTCACGTGACTCCGAAGTAAAATAGTAAGATTAAACGAGAACTCACCTGTTCGAAGTTTGATCGTTATTTTACGAGGAGTTACGATGAGGGATTACGTGGCCCTCCACTCCCACCCTCGTAAAATAAATGATCAAATGGTGGTTCTAAGTCTTTTTATGAGCCTTACTATGTTACTCCGGCTTTGGTGTTCTGTGTTTTTCATGCCGTTGCTTTGAAGTATGCCGTTACCAGCGTGAGGCGGGCTCTTCTTCACGTAATCCCTCATCGTAACTCCTCGTAAAATAACGATCAAACTTCGAACAGGTGAGTTTCTCGTTTAATCAAGTATTTTGTGTCTATCTTCAGTTCTCCAGAGATGCTCTCTAACCCACTGAGTTACCCCAGCTTTTTGAGTCTATCTTCAGTATAAATCAGCATCTGTAGTTCCTTCCCACATAGAAGAGGGGAATCGAGCTATAAATTGCAATAAATATTTTTAGAATTGTTGTCAGCAGCTTTCCACAGCTCTCAGACAATGATATTTGAAGTTTTCATTATCATATCACCAATAAAAGAATCAAAAGATGTTGACACGCTGTTTAAGAATCAGTTTTCATGATTCCATTTGAAACATCTTTTAAATTAAAATACTATTGATGGATGCTAAATGCAGCTTTGCCAACATCTGCTATGATTTTGCTTCACGGCTAAAATTAGTCACGTTCTCAGTTATTGAATTACCATGCCATTAGACTTTAATGTGTGAAATTCCTCAACTAATCCATTGCCACCATATTTGCCACGTATCACATTCCCTTGAACAGAACCCAAACACGTCCTCCACCTCTGTTGCTCAACCAGTCATATTAAACGTACAATGATGCCCATTGGGACATAAGAAAACCGTGCAGATAGATAATTGGGATTGGCCTGCTACATCACGTGATGAATAACCTATGTACTCACATGCACTCACAGCTGGACACCACCATGATACAAGCAAAATGTCATTAATTGTGAAGTTATTTGCTATTCACAGAAGCTTTCCCTCAAAATCAAGAGCAATTGACTGGCGATCACCAGTAAGACTGGAGGGCCCCAAGGATCAGAGCAACAGATTAACTAAAGGCCTCATCTGAACCTTTTAACCATTCAGTAATAGTGAGGAGAGTTGGCCTCTCGAGAGTCCCCACACTCTGTGCTAATTCTACGGCCATCCCATTGCTTCCCTCAGCTTACTGTTATGTTCCCCTGTAGGTCTTTGAAAGTGTGCAGTGGATGCAAGCAGGAGGGAACATTGGTGGAGATCTAAACTTCATCTGTTTTCCTTTCATGGTAGCAAGGGAAGGGAAGGGAAGCGGGTCGGGAGAAGGATGTTTCTCCTGGAGTGATATGGAGATAGAAAGAATTACGCAGCCAGCATCTGTGAACCATCTATCTACCAGAGGATAGTGTTGTAGAGTCACACAGCGTGGAAACAGGCCCTTCGGGTCACTACCCCACACCGGCCAACATGTCCTAGCTACACTAGTCCCATCTGCCCACGTTTGGTCCATATCCTCCCCAAACCTGTTCTATCCATGTACCTGCCTAACTGTTTCTTAAACGTAGGGATAGCCCCAGCCTCAACTACCTCCTCTGGCAGCACGTTCCATACTCCCACCACCCTTTGTGTGAAAAAGTTACCCCTCAGATTCTGATTAAATATTTTCCCCTTCACCTTAAACCTATATCCTTTGTTCCTTGATTTACATACTCTGGGAGAAAAATCATAAAGAAAATGAAGAGAAAAATAAAGAAGCTGCTTTAGTAAAAGAATTAAAGAATCAGTTTTTTTTTAAATTCATATATTACATTTTCAGATTCAGATGAATGTAGCACTGGAAATAATCGATGCGAGCAGACCTGCATTGAGCGGAGCATGTTGGAAGATAGGCGCGGCTATGAATGCAATTGTAACACGGGATTTCAGTTGAATATTGATGGAGAAAGTTGCACAGGTAATCTTACTGCTCGTGGTTGAACATACACACAACTGCACATTTGAACTGTATGTTAACATTGTTATATTATATTGCTATGTTGTTTAGCATTGTTAAATTAGATTGTTAAAGCTTGGTTATTTAGTGCATTACAAACCACGCTCAAGTGACCAACATTTGCAATAATTCCTCGCATGCAAATTATGTAAATAAAAATTAATGAACTGTAGATGAAAATCCAGAAATCAATGTAAATATATGACAATGGAATTCAGCAAACTTCATTGAAACATATAGCCACAAAACCTAAAGGCATGTTAACAGAACTGTTTAGGAAGGAACTGCAGATGCTGGTTTACACCGAAGATACACACACAATGCTGGAGTAACTCAGCGGGACAGGCAGCGTCTCTGGAGAGAAGGTATGGGTGACGTTTCAGGTAGAGATTCTTCTTCAGGTTCTAAAGAAGGGTCTCGACCTGAAACGTCACCCATTCCTTCTCTCCAGAGATGCTGCCTGTTCCTCTGAGTTACTCCAGCTTTTTGTGTGCATTAACAGAACTGTTCATGAATGGTGGAGTTATTGCAGGGGAGCCATCGTGTTCTTGTTGGTGTTATTGCAGCTGAGTAGTTAGTATTTCAGGAGAGTCCTACACAAAGTGAAGGTTTGAATGATTGATCACAAGATATACATAGAACTTATCCCTTTGCCCCACCGAGTCCATGTTATTAATCACCCGTTCACACTGGTTCTATGTTATCCCACTTACACATCCAGTTCTTACAATAGATAATAGACAATAGGTGCTTCGAGCCATGAGTCAATGTGATCATGGCTGATCATCCCCAATCAGTAACCCGTTCCTGCCTTCCCCTGACTCCGCTATTTTTAAGAGCCCTATCTATCTCGCTCTTGAAAGCATCCAGAGAACCTGTCTCCACCGCCCTCTGAGGAAGAGAATTCCACAGACTCACCACTCTCTGTGAGAAATGCTATGGGAAATTTTCAGAGGCCATAAACCGACAAACCCCCCACCTCTTTGGGATGTGAGAGGAAACCCATGCAGTCACAGGGAGAACGTGCAAACTCCACATGGACAGCGTCCAAGGTCAGGATCGAACCTGGGTTTCTGTCACCATGAAGTAGCAGCTACTTCAACTGTGCCACTATATTGCCTGAGGCGTTTTAAGGGTCATACCTTGGTAACCTATGCCACGTGGTAACAGTGGCATTTAAAAGTGGTCAGTTGATGGTGGTAGAGAAATTGGGTGCAATATAAATACTAATAAAAGATATATAAAGTGGAAATATCACCCAATCTCAGCTTCTGAAGGAAGAAGTGACGGAAATTAGAGATACGGTAGCTTTGATCTTTCGCTAATATTTGGATAGCGTAATGCTGGCTTAATAAACAGAAACAAAAATTCAGCAGATCTGGCAGCATTGGTGGACAAAGAGACAAACATGTTTTAGATCCAGGAGTCTTTGTCACAATCAATGACGAGTCAATGATTCAACAAGATCAACTAAACTCCAGTCAGTATGGCCCAATACCACTTAATGAATAAATGCTCTTCTCTCAAGAATTAGCTAGACGCGTCAAATTTTCCTGGCACATCTAAGCTCAGGCTGAACAATGTTCAGGTAGTCTAGTGTTGGCAGGGCTGCTCCGTAACCGGAGGACTTATTAATGGTGGTAGATTATGGAAGTTGCAGCAACTGGCCAATCTCTACGTTATTATCATCAGGAGCTGGTAATGGAATGAAAGCAACTAACAATCTGCTGGAGCAGGTCAGAGGCCCAGGCAGCTGAGTTCCTCCAGCAGATTGCACGCGGCTCTCGATTCCAGCACCTGCACTCCTGTGCCTACTAAAAGAATGAGTTCATTTCAATGAAAAGGTAATTTGCTCTTTGAGCAATCATTTTAAGAAAAATCGGCTGATGATGAGGGTTAGCGTTGATTTTAATTGCATAAAGTGGCTACGCCAACAGTACTAAGCATGCATGAAGACAATAAATTATTCTCTTCTGTTATTGCAGCTCTCATCTATTGCACACTAGACTGTATAAATGGAAAGTGTATTTTCGGCTCGAACAACCAGCATACATGTAATTGCAACTCAGGGTACATTTTAGACAAATCGGGCACACTCTGCCAAGGTGAGATACTATACATCACTTTGATTATACTGCAGATGGAAATTAATTGATGTTATGGGTTTTTATTGGGGGGGGGGGGAGGGGGGGGGGGGGGGGGGAGGGGGGGGAGGGGGGGAGGGGGGGAGGGGGGGAGGGGGGGGAGTGCTATCATTTAAGCACGCAGCTTCAGTCCATGACTGCCACACTTCTATTGTCGATTCCTCCTGCTGTTCGCTGCTTGGACTTTAGTTTCATTCATCCAGGAGCGGTGGCTGTGATACCTTCATCTTAATACAAATCAGACACTGGGTATGGTTACATCGTACAGAGTTATTGACTTTTCCATTAAGTCATTAGACTGCTCTCAGTGATAAAATACAATCTAAAGATAAATGTTAACAGTGGTACATGTACAGTTCAAGCTAAACAAAATTGAAACACGAATGAATTCTAATTCATTGCAATGTACCCCCCGTGTGGAAGAACCTTGAATCTGTTTATGCTTCTCTCTCTCTCACTCTTTACTGACTATTGTTTCCCACTGGTTAGTACTTGTTTCCATCTCTGCATTATTATTAAGAGTGATAAAGGAAGACTGGGACAGATAAGAGGGTGAATTACTGAAGGAAGGAACTCCAGAGAATGGGACCAAGATGGAGTGATTGCAGTAAAAGATGCTATAGAATTGGATATTTATAGGAGTATCCAGTTGCAGGAATATTGAGGAGGCGAGAAAAACAAAATTGCAATAATTTAAAACGTGTGATTGGGAGTCATGGTAAAGCCTACCATAGAAACATAGAAACATAGAAATTAGGTGCAGGAGTAGGCCATTCAGCCCTTCGAGCCTGCACCGCCATTCAATATGATCATGGCTGATCATCCAACTCAGTATCCCGTACCTGCCTTCTCTCCATACCCTCTGATCCCCTTAGCCACAAGGGCCACATCCAACTCACTCTTAAATATAGCCAATGAACTGGCCTCAACTACCCTCTGTGGCAGAGAGTTCCAGAGATTCACCACTCTCTGTGTGAAAAAAGTCTTTCTCATCTCGGTCTTAAAGGATTTCCCCCTTATCCTTAAGCTGTGACCCCTTGTCCTGGACTTCCCCAACATCGGGAACAATCTTCCTGCATCTAGCCTGTCCAACCCCTTAAGAATTTTGTAAGTTTCTATAAGATCCCCTCTCAATCTCCTAAATTCCAGAGAGTATTAACCGAGTCTATCCAGTCTTTCTTCATAAGACAGTCCTGACATCCCAGGAATCAGTCTGGTGAACCTTCTCTGCACTCCCTCTATGGCAATAATGTCCTTCCTCAGATTTGGAGACCAAAACTGTACGCAATATTCCATGTGTGGTCTCACCAAGACCCTGTACAACTGAAGTAGAACCTCCCTGCTCCTGTACTCAAATCCTTTTGCTATGAAAGCTAACATACCATTCGCTTTTTTCACTGCCTGCTGCACCTGCATGCCTACTTTCAATGACTGGTGTACCATGACACCCAGGTCTCGCTGCATCTCCCCTTTTCCTAATCGGCCACCATTTAAATAATAGTCTGCTTTCCTGTTTTTGCCACCAAAGTGGATAACCTCACATTTATCCACATTATACTGCATCTGCCAAACATTTGCCCACTCACCCAGCCTATCCAAGTCACCTTGCAGTCTCCTCACAGCGAACACTGCCCCCCAGCTTAGTGTCATCCGCAAACTTGGAGATATTGCCTTCAATTCCCTCATCCAGATCATTAATATATATTGTAAATAGCTGGGGTCCCAGCACTGAGCCCTGCGGTACCCCACTAGTCACTGCCTGCCATTGTGAAAAGGACCCGTTTACTCCTACTCTTTGCTTCCTGTTTGCCAGCCAGTTCTCTATCCAATCAATACTGAACCCCTAATACCGTATGCTTTAAGTTTGTATACTAATCTCTTATGTGGGACCTTGTCGAAAGCCTTCTGGAAGTCCAGATATACCACATCCACTGGTTCTCCCTTATCCACGCTACTAGTTACATCCTCGAAAAATTCCACAAGATTCGTCAGACATGATTTACCTTTCGTAAATCCATGCTGACTTTGTCCAATGATTTCACCACTTTCCAAATGTGCTGCTATCCCATCTTTAATAACTGACTCTAGCAGTTTCCCCACTACCGATGTTAGACTAACTGGTCTGTAATTCCCCGTTTTCTCTCTCCCTCCCTTCTTAAAAAGAGGGGTTACATTTGCTACCCGCCAATCCTCAGGAACTACTCCAGAATCATGATTTACAAAGACTTCTAATGGACTATCGTGAAGGCAAATTTATGGATGTTGTACAATGTGAATAACAGGGCAGCAGAGATATTTTATGCTTGTTGAAAAGTTGTATTAATTACCAGACTTAAGGCCCTGTCCCACTTTCCCGAGTTACTCCCGAATTCTCCCGAATTTTCCCCTTGATTCAAACTCGGAGAATTATGGTAATAGCCAGCTGTAGGTATGCCCCGACTTACCTGATGCCCCGAGTACCTACGGTTGCCATTACGAGCCGCTACGAAATATCTACGGACTCCTACAGCCTCCTACGGACTCGCTACGGACATTCTCCGAGTTTGAATCAAGGGGAAAACTCAGGAGAATTTGTGAGTAACTCGGGAAAGTGGGACAAGCCCTTCATGCTAGGTTTAGTGATCACCTCTGAACTTTGTTGATACATTTAGTGAGGCATTCATTCTCTGTTCTCTCCTCCCGCTGCAACTCAACACACTTCAGTTTAGTTTAGTTTTAGTGTAGAGATACAGCGTGGAAACAGGCCCTTCGGCCCATGAGTCTGCACCGACCAGCGATCCCCGCACACTTACACTGTCCTACATACACAAGGAACAATTTACAATTTTACCAAAGCCAATTAACGTACAAACCTGTACTTCTTTGGAGTGTGGGAGGAAACTAGAGCACACGGAGAAAACCCACGCAGGTCACGGGGCGACTCCTTACAGAGAGCACCCATGGTCAGGATTGAACCCGGGTCTCTTACACTGTAAAGCAGCAACTTTGCCACTGAGCCACACAATATCTTTTAAGATCAAGTACAGTTCTTTTTTGCACAATGATAAAGATCTGCAAATGTTATGTTCTTTTACAGTGAAACGATTATTTGACTATGGATATCAGTTTGGCGATCTGAAACTCTATCAACAAGCACGTGACATCAACTCTCCAGTCATTAATATTTCACAGGGATTTCCCTTTGGTGATGCATTTTACTACAAATTATATGTACGCCTCACAACATTTTCCTTTTACGGTTTAGTTTTACGTTAAAATGTTTAGTTTTTGGTGTTTCGAGATATCGGTGGGAAGAGGCCCTTCGGCCCACCGAATCCCCATGTGCTAGCGCTATCCAACACATTAGGGACAATGTACATTTTTTACCGAAGCCAATTAACCTACAAACCTGTGTGTCTGGGATGTGGGTAGAAACCGGAACCTCCGGAGAAAACCCACACACAGTCACGGGGAGACGGGCAAACTCCATACAGACAGCACCCATAGTCAGGATCGAACCCGGGTCTCTGGCCCTGTAAGGCAGCAACTCTACCACTGCACCACCATGTTCTTTAACAATTGCCAGTGTGAGCTTTTACAGCAACATTTGTGGTGTTGAATTCCACCATAACCATGAAAAGTTGATTAGTTTTTAAATAACAAAAAGGCCACGACCATATAATTCATATTTTCCTATGGAATACCCTGTCCAAGATAAGTGAGGGTCATATTCACACAACAGCCCTCTTGTTAAGAACTATTGCCTCATATGGACCCAAATAACAGGTCAGTCTATTTATTTGGTTAATTGCAGTTTGCTGGACACATGGTGGAAATTCTAAAATCCTCCTGTTCCTGAATGCTTCCAATAATTTGTACCCATATGAAATGGAAATAGGATTCTCTCCTCCTCCATCCCATGGGAACACAGCGACCACTGTCTGCAATGAAGAATGGTCATGAAGCACGGAGAAGACATAGCCAGAATCAGTGGAATGTTAGCAGAGTATGATGATGGAAAATTGACATAAACCATTAAAAAAAAAATAAGGAATGATGCTAGTAGTTGAAGTTACTTGTTCTTCAATATAGATTTTCTTCTGGTGACTATAATGACAGAATATACCAATCACTACAATGAAGTATCTTGCTACAGTTTTCAGATAACGGACTGATTACATTTCAAAGAAACAACGAAACCTTCCAATATACATACTCAAATCCTTTCTGGGCATTTGGAGATTACTTTTATTGGAGAGCTCCACCAATGATTGCTGTATTCTGGGATGATGCGGACGTGACAAGAGGAATAGGATCCATATACTACCAGGTACAAATGATCGTTCCTTGTCCTTATTTGAGAAATATAGTTTATTTTTTTAAAAGGACTACAATTAATGCTTTGCACAGTGCCGCAGATATTCGTCAGTATGACAAATACATTGTAACATAATTAAATGCTTAGAAACAGTAATCAAAAATTAACTTATTTGATAATGCATTTAGATGGACAAGGGTTGATTAGGGATTGTCAGCATGGTTTTGTCTCACAGGTGTGTGAGTTTTTTGAAGATGTGACAAAAAAGAAGGTTGATGAGGGCAGGGTTGTAGACTTTATTTATATATATCGGAGAGCTAGCTGAATGGAGGGAAAATTGGCTTATTTGGAGGAAGCAGGTGATGGTGGAGGGTTGCTTCTTGGACTGGAGGCCTGTGACTAGTGGTGTGCCTCAGGGTTCGGTGCTGGGCCTATTGCTGTTTGTCATCTATTTCAATGATTTGGATGAGAACGTACATGGCATGATTAGCAAGTTTCCAGGTGACACAAAGTGGGTGGTATTGTATATAGTGAAGATAGTGTCAAAAATAGTAGCAGGATCTTGATCTATGGGGCAGGTGGGCTGAGGAATAGTTGACGGAATTTAATACAGAGAAATGAGGTGCAGCAATTTGGGAGGTCTAACATGGGCAGAACCTGCACAGTGAATGGCGAGACTTTATGGAGTGTTGTAGAGTAGAGGGATCTAGGAGTTCACATATTTAGTTCCATGAAAGTGGCATCACAGGTAGATGGGATGGTCAAACAGGCTTTTGGCACATTGGTCTTCATCAGTCAGTGTATTGAGAAGTTGGGAGGTCATGTTGCAGTTATATAAAATGTTGGTGAGGCCACATTTAGAGTATTGTGTTCAGTTTTGGGCACCATGTTACAGGAAATATGTTGTCAAGCTGGAATGGGTGCAGATAAGATTTACGAGGATGTTGCCAAGACTCAAGGGCCTGAGCTTTAAGACTAAAGGGCATGGTTGAGCAGGCTAGGGGTCTATTCGTTGGAGCTCAGGAAGATGAGGTGTGATCTTATAGAGGTGTATAAAATCATGAGGAGAATAGATAGTGTAAATGTGAGGGTAAATAGAGCCTTTTACCCAGAAAAGAGGAATTGAGAGCCAGAGGACATAGGTTTAAGGTGAGGGGGAAAGATTTAATAGGAACATGGGGGATAACTTTTTTTGCACAAAGGATGGTGGGTGTATGGAACGAGCTGCTGGAGGACAGGTACTATCGCAACATTTAAGAAACATTTAGACAGGTACATGGATAGGATAGGTTTAGAGGGATATGGGCCAAATGCAGGCCGGTGGGATTAGTGTAGATGGGGCATGTTGGTCGGTATGGGCGAGTTTGGCTGAAGGGCCTATTTCCATGCTGTATGACTGTGACTCATTGAGATGGCAATAAACAGATGACCGCTGAGGGAAATGCTTCCATCCAGATCATAACATTATCACCATTCACTGGTCAATAACCAATTCACTCAGTTTAATAGTCAGAATAAGTGGCAACATATGCACAAAGCATTCCAACTATGTCTATTTTTAAATTTTACTTTGCAGTCAGTGTCATTAATTCAATTCAATTCATTCCTACATAAAAGTAAAATGTTTAACATGTCCACATTTGGGGATGTTATATGAAATATTCAACAAAAAACATGCAAGATGGAAGGTTACTTTGAAAAATATTTTATGTCGCTGCATATTAAAAAATGCGTTATTCTCCATGGAAATGGATGAATAATAAATAGTTAAGTATAAATCTCAAAGTGGCATTGTAGTTATCTAATCAACCAAAAAAACATAACATTTTGAGGACAATAGTTGCTAAATTGTGTATTATAGGTCATGTGAGCATAATTGTTATTAAGTTATGCATATTGTATAATACATAGTGTAACGGCAATTTCTTAACTTTTCATTGTCCAACTGTTAATTACCGTTACTACTCGGGAATGTGGTGGAGATATAGTTTATGCACTAACAGATAACAAACAGATACGCACTACGCACTAACAGATAGCAAAAACAAATCTTCCAGTCGTTGTTTCTTGATTAATTGGTATTTCATTGAAGTAATAAAAACAAAGAAATAATTCATAACTTTTTGTTCATACTAACTTCCGTGTGGCGTCTCGTGAACATGAACGTGAACGTGATAAATACTGTTGTCCTCATCATCCCTAGAGGCAAACTCATAAACTCCCAATCTATGAGTCTGTGCTAGCCTCCTCAGATGCAGACACGCCCATCCACGCATAAAATCCCACCCTCAAGCTTGGAAAAAATACAGAAATACTAACAGTAATTAACCGAAGCATAAATGGCTCCTACACAGAGCCCGTTTTACAAACCATTCTCTGCGCTGTTGTTGGAGGAATATAACAAGGAGGGAAATGTTTGATTTTTTTTTACTTTTTCAGGTGTATGACTTTCAAGCTAGAAATGATACCTATAGCTGGACATTACAGAATGCTCTTAAGGAGAAGATCAATGAATACTATGGGTCAGCACAAAACTTTTCAGGTTTTACGCCCAAATGGGCACTCAAGGTCACCTGGGAAAATATTCTCCCCTACAACGGATATCAAAATACAGATCTTCAGGGTGTAAGTACTTTTCAAGGTGTGGTACTTATTAATTAGTATCTTCAAGGTGTAGTACTGATTTTTTACTATTTTCAAGGTGTGTACTTATTAATTACTATCTTCAAGATGTGTACTTATTAATTACTATCTTCAAGGTGAAGTTATTATTAATTACTATTTTCAAGGTGTAGTAGCTATTAATCACAGTTACCATAACTAACACTTAATAGTTCTCACGTTATTCTGTAACCAAATTTGATTAGCTATTAAAAAAATGTCGTATCGGGCATCTATGTAAAACAGCATATGCAGTTCCTTGCTAATCATTGGTAATGCAATATATATTTTTTGTACACAAAATCTTTTTTTTAAGTTACTTGGTATAGATTGGAACATATTAATATGCAGTGTTCACTTCAATCAATCAAACATCCAAGTTATTTTAATTAAATGCAATCAACTAAAACATATATAGATAACATATGCATAAGAAGGAACTGCAGATGCTGGTTTAATTCGAAGATAGACACAAAAAGCGGGACATGCAGCATCTCCGGAGAGAAGGAATGGGTGACGTTTCGGATCGAGACCCTTCTTCAGACTAGTTAGGGATAAGGGTAACGAGAGATATAGATGACGATGTGGAGAGATAAAGAACAATGAATGAAAGATATGCAAAAGAGTAATGATGATAAAGGATGATAAGCTGTTTGTAGGGTGAAAACGAGAAACTAGTGCGACCTGGGTGGGGGAGGAAATCGTAAAATGTAAATTCATTTTCTCACAGAAAACAGGGGGGGGTGGGGAGAGAGAGAGGAGTGAGTCCACCCCATGGCAGAAGGAGGAGCAGTTGTACAGTTTGATAGCCTGTGACGTTCTATATTCCATCTTGATGGAACCAGTCTGTTTCTGAAGGTACTCCTCAGGTTGACCAGCGTGTCATGGAGGGGATGAGCTGTATTGTCCAAGATGTTCTGCAGTTTGAGGAGCATCCTCCACTCCAAGACCACCGCCAATGAGTCCAACTCCACCCCCGGATGGAGCCAGCCTTCTTGATGAGTTTGTTAATCCTAGTGGCATCCGCAGCCACTTCACATCAGGTCCCAAACAAATACTATTCCTGAGCACATTCGGCATATTCCCAATTCCATTTTAAGACTATGGACCACCGTTTTGCACCCAATGCACTCTTCTTACTGTCATATACTATCAGTTTAGTTTAGAGATGTTGCATTGAAACATGCCGGTTGGCCCACCAATTCCACACTAACTATCGATCCCCTGTTCACACAAGTTCTATGTTATCCTACATCTTCATCCATTCCTTACACATTAGGGGCATTTTACAGAGGCCAATTAACCTACAAACCTGACCATCTTTGGGTTGTGGGTGGAACCAGAGTTCCCAGAGGAAACCAACGTAAAGGAGAACATGCAAGCTCCACAAAGACAGCATCCGAGGTCAGGAACAAACCCTGGGTCTCCTGTGCTGTGAGAAGGTAGCTCCACTATCTGTGCCACTGTGCCACCCTTAGAATAGCTAAAATCTATATAGCGTTGGAAAGGGTCCAGAGCAGGTTTACAAGAATGATCCCAGGAACGATTGGATTAATATATGATGAGCGTTCGAAGGCACTGTACTCACTGGAGTTTAGAAGGATGAGGGGGAACTTCATTGAAACTTACCGAATCGTGAAAGGTCTGGATAAAATGGATGTGGAGAGGATGTTCACGAGCGGGAGAATCCAGGACCAGAGGCCTCAGCCTCAAAATAAAAGGACATACATTTAGAAAGGAGATGAGGAGGAATGTCTTTAGTCAGAGGGTGGTGAATCTGTGCAATTCATTGCCACAGACGCGTGAGGAGGCCAGATCAATGGATAGTTTTAAAGTGGAGATTAACAGATTCTTGATTAGTATGGGTGTCAGAGGTTATGGGGAGAATGCGGGAGAATGCAGGAGAATGGGGTTGAGAGCGAATATAGATAGATAGATCAGCCGTGATTGAATGGTGGAGTAGACTTGATGGGCCGAATGGCCTGATTCTGTTCCTATTTTTATGAACATAGTATTATGCCTGCAGGTATCAAATTTATCCGCGGAACTTGCAATGTAAATACTGATATTTTCTTCAAAATCCAATTTTTCCCACTTTATTTAAATTTAAAATAGAAAATTAAACGTGGCATTTATTTATTTTCCCTTATAGACCAACACATACCAAGCAGTCCTATTAACTGATGGGATATTTTCATTCTGCTTAATTCAATTTAAAGAAGATGGAATGAACTGGAAGTATTATACAAAACCCTATTACAGAAATAATGCTCTCATGGGATATTACAGGTACATATAATTGACGATCTATAATTTAAGGCAGGATTCCATAAGTAATGTACTTGCAACATATTGCTGTGATTAACCACACGTGAAAAAAAACCTTGATCATATTTATCATCTGTGATTGTTGCAACTTTTACTTCCCTGTACCCTTATTCTTTCTTCAGGCTTCTTTTCTGGATTCTACTTCAATGGATGTCTAGTTGTCTAATGTATTTTGTTTTCGCTTACAGCGCTTCTCTGCAATCGTATCTGGATTCAAGCACATTTAAGTCATTTAATGACCCTCACACCAGGTTTAATGTACCCCCTGAGAAAATATACAGCCCAGATAAGTACCCTGGGTTTCAAACAGGTATGTTATCCTCCAACATTTCTTTAAATATAGAATTAATTTATTTGTTTAGTTTAGTTTAGTTTAGTTTAGAGATACAGAGCGGAAACAGGCCCTACGGCACACCGAGTGGACGACACCCAGTGATCCCTGCACTAGCTTGAAAGAAAATGTTATCAATATGATATGATAATGGGAATTAAAATCTAAATACATCTTTGAAATGTACAGTCTTGAAAAATTCCAAATCCAAAATTCCAATTTAAATTGTAGTTAACGGGTATGATTCAATAGTTGATTCAAAACTCTCCAGTATTTCAACTGAGTGGAATTTAAAACACAGAAAATATTTTCTTGTTGTATGATACAATAGCAAAGATAATAGTCTCCTACCTCTATCAATTATCCCAAGCCTTGTCCTGGTCACGTGTGCCTATTGAGGACTGCTTGATCTATGATTTAATGATCACAACTTTATACTATTTTCAGGTAAAAATGGACTATGGGCTTATCGACTGGAAAATAATGACGGGTCCACAGTAAATCCAAGACAAAAATGCTTGGACTGGTATTTAAATGACCCGGAGCCAACATGGACCGCTCCTACTCCTTGCCCCTGCTCATTCTGGCAAGCTATATTTGACGATGCCTTTACATGGGGCAGCAGCATTTATTATTATGGATTTGGTGTAAAAGAACCTCAAGGTAATGCTTGCCTTCCTCAATCTTGTTACTATATTATAAGAAATAATAATATATTAAACATTTCACTTTCTAATCACTGAGGGCTTCCATATTACTCTTCGGAATTAAAATATATTCTACGTAGTATAGTCTATTTATTTAAAACCAAGTTTGTTAAAGGTATTAAACCAGGCAGGATTGAGGCTACAGAGGAAGGTGAAAATAAGCCTCAGGGGGTAGGAGAACACTGATCGAGTGGATGAGAGCACAGCAAATGGAATAATAAGGGGGTACACAAAAAGCTGGAGAAACTCAGCGGGTGCAGCAGCATCTAAGGAGCGAAGGAGATAGGCGACGTTTCGGGTCGAGACCCTTCAAATGGAATGGAATAATAATGTTGGCAAATGTGAAATCATCCACTATGGTGCACCTAAGAGCCAAATGACTGCTAAATGGTGAGAGACTAAGTATTGTTAATGTTCAAACGTATCTAGGTGGAAGGACAATTAGCCTCTAATAATAGTGGGTGATTATAGGAGGCTAGGGACTCAGTGATGCTGCAGTTTTAATTGATGCAATTACCAATGAAGGAGTTCCGTGCAGATTGACTAGACTGACCTCAAGATTGGTGGATATGTATGAGGAGAGATTGAACAGATTGAGGGCCATAGTCTTTAGAATTTATTGAAATTTACAAAAGTCTTAAAAGGGATTGGTGATGGTTTGGTTTGGGACTCTTTTTCAGAAGAGTCCTGACATGAAAAGTCACCTGTCTATGTTCTTTTGAGACATTGCCAGACCCACCGAGTTACTCCAATATTTGAGTCTTTTTTTGTAAACCAACTTCTGCATTCCCCTTTGTCTCTCTTATGAGGAATTGACAGATTGCACACAGGGAGACGTCTGAGACCAGGGGGCAACATTTGAAAATAAAGGGTATTTCACCTTAGCATTTAGATGGGGAGAAATGTCTTCATTCCAACCGGGGAGAACGTTTGGATTAGGAGAGGGCTGCAAAAGCCCAGTTGTTGTACAATACGATACAACAGAACTTTATTTATCCCAGGAAGGAAATTGATCTGCCAACAGTCATAAAACTCAAAATACATGAAACATGAAATTAAAGTGACGAGTGGAAAGGATTGGGGATGTGCAAAGATTGGGGTGGGGGTGGGAGGGAGTCAGTCTACCCCACATGAGAAGGGGGAGGAGTTGTACAGTTTGATAGCCACAGGAAAAGGATCTCCTGTGGCGTCTGTGCTGCATCTTGGTGGAACCAGTCTGTTGCTGAAGGTGCTCCTCAAGTTGACCAGTGTGCCATGGAGGGGGTGAGCTGTATTGTCCAGGATGCAGTTTGAGAAGCATCCTACCCTCCAAGACCACCGCCCAAGAATCCAACTCCGCCCCCAGAATGGAGCTAGCATTCCTGATGAGTTTTTTTATTCTATTGGCGTACGTGGCCTTCACCCTGCTGCCCCAGCACACGGCAGCAAAGAAGATGGAACTGGTTACCACTGATTGGTAGATCATCTGCAGCATCTTACTACAGACGTTGAAGGAGCGAAGCCTTCTCAAAAAGTACAGTGTTTATCAAAACAGTGATTGATCAAGTATTGCACATTAAGAATATCAAAAATATAAGAAATAATGTTCTCCTTAAGCTGAGATATTTAGTAGCATGCTTTAATTACTTAAAGAAGAACATATGTTTTTTAATTTCATTTTCCAGCATTATACATCACAATGCAAAGCAGATTCCCTAACTGGGATGGTTCCGGAATGAGATGCTATTATTCATGGAGTGGAGCTTTAATCTACGGTGAAAAAGAAAATTTTATTCCAACTCCTTGGATTTACTACAATTGGTGGTCGTGGTGGTGGATTAGTTATTACTATTATAGACAGCAGTGGAACATTTTTTGGTATGATGTGTTACCACCTCTCCGAGACCAATACAAAGGTATGAAAAAGATTGAGCACTTAAAGTAATTATTTCACATCTTTTTGAAATAATCCAAGTATTTTACAATGTCCGCAAACATAATTAATTGTTGATTTATTCTACATGCATTCTAATGTGCAAAAGCAGCATGTTGTAGGTAGAATCATGTGAAACCAGGACATAATAATCAAATGAAAGCATTACATTCATTCAAGTCAATTTATTCCATTGGGCATCAAGAAATAACTCAACACTCTAGATGCTGCCGAGTCCATAGTTGCCTACTTTATAAGGCCACACCAATCACATCCAATTTAAAATGAGAAGAATAGCCCCTGTACATATTGGTAACAAAAAGCAGGACAGATCATAGCCCTTTTGAATAACTTCCAATCATCGTGATTGAAGAATTTCACAGATACAATAAGAAACGTCACTCAATAATTTAATTCACATTTATATGTGCCATGCAATGTATCTCTGAAAGAAGATGCAGCATCACCGTTTCTACAGTCCAAGATCATTATTAATACCACACTCCACTAGACTACTAGGACGAGCAGAGCAACTAGAGAAGGCAGAGGCTTTGAATTCTGCATCATGGTTCCATTAACCCTTTGCATCACATATATAAAGGTACAAGTCAGAAATGTGATCGAATGGTCTAAGCTCACTCCATTTAGGGACACCCTGCATCTGCTGGCCTATACATACTGTTGTATGCTTCCCTCTCCAAGAGTGTATCATGGTTTGGAGTCTGTCTCAATTACGCCAGTCGCACGCGGTAGGTTGTTTCCAAGGACCTTTCATCAGCATTTTTGTTTTGATCTCTGCTTAGAAATGGAAGTTGACCCATACCACGACTGCTGCCGTGACTCTGGTGATGATTACTTCTGTCATCTCTATCGAGAAAAGAGACCTTTGGATTTCTGTTCAGGATATATTCCACCACAAATAGGTGTGTTAATTTTATTAGGTCTTATTTACAGTCAAATGGAAACTTGTGCATTTTATTCATATCAGCTTGAACATTTTATGTGTCTTATTACACGCTGAGTAAATAGAATAAAATTATTAGGGAGTAAAGGAATGGAGAAGGATAAGTCGACCTCTAAATCTATTCCGCCCTCAATGAGTTATTTTTTACCTATATTATATGCCTACCATTTCGACCATAATATTTTTATAGTTTTGGATAGCAACATCATATCCATTTCAAATTGCCAAATTAACTAATTATTGAGCCTTTTTTTGCCCCAGCTCCCAACGCCCCTTTGCAGGTAAATTAGTTCCTATCTATTCCTGAAAGATCTATTTCCCCCTCTTGCTCACTAATCCCATAATTCTACACTACTGAACGTAGTCTTTCTTGAGCTACCTACCCAATTAATCAAATCTTACAGCGCCAGGCACCTGGGTTCAATCTTGACTACTGGTGCTTGTCTCTACGGAGTTTGTACGTTCTCCCCATGACCTGCGTGCATTTTCTCAGAGATCTTCGGTTTCCTCCCACACTCCAAAGACATACAAGTTTACAGGTTAATTGACTTGGTATAAATGTAAAGTTGTCCCTAGTGTGTGTAGGGTAGTGTTAATGTGCGGGAATCGCTGGACGATGCAGACTCGGTGGACTGAAGGGCCTATTTCTGTGCTATATCTCTAAAATAAAATAAATTGCTGGAAATACAATCCTACTTTGCCATATCTCTCTTTGCAATTTAACTATTTAGTCCTGATGTTATTCTAATTGGTCTATGCTACACTCTTTCCAAAGCCAATATCATTAGATGGACAAAATCATGAGAGGCAATGCAATGAACAGCTTGTTGTTCTGCAAAGTTTGGCAGGAATTTGTAAATCTACTCAAGTGACATGCTCCTCTAGAAATAAAGGCTGGCACCACATTAGCCTTCTTGATAATGTTCTACAATAGTCCAGCATAGTTGAGTAGCATGTGTACAGCCAACCCTTTGAGTTGCTTTGGGTCTCCAGATCTTGCAGCGTTTCATCAATTGCAAAACATTCTTTCGCATCCTTTCTTCTGTCAAACGATAACTTGACATTTACGAACAACTTTGCAACCAACATAATGCCCCTGTCCCACAGGAAACCTGAACGGAAACCTCTGGGGACTTTGCGCCCCACCCAAGGTTTCCGTGCGGTTTCCGGAAGTTTTTGTCAGTCTCCCCTATGGTCGAAAGTGGTTTCCTTTTTAAATATCGGTACTTTTTTTTCAGTCGAAGCTGGTTGTGATGCTAGTTGAAGGTGGTTGAAGGAGGACAAAAACCTCCGGGAACCGCACGGAAACCTTGTGTGGGGTGCAAAGTCTTCAGAGGTTCCCGTTCCGGTTTCCTAAATGGGACAGGGGCATAAATCATTGTGGAACAACTCCTATCAAGTCATTTCATCACATTAACCTTATCCATCATTTCCACTAATCAGCTAATTTCCTCTGCGTATTTGTAATCTGCCTTCAATTCCATGAACATTAATTTGTTTATCAAATACCTGTTGAACTCCACATGAATACCATCCACTATTCCCATCACTTGAGAAAGGATTCAATCAGATTCCTCAAGCATGATCTTTGCAATTGAATATCGATTCACTTTTAAGCACCTCACTCAACATGTTCCAAATGTTCACTGCCTTTATTAATAGATATAGATATTAATAATCCTTTTCCAAAAATCAATGTTAGATCAGTGGCTCCATATTCTACAATTGCTTTCTCAATTTCTTAAAATAGCAAAGTGTTATGCACAATTTCGCATCATTTTAGAATCACAAATGGCTTACACTTAAATATTTTATCCAAATAATAACTTAGTGATGAGAATTGTTTTTAACTTGCCAGGTTTCTTCTTTGGAGATCCACATGTGGTGACCCTGGATGGCTTGCAATACACATTTAATGGTCTGGGTGAATTCATCATTTTAAATGTGAAGGGCGAAAATGATGCTCTGACGTTCAGCCTGCAGGGGCGAACCATCCGAGCTGGAGAAAATGGCACGTCACAGGCAACGGTCTTTGTAGCGTTGGCAGCACAAGGATCCACAGGAACCAAGGTGAGTTTTGCAAGTGATGAGTTATTCACAGAGAGGTGCACAATGCTTTGTTTGAACTATTAATAGTACTGCTACCTGAGTTAAGGTGATCTGTCTTTTCGTGAATTAGCATGCACTATTATTCAGGCAAGCATAACAATTCAATTTGTATGGATTTCTCTGTAAGTGATAAGGTTATAAATGCCTGAAAAATTATTTTTGGGGTTTTGAGTGAATATGTAGGAAGGAATGCCAATACTCTCCTGAAAACCAAAGCTTCTGTCATAGAGTGATACAGAGTGGAAACAGGCCCATCTACCCAACACCGACCAACATGTCCCATCTACATTAGTCCCACAACCTGTGTTTGGCCTATATCCATCTAAACCTGTCCTATCTATGTACCCGTCTCATTGTTTCTTAAACATTGTGATAGTCCCTGCCTCAACTACCTCATCTGGCAGCTTGTTCCATACACCCACCTCCATTTGTGTGATAAAGGTGTCCTTCAAATTCCTATTATATATTTTCCCTTTCACCTCAATCCCATGTCCTCTGGATCTCAATTGCCCTACTCTGGGCAAGAGACTCTGTGCATTTACCCAATCCATTCCTCTCATGATTTTCTACATCTAATGATGTAGAATTCAATAGTCATTTCAAATTATACTTAACGATACCCATTTCTAATTAATTTATAACTTGCTGGAAAGAAAACTAAAATAATGTTAATTCCATAGTTGGTTAGGTTACACAGACAAAAAAGAAAATGAAATGCATTGTAATTCACTCACAATGCAATTGTTTCTTGGGTTGACTCGGCTTCCAATGTGATTGAAGAAACATATAAGTGTTGCCTGGCATGGACATGGCTCAAGCCTCACCATTGGACCAATGCTGTTCAAAACCTTGTGTTGCTCTGAACACCCAAAACTGGACACTCTTCAACTCTGTGGCCATTCCCAGTGCAATGAGATATTTGTGCATACATCTTCCTTCCTCCTGTATCTGATAGCCTGCTGGTTCTTGCTGAGCTAAACAAACATAGCCATTTGAATGCAAGCCCTCAGAGGATATGTATGTGGTAAAAAGAGCAATTTTTTTGGAAACTCAGTTTAATATGAAACAAAGAGTCTTCACTGTTACTGATAATAGATTCCCTGAAGGTCTTTGTGTGCTGTGAGCATTTGCCAACTAGTCTCAATTCATCTGAACTATCTCACTTGCTGCTGGAATTACACAAGCTAACTGCTATAATGGATAGACACAAAACACTGGAGTATCTCAGCAGGACCAGCAGCATCTCTGAAGAGAAAGAATGGGTGATGTCACCATTCCTTCTCTCCAGAGTTGCTCTCTGTCCCACTGAGTTACTCCAGCATTTTGTGTCTATCTTCAGTGTAAACCAGCATCTGCAGTTCCTTCCTACACATTTTGTCTGCTGCAGTGGATGCTCATGGGATGATAATTTCTGCAGTGTACATGGCTAATATGCCATCTACACATATACATATCTCATGTTCATGAATTTGTTCAGACATTATGGGGCCTTTAGAAAAATAATAAGGTTATGTCACAATAATTGTAAAATAAGATCTTATTGCATCTAAATAAAGGATCAGGAAATTTGTCTTTTAATTGATAATTACAAATTAGGATCTTTATTTTTTGCAGGTTCAGTGGAACGTCAGAAATGCTAATGAAATAAGTCTCATGATTGATGGCAGGACTGTCAATGTTACAGGTTACAACAATTGATTTAATTTTAACCACTATCATGTCTACTAGAAACATCTGCGATTATAAGCATTATGATGTGCACTTTACTTTGGAAGGCATCGAACAGTAACAATTCAAGCTAAATTGTCATCCGTTTAATTGAACAATTGCAATTAAAAAAGATTCAATTAAGTTCCTGTACTATTTTCCACTGCCCCATAGTCTAGTTTCAGTGGGTTTACGCCATGCTAAATGTCCTTTCTGGAACAAATCTGAGTACTATTTTAATTGAACACACACTGAGCAATCTTCCTGTCCACCTGGACCTACGTGATCACCCAGTTGCGAAAGACTTTAACTCCCCCTCCCATTCCCACACTGACCTTTCCGTCCTGGGCCTCCTCCAGTGTCAGAGTGAGGCCCTCAGCGGTATGAATATTGAACTCTCTAACTTCAAATAACCGTTATTTTCCCTCCCTCCCCCATCCTAGTTTTACTGTCCTCCTGATTAAATATTACTGATTGCATGTCTCATTGTCACATTCCCTTCAGTTACCAATAATGAAACGTCACCCATTCCTTCTATCCAGAGACACTGCCTGTCTCGCTGAGTTACTCCAACATTTGTAGCCTTTCTACTTTATCTGTTTATGAAACAGTGACTATTATTTTTTTTCTGAACAAAACAATACAACATTAGATTAAATATTAAAACTAGATTTTTGTGGTTATTCATTTTTGCAGAAAACACTAACATTATAAATAAAGTGGCCATTCATAAGACAAGCAAGAATGAGACTGTGGCCACTTTTCAAAATGCAATGTCCGTTACAGTGTCGGCTACAAAGGGAGCTTTGTCTTTCACTACTTCTTTGGATAATTCATTGAAAAATAAAACAGAAGGTCTCTTGGGTGAGTAATTACTTCTTCACTTACGAATATTCCATAAGATAATATGATTGTTACAATTTAGTAGCCAGTTATTATCTATTCTTGTCGTCTCATGTTTAGATATATAATTAGATATATAAAATGATAATAAAATAAGCGTCTGATACTTAATAAATATATGGTTTATAAATAAATGAGAAAGGATAAACACAGTGGGTGTTTCAGCCTCGTTATCACACACACTATCCAAGTCTTCACTAACTAGATGAAAATGGATTTCACCAGCATTTGCACTGCTCACACATTGCACGTATTTGAGAATTTAGTCCAAAACAAAGCAGTCACAGGTCAGAAAATCCAGTAATCTGCTGGCGAGCGTATACTAATCTTCAGGCACTTGCAGCTATACCTCAGATTTATAAAATTGATCCAATCTGGAGAACAAATTGTTAAGGAAATTAATGATTGAAAATACTGACCAAAATACATTGTGTTTTGCACAACAACTACCTATAGATGGAGAATGGCATCTTATTCATTATAACTCAAAAATATACTAATATGTTGAAGGCCTATATACAAAGAGTTAGTGGTGTTAAAGTGAAAATTCATTAATCAAATATTTGTAAATCTAGGAAAATCTGCATTTTATTTTATCTCAGGAGAACACTTGGGTTCTAATTGTACAGTTTAAGTTGCAGTTGCTATAGAATATTTTCCCCAAACCTTACAAATAATTAGAGTCTAAGGTTAATATTGGGTGAGTTTGACACAGAGTCCAGCACTCAGTAAAGGCAGAGCCTGTGCTGGGCCTCACTGCTTTCCCACAGCCAACAATTAGACAATGAAGTGTGAAACACTTCAACATTTTCAATTTTAGGTCATAAATACGCAATTAGATTGTAGCATGAAGTTAATTTAATTTTTCATGATTTCCACAATAAATAATAATGAGAGCAAACAATAAAGAGAGGCTTTAATTCTGGTTTTCCTTGCAGCACACTATTTCTTATTTCTGTCCTTAGGTGTCTGGAACGATGATAAAACTGATGATTTCACAGCTGCCAATGGGGCACGTCTCAAGTTTGATGGAACAAATCTGCCCAATGAAACTGTTATATTCTATGATTTTGGTCTGACATGTAAGCCACAACTTCCATTTGTTTCACAATATTATTGCTGGGTGATGGACCACCGTGTAACTGGGGCACCATTTAAGCATGCTTGCAACAAGACATTGCAGCAGCCCAGACCGTCACACAGACCAACCTCCCTTCTATTACTCCATTTACACTTCATGCTGTCTCGGCAAGGCCAGCAGCATAATCAAGGACGAATCGCACCCTGGCCACTCCTCTCTCATCAAGCAAAAGGTATAGAAGTGTGAAAACGCACACCTCCAAATTCAGGGACAATAGACAATAGACAAAGTTTCTTCCCAGCTGTTATCAGGCCACTGAATCATCGTACCACTCCCAGAGAGCCATGCTGATCTACAATCTACTTCTTTGATGACCCGCTGTACCTTGGTACACGTAACAATAAACAAAACTGAAATAGGATACTGATCATATTTTGTCCATCACTTTTCAATGTCTATAATTATTGAACAATGGCAAAACATTTTTTATTACCTTTATTTTTCTATGCATCTTTTCTCTCAGGGAAAACGACTGAGAACAATAGTGTTTTCACATACAACATAGCCAAAGGAGAAACTTGGTACACGTATAACAACAACAGTTTTGTACCCAAGTTTTATGATCAGCTTCTGCAAATCACAGATAAAGCAAAAATTAACAAGGCGAATGAGACGTGCCAAGGAAACGATAATTGCATTTTTGATGTTATAAGTACAGATGATTTGTCCTTTGGTGCAGCAACTTTACAAAACATCAACTCATTTGCAGCACAGAACAGCACAATGAGTATGTATGCACCTGTTTAATGAAAAATGTTACTGTGGTCATTCACAATATTGTATTGAAGATTAGTGAGGAGGAATTAGTAAATGCAAAGGTGACTACAAGCACTTGAATAGAGTAAAATAGAAGCAAAACACTACAAATGCTGCATATCTATTTGGTTAGTAGCATTGGGTGTTTTTCTCCACACGGATGCTGCATGACCAGTCGAGTATTCCCTACGTAGTCTCTTTTTGTTCTTGGATAGAGGTGGGGCACTTCTACATTCAGTATCTGCTTTAACTTTAGTTAATGTGTGCATTATTAGCAAATCATATTAAAATACTGGCCTGTTTAGTTTATTTTGGAGATACAGCGTGAAAACAGGCCCTTCAGCCCATCGAGGCCACGCCGACCAACGACCCCTACACACTAACACTATCCTAAACACGAGGGTAATTTACACCAAGCCAATTAACCTACAAACCTGTACATCTTTGGAATGTGGGAGGAAACTAGAATTCCCGAAGTAAACCCACGCAGGTCACGGGATAACATACAAACTCCATACAGGCAGCACCCGTAGTCAGGATCGAACCAGGGTCTCTGGCGCTGTAAGGCAGCAACTCTACTGCTGCGCCACCGTGCCGCTTGTATTTTACGGGTTTATCTTTTGCCCACAGCACTCTAAACTTAGAGAGTACTTTAATTCTTATCTTAACATCTTTGCATGTCTAATTTCAAACTAGAATACTTAATGTCTATTTTGTATATAATACTTTAAATTTGCTTGTCAACCAAATGTGAGTTTAAATTGAAAGTAACTATAATATAAACATAATATAACATTCACAGAAAATTTCCCGCCCAACATCACGGGAGCTTCAAGTATTCGAACTCGTCTCAATGAACCAGTGTTCGTTCTCTTTGCTGCAACTGATGCCAATAATGATGCAGTGACATTTTCAGTGCTGACAGATTCTCCAGATATCACAATAACAGGTAAAGCTGAACCACCAGAGTGTTAATTGGTGCATTTATAGTTCTTACTGATCACCATTTTTCCAATCTCTTAATTTGCATCGCAAGTTCATACTTTGATTTAAATGCGGCGTTGTCACATTTAGGTTTAAGCAGAGAGCAGATCAAAATATAAACCTGTTCAAATAACCCAAGGAGTGTCTAGCCAGAATATTTGGAAGAACAGCAATTTAAGATAATCACCAACTAAAGGGGAGGTCAGAAAAATATTATTTCCATGGATAATTTTTTCATTCTTCATCTCTGTTGAGTCTGAGCCTAATTCTAAAAGGGATTAATCTGTGTTTTAAAACATGGAGGACTGTTGTTAAGAGACGTCTTACGTTTTCAATAGATATAGCAAGATTTAACCAGTAGCCAGATTTTACCAGTACCCTTTCCCCATATCACCCTCCACACACATCCCTCCTCTTCTCTCTTGACCTGACATCCTTTTGTCTCCATTTAACCTCTGTTTTTTTGTCAATTACTATTTGCCAATCAACTGCCCCCCCCCCCCCCCTCCTCAGCTGCATCCACTTATCACTGCCAGACTTGGTCCTGCCTTTTTCAGATGTCTCTCCCCCCCCTACTCTAGTCCATCTGAAAAAACGATTCATTTCCTCCACAGATGCTGCTTGACTTGCTGAGCTCCTCCAGCACTTTTTTTTTTGCAGGAGTCCAACATTTCCCAGACATTTGTGCTAACAATCAACTGTTTTCTTGTTTGTTTTAGCCAAAATTGTACTTCAGTTACAGAAACATTGCACTATGCGATCCCATAAATTACTTATTTGTGCAATTAGTTGCGATCCCACCCTATCTGAGTCTTACCTCACAGCTAGAATAGTTAATAATACCAGCACTGTTCATTATTGGCAAGACTCCAATAGAAAGCAACTAAAATTGTGTTTCAAAAATACTGCAGTTATTAACACTCAATATTATTGTGTACAAAAATACATGTTTGAATTATCTTTTATGCCTGTAGAAAATGGGAACTTTTCTTGGCACCCAACAATCTCCAATCCAGTCTTTGCCATAATACTAGCCAACGACTCCATGGCTGTAGCCGAATTAGGACTGACCCTTACATTGTGCAACTGTAGCATCAACTCAAGCTGCGATTATTCCAGATCAAGCTTCAGTGTGTTAAGAAACAATTCCGTCTTTAAGGTACGTTAGATGTAAGAGATGGTTTACCTCAGAAACAAACATTTGTATGGTTTGGACTTGTGAGAGGGAAGTAGACTAATCACCAGCCCAAAATAAATTCTGGCTGAAGTATCTCAAAATATTTCTATCTGGAAACAAGATATCAGTTTGTTTATATATTGAAGCTTCATTTTCTGCTAGAATTCGATATCAGGCCACTTTTAGATACAGCTTTAACAACAGATCATTTACCATGACACAATCATTCATGAGATTTTATGATGGCGAGCAAAACAATCTAAAGGGTTCCAATCTGAAACATTGCCTAGTCAAGTCAAGTCACTTTTATTTCTATAGCACATTTAAAAAACATCGTTGGCCAAAGTGCTTTACATTGGTGGAGGTACTAACGTTATACAACATCGATTCATAGATTAAGTACATACATAAATCTATGCGCCTAAGCTGCTTAACCTGCTGTTATTCCAGCACTTTGTGCTTAATGATGTTGTATGCTATGGTGGAGAGTACTGTTCGGTGGATACAACACTAAATGCTGGCAAGGGCACCAGGAGCAAATGTAACAGCTGAAAACATCTCTAAATGCAACTGTGTCGGAAGGAACTGCAGATCTGGTTTAAACCGAAAATAGACACAAAATGCTGGAGTAACTCAGCGGGACAGGCAGCATTACTGGAGAGAAGGAATGGGTGACGTTTCAGGTTGAGACCCTTCTTCAGATTCTGAAGCCTGCCTGTCTAGGGACTCAGCTGCCTGTCCCATGCTGGACTCCAGCATTTTGTGTCTAAATGCAACTGTAACTGCCTATCTAATGCCCCTTTCTTCACAACATAGATCCCCTTCTGCTCCTGCACTCCCGCTTACACGGGTGATTACTGCACGGAAGACTTTGATGGATGTCAAGATAATCAATGCTTCCTGAATGACACCTGCATGGACCAGCCTGCACCTCTGGAAGGCTACACCTGCGCTCCTTGCCCAGATAATTTAAAAGGCGATGGGATAAAATGTTTTGGTAATTAGCACTTTTGATTTATATGAGCTAAGGTGCATTGTTAAAATGTGTTCACTGTAATGGAAATTAAAACATAAACTCATATCCATCACACAAACCAACGTCCCTTCCATTGACTCCACTTATACCACATGCTGCATCGGCAAAGCCAGCAGCATAATCAATGACGAGTCGCACCCTGGCCACTCCCTCTTCCCCACTTCAGGTTCAGGGACAGTTTCTTCCCAGCTGTTATCAGGCAACTGAATAATCCTACCACAACCAGAGAGCAGTGCTGAACTACTATCTGCCTCTGATGTCCCTCAGACTATCATTAACTGGACTTTGCTGGCTTTACCTTGCACTAAATGTTATTCCCTGTATCATGTATCTATGCACAGTAAATGGATTGATTGGAATCATGTATTATCTTTCTGCTGGCTGGTTAGCACACAAAAAAAGCTTTTCACTGTACCTCGATATGTGTGACAATAAATTAAACTAAACTAAACTAGGTACAATAGGTAGAACAAAGGGGAAGGTACTGAGTGCAAATACAATTCTCAGCATTGTAGTGCGCCAGTCCCATAGACAAAGTCCAATGTCCGCAGTGGGGTAGAGGTGAATCAGTTTATGGTATTACATTAGTTTATGGTATTACCACTCAGAAGCCTGATAACAGAGAGGATAGATCTGTTCCTGAGCCTGGAGCCTTAACATTAAAATGCTGGCACCTGTAATAGTTGTTTCATCACTATTTTTGGTTGATTTAATACAGGACCAGAGTTTTGAAAATGAAATTTGATGTGTACATCAGAGAACTTATTCTTCAGTTACCAGGACATTACCACAGACATTTTTCTTGCACTTATTAAAGAATTAACCCAATTATTTTAGTTTTATGAAATATTACCCAGTTAAAAACCGTGTTTTATATAATTCATCCAATGAAATTGCTGAAGTGGGCTATTTTGAAGAGCTCCATCACTGAAGCAGAAGCTACAATGTAAAACACTGCACATGTTGTTGGGTACAAAGTACCCTGAGCTAATTTGGTGTGTATTGATTTGGCATTGTAGATTTAGACGAGTGCCTAGAAAATATATCCTCTTGCGAACAGATGTGCACCAACGTTATTGGATCGTACAACTGCAGCTGCTATGAGGGCTACACAGTAAACGTAATGAACGACTCCTCATGTACTGGTAAGGAAGCAACAATTATTATACAAACAAAACAATATTGATAATGAAGACAGATCCACAGGGGTGGTGTAGGAAAATGTCACGCCACTTTTACATCAATATGAATTCAACAGTAATTTCAACTAATTTTACTGTAATTTTCTGTCCTTTCCCAAACAATTTTATTATTGTTAAAGTAGAATTATTTGGCGTGTTACACCCCAGACTGGAGGAATTACCATCTCATTGCTTAACAAAATACAACCTGTACAAATACTGCTTTTTTGCTCCCACATGTTCAATGTATACTCAAAATATTATATCAAATGAGCTAAACCAACGTTAGAACAGAGAGAAACAGATCACAGCACCATCCAGTGGTTTGCTTTGGCTCAGGAACCTAACTGGTTGATAAACAAATGATAGGAAAAGTTAGTCATGTTTTAATTTAAAACAATCTCCTGAACATACAATCAGTTATCCAGCATCTTTTGCTTTAATTATGGCCTTAAACGGTCAATTTTTATTTGGATTAGTTGGACTATTTTCCTTTCCTTGCTGTAAGTGGCAATTATAAGTTACTGCCAAAGGATGTGCCACAATTTAACCGGAACATGCTCTTGCCATGTCTTGCATCACACATGATCAACCACCAAGTTGCCTGAGCTTGTCTAGGCACAAGGGTGAAAGCATGCAACAGAGTATAATGTTACTGCACTGTGCAATATCAGTTCTATATACACTTAATGGATCATAGAACAGTTGAATAGCTGTGGCACATCAAGCTAATACCAGCTCACAATGCAACATGCCGGGTAATCACGTTCCCCTTGCCTTATTCCATTGCCTGACAATTATTCTCTCAGAAGTGATTATCCAATTCCCTTTTGAAGGCACAAATTAGTTTCCAAATACCTCACGTGGATAATTCCAGATTATAGCTATTGTCTACAGAAAAATCAGTTTTCCCGTTACCCCCCCCCCCCCCCCCCTACACTGTTTGCTGATAAAAACAAATCTGTGTCTAGGTTCTTGAACGAACTACACATGAGAATGTGGCCCCTCCATCTACCCCAAAATAGTTATCATCTTGTTCGCCTTCTCCTGACCTTCGGTGCTCCAATAAACCAACACCAGCTTCTCTAGTTTAACCGCATGGCTGTACAGTAATTGAGACTTGAAATTATTTTATTTTATGAATTTGTATGCCTCACCATATGATAACCTCTCCACCATAATGCTACTTTTGTAAAATGTCATCAACTTGCACAATATGAAAGTTTGAAATAAATGTTATATTTTGTTTAATATTGAAATTAAATCTAAAAGATCTTAGAAATCCTACTTGAGAATGTATGACCATAGCTTTTCTCTGATAGTGTTTATATGACAGACCAATGACAGCAGATTTCTTTGTTAGCCCAGAAGCTTCAGAGACATATACATTGGCTAAACATGTAGGTGGATTAAAGTGGCCAGTAGCAAAAAATAAGATGGCTATGAAATAGGAGACCAGTGATATATGATATTATTCAGAGATGAAAATAAATATGTATTTTGTTTGTATATCATACATTCAAAGTGTAGTATGCTTTTCCTATAGACGGTTGATGGTGTTGTAAGATATGGAAGGAATTTAGCTTCAGTAAAATTGAAATTGATTTATTCCTCTTTCAGATATTGATGAATGCAGCAATTCTTCAACATGTCCAGGAAATGCAGAGTGCAACAACACAGTTGGAAGTTACTCATGCGCGTGCAAGGCTGGGTATGAAGGCGAGCCCTATAAATTATGTGTTGGTAAGTTATTTTATTACTTTCAAACTGCTAACAAATAAAGGGACTAAAAGTGTGTGTATGTGTATGCGTGTGCGTGCATGTGTGCATGCATGTGCATGTCCTTGTGCATTAGCGCCTTTCTTTTTTACTTACTTGGTAAGATTGCTTGAACCTCACCTGCTTTGCACCCTCCCTTATTATAAGCAGAGACCTTCCAAGTTCTTGGAAATGAATGGAATTTTCAAAAGTACTTTCCTATTCAATCCCTACCATTTATTTTCATCTTCTAGCATAATCCAAGAATCACATGCATTAATCATGCATTAATTTTGAAATTGCAGTACCAACCTCACTGAAATCTATTGAGCAAACATTCAGTTTGATGGGAGCTTTTTATTTCCCATGTTTTTATATTCTAGTCCTCTCAAAATAAATGCTAGCATTGCATTCTTTCCTTACTACTGATTCGACTTGCAAATTAACATTTTGTGAATCCTACACCAGCACTCTGAGTCCCTTTGCACCTCTGATTTCTGAGCAAGCCCCTCATTTGGAAAATAGGCCTTTATTCCTTTCTACCAAAATGCACGATTCCACAATTTCCTCGGCTGTATTCCATCTGTCACTTCTCTGCCCACTCTCCAAACCTGTCTAGGTCCTTCTGCTTTCCCTACACTACCTGTCTTTCCACCTACCTTTGTATCATCTGCAAACCTGGTCACAAAGCCTTCAATTCCTGCATCCAAATAATTAATATACAACGTGAAGAGTAGTGCCCCCAACACCGACCCCTGAGGAACACCACTGGTCACTGGCAGCCAGCTAGAAAAAGCCCCCTTTATAGCCACTCTTTGCTTTCTGCCACCCAGCCAACCTGCTATCCATGCTAGTATCTTCCCTTTGATACCATGGGCCCTCATCTTTAGCAGCCTCAAATGGGGCACTTTTCAAAGGCCTTCTGCAAATCCAGGTAAACCAGATTCACTGACTCTCCTTTGTCTATCTTTACTATTTACTTCCTTAAAGAATTCCAACAGGTTCGTCACAAACGCATGCTGACCTCAGCCTGTTTTATCATGAGTTTTCAAGTACACAAAAACATCATCTTTTATAATGGACTAAAATCTTACCAACCACTGAAGTCAGGATAACCGGCCTATAGTTTCCACTATTCTGCTTCACTCTCTTCTTGAAC
The DNA here is from genome assembly GCA_035221665.1 of Okamejei kenojei. Classification (NCBI taxonomy): domain Eukaryota; kingdom Metazoa; phylum Chordata; class Chondrichthyes; order Rajiformes; family Rajidae; genus Okamejei; species Okamejei kenojei. The sequence continues at coordinate 60,190,880 of CM069144.1, read as the reverse complement.
AGGTGTCTCAATGTCCTGGTAAAGTCATTGGACATCAAAGGAAAAATATGCCAGTGGTTAAGGTCAAATCTCGCACAATGGTTGTGGCTGCAGGAATTCAATCATCTTGTCACATAAATACCATGGCAACAAGAGCAGATCAGAGGCTGTGAATAACATGTATTTTGACATGCTAAAGCCTTTCCACCATCTACAAGGCACAACTGAGGAGTGTGATGGAATACTCTCGACTTTTCTGATTGAGTGTGGTGTGAACGTTTTGAGAGGCTCACCCTAAACCAGGACAAATAAGCCTGCCTTTTACACCCATCAACAGTGCCAACTATTCATTGCCCCCACCAGTGGCATACTGTGCCTGCAGTGTGTACCGTCTACAAAATCAAATTCAGTTATTTGCGCAGGCTCCTTGGACAGAAGCTCTCAAACTCACGAGCTCTCAAACCCAAGAAGAAGGGCCAAGACCTTTCTTCAGACCAACAAGAAGGAAAAGGTGCAAGGGAACACCACAGTCAGGAGTCCCAACTCTACGTCTCACACAAACCTGGCTTGAAAATATATTGCTGGTTCTTCATCGGCACTGGGTCTAAATTCTGGGACCCTATCTGAGAACACTGTGGGGAATGTTTACAAAGAGAACAAAGAGAAAAGGAATACAAAGTGAAATATGGCATTTGGAAGCTAACTCACCATCATCTTTCAAGGTCAATCAGAAAAGGCCAATCAATGGTGGTATTGCTAGTCACAACCAGAGCCAAGAAGTATTAAGCATTTCTTTTTAATCATCAGTGCAGTCATGCAAAATGCGAATGCCTGTTCTTTTGTACATTTAATTATTGTTCAGTCTTTCTTTTGGGAGACTCAGAATGCCAGCTGTGGCTTTATTCCTGCAGGAGGTGCAGGCTAATTTAAGAACATGATCAACATATATGAGACGATAGAACTTTATTTACCCCAGTAGGGAAATTGATCTGCCAACAGTCATAAAACACAAGATATATGACACATTAAAAATTGAAGTGACAAGTGGAAAGGATTGGGATGTGCAAGGATTTGGAGAGGGGAAAGAGTCGGTCTTAGTCTCCCCCACGACCGAAGGGGGAGGAATTGTACAGTTCGATAGCCACAGGGAAGAAGGATCTCCTGTGGCGTTCTGTGCTGCATCTTGGTGGAACCAGTCTGTTGTTGAAGGTACTCCTCAGGTTGCCTAGTGTGTTGTGGAGGGGGTGAGCTGTAATGTCCAAGATGCTCTACAATTTGAGGAGCATCCTCCCCTCCAAGACCATCTTCCATGAATCCAACTCAGCCCCCAGGACAGAGCCAGCCTTCCTGGTGAGCTTGTTAATACTATTGGCGTCCGTGGCCTTCGCCCTTGCTGCCCCAGCACACAGCAGCGAAGAAAATGGTAGTGGCTACCACTGATTGGTAGAACATTTGCAGCATCTTGCTGCAGATGTTGAAAGAGCGGAGCCTTCTCAAAAGGTACAGTCGGCTCTGTCCCTTCTTGTACAAGGCTTCAGCGACCCTGGACCAGTTCAGTTTACTGTCCAGGTACACTCCAAGGTATTTGTACTCCCTGGTACACTGCACATCCACACCATTGATGGAGACAGGGGTGTTCCTCTTCTCCTCAAGTCCACCACTAACTCCTGTGTTGTGGTGTGATAAGCAAGTGTCAATTTTGGGCCACCTGCTGATATATAAAGCCAATCAACCTGTTTAGTGCCAGCTGCAGGTAAAAGAAAATGTAACTCTGCGTAGCTGTGTGGGTTTTGTCACCTTGGTGCTGGTTTTACTTCAAGACAAAACCTTCCACTGCTCCTCCCTCATCACTCTCCAACTAAATTGCAATTGCAGATCAGTTTGCACAGTTGAGAACCTGTTTTTTATTAATGACACAAAGACTGATGGCTTTAATTCATTCACTGCTCTCCTCCTCCCAACAGCCAGCAACGGATGTAAGTCTTGCTCCCCAGATGCAGAATGTAATTTTGATGGGAACAATTATAGCTGTCGATGCAACCAAGGATTTTCAGGTATTTTTTAATAGCTGTTAAAAATCATTACCCACGCTCACTTATTTTTAAATATTGGGTTTGGTGTTGAAAATGCACTGTATAAACCGTACACCGTAAATCTCAGTTCATAGCCTTTAAGTTTAAATGTAGGTACATTATGTAACAATGTTAATATTATATCATCTCTAAAATTACAACTACCTAGTTTGTCTTTTTGGGCCGCAAGAAATAATGGACCTTGTTTTCCTGATACATTGCATGAGGCATGCCTGAACAATAAAAAAAACCCATGAAGAATCTTAAGTTAAGTTATTGTTGAATGTGTAAGGAGGAACTGCAAATGCTGGTTCACACCAAAGTTAGACACAAAATCCTGGAGTAACTCAACGGGACAGGCAGCATCTCTGGAGAGAAGGAATGGCTGATGTTTTGGGTCAAGACAATTCTTCGGACTGAGAGTCAGGGGAGAGGGAGACCAGAGATATGGAAGGGTAAGGTGTGAATAATGATAGATCAAAACAGATATTGATCAAGGAAATGCAGAGTGGTTCATTGTTAACCGAGGGGAAGGTGACAACGCAGGCGTACAATCAGTAAAATTAATCAGGAGGACAGTGGAACGAGTCGGAGAACTAGAGTGGGGAAGGGACGGAGAAAGAGGGAAAGCAAGGATTAATTGAAGTTAGAGTAATCAAAATTCATACTGCTGTGTTGTAACAATGAACTATTCTACATTTCCTTGTTCATCGTCTACTTAGATGTCATTTTCACACCTTACCCTTCCATATCTCTAGTTTCCCTTTCCCCTGACTCTCAGTCTGAAGAAGGGTCTCGATTTGAAACATCACCCATTCCTTCTTTCCAGAGATGCTGCCTATCCCACTGAGTTCATCCAGCATTGTGTCCAAGGTAGTGTTCCATGTCTCTTTTCAAAATAACTACTAATGGAATCATCAATAGCTAGACAAAAGCAATTCACCAGTAATGTACTACTCACTGATGTGAAGTTAGGGTTACAATAAAACATCCAGCTTCAAACCTCAGCATCAGCATCAATATCCTAGTTAACAGAATATGGCGACTGTGCAGTTGTGGGTTGTGCAAAAGAATGTTACTGTGCTGTGCATACATGGCAATAAAGAAAATTGATGACAGTCAGGGCAGACTGCATTGAACTGGGCTAACATAGTAACTCCTCAAAGCCTCGCTGGCTTCAGATCCTGGAGATTATTTTAATAGTGTTAAACATTTCTCACAGTTTCAGTCATGAAACACAACAGAATATGGACCAGAACAAGTTTTGCAATTGATCTCAGTACTGAGTCCTTCAGGATAGGGTGCAGTGGAGCTACAGTATATATGGTCTACCATGTTGCCTCAAAGCAATAGGTTTTTTGAACCAAAACACTGCATGAAGGAGATCTGAAAATTCATCTCCCCACCACCACCAATATCCATTCTAATCTCAGGAGGTAGTACATCTGCTAAGTTACTTCCTCTCTTTCCTATTTCATGGCTTCAAACACATCAGGCAAAACGTGATTTACTTGTACTTCTTCCAATCTTCATTTGTTACTCACAACCTGGTTTTGTCTGCATTGGAGAAAGCAAATGCAGCTTAGGTAGTCCCTCTGCTCAAACAGTTATGTTCCGTCTGCCAGTGTTGTCGCGTTTATTTGTAAATAAAGCTCGTACCACGATGTAAACGGAGTATCTCTTTATTTAGCAACTCTGTGCAGCAGCTGCCTGCTCGTGTGCCCGCCTGGGCAACTCTACAGCAGCCGCCTGCTCGTGTGCCTGCCCGGGCAACTCCCTAACTGCCACATCCCCGGGTTCCCACGTCACCTCCAGCCACCGCATTCCTTACACTCTTATTCCCATAATACCACATCTCCCTTTCTTTGAGAACAAAGAGTGGACTACCTTTGTCTCTGCAGGTCTTAAGGGGTTTATTCTACCCTTTTGCTGGAAGACCTGTCCCTGATTCAAGCATGCAAAATAGAAATACTGTGAACTATTACTTTAGCAGGCTGTGTTCTTCAAAACTTAAACACTCAGGTTTCAGGTAAATGTACCAGATTTACAGAACAATTTCACATCACATTTCACTCTCTCTTTACCTTTATTGTAGAAAACAGATCAATAAATCACAAATTAAGTCTCTTCGGCTTTCTAACCTCTCTCCCACACCTGTTCCGCACAGTCTCTGTGGTGGGGCCCTCTCTGCTGGGTGGTGTTGTCACTGGTGGAGCTGGCTCTGGTGGAGCTGAATCTTCTCCCACCATTGGCTCATCAGCGTTGACTACCCCACTGTTGGCCTGCAGCGGCACCAAGTGCTGCCGGTTCCTCCTCAGTGTGCCCTGAGGCACCTGGACGATACAAGAGCGAGGGGTATTGTGTGTAGATAGCACTTTGCCCTGGACTCGTGCATCGGTGATCCACACCTCCTCCCCAGGTACTAGTGGCTCTAGATTTCTCGCTCCGTGCCTCTTGTCGAAGGATATTGCGTCGTTCCACCTCTTCTCCCTTTCTTTGGCCCCCAGCGCATTGTAGTCAGGCAAAACTGGATTCAGCAGGGTTGGAAGGGCAGGAACAGTAGTGCGGAGGCGGCGCCCCATCAACAGCTCGGCCGGGCTATAGCCGTTCTGTAGAGGGGTTGCTCTGTAGGCCAGCAATGCAAGGTATGGGTCTGACGACTTTGTTAGCAGGTTTTTCACGGTTTGTACAGCGCGTTCCGCCTCACCATTGCTCTGAGGAAACCTGGGGCTGCTTGTGATGTGCACAAAGGCCATACTCTGCTACCTGAGAACTGGGGCCCATTGTCACTTTTAAGAGCTTCACCAATTCCATGACAAGAAAACATGGATTTCAGGTGTACCACCACATCTGTGGACCTTGTGGGTGACAGCAGCGCAACTTCCATATACCTTGAGAAATAATCTACTACTAGTATATAAGTCTTGTCTTTCAGCGTGAATAGGTCACCTCCCAAGGTTTGCCAAGGCCTGTCTGGCATCTCCGTTGGCATCAGCGGCTCTTTGACATTCCTTCTCTCTCGGATGCAGGTTCTACATTTCAGCACCATGTCATTCAGCTGGCTGCTGAGTCCTGGCCACCGTACCGTCTGTTTGGCCCGGCCCCTGCACTTTGTCACCCCCAGGTGTCCCTCATGTAGTCTCTGCAGCACATCACCTTGTAAGGCTGATGGGATGACGAGCCTCGTTGCCCCGCAGCAGCAGCTCATCGTGCACAGTCAGCACTGCTCTATCAGCCAGTAATGTCTCAGCACTCCTGCAGCTGGGCTTTTGTCGGGCTAGCTGTCTGTGCAGTACTCCATCAGTGCAGAGCAGTGCTGTCTGTCCGCAGGTGCTCACGTAGGCTGCTCAGATAATCTCCACTGACAGGAATGTTGCTGATGACAGAGTCTACATAGATGTTGGTGTCCTCCAATAGGCTTGTGTCGGGTGTGTGTTCTTGCGGCTCGCAGAGAGCACGCGATAAGGTGTCAGCTGTCCCCAGGCTTTTGCCAGGGACATGATTGACTGTATAGTCGTACCTCATGAGTCTCATCCTAATCTTTGGACTCTTGGTGGGAGGTCATCCAAAGCTTTCCCTACAGCAGACTCACCAACGGCTTGTGGTCAGTTTCCAGCTCGAATGGTCTTCCAGGATGAACCAGCTGAACCTTTCACATGCCCACGTCGCAGCCAATGCCTCCTCTCTTACTTGAGCATAACGCTGCTTGTTGGTGTCATTGACCTGGACGCATATGCCGCAGGTGACCACATGGCATCGCTTTTCTGCAGCAGGACTGCCCAGGCCAAAGGAAGAGGCATCAGCAGAGGTCTTTAGAGCATGTTTGGGTTGTATAATGTGAGCATGGTGTGATGACAGCTCTGTTTTTAACTGATCAAAGGCGGCCTGCTGCTCTGTCCCCAGTACAGTGGTTCTTCTTGGACAGCAGGTCTCGTAGCACTTTGTATTTTTCAGCCAGGTTAGGCAAGAAGCGGCCAGCTGATTGGCCCATGCCCAGAAAACTCTTGAGTTCGCTGACATTTTTGGGTGCATCCATTTCTTGTACTGCTCTGTCTTTTGGATTTGGCTTCACTCCATCTGCTGAAATCACATGACCCAGGAATCTGACTGTGTGGCGACTGAGCTCACATTTGTCCATGTTGAGCGTAATGCCGGCCTTATATGCCTTCTCTAGCACTGCATGCGGCCGCACATCATGCTCCTCCTGCGTCTGTCCCCAGACCAGGATGTCATCCATGTGACACAGTACCCCTCCAGACCACCGGTCACTTCTGTCATCATCATCCTTTGAAAGTGCTCAGGTGCTGATGTTATGCCAAAGGGTAGACGGTTAAAATAGTAGCGCCCAAAAGGCGTGATGAAGGTGGTGTATTTGGCAGACTCTTTTGTCAATGGTACTTGCCAAAAGCCCATGTTGGCATCTAATTTGCTGAATACTGTTGTGCCAGCTAGCGTGCCAGAGTGTGCTCGACAGAAGGCAGGATAACCTTTTCTCCGCATACTGATCCATTCATCATTGTGAAGTCCACACAAATGCGAACATCACCTGTTTTCTTCGGCACCACCACCATCCTGGCACACCAATCAGTCGGCTCCTCAATCTTGGTGATTACACCATCTTCTCCGTACGGTCTATCTCCTTCCTCACTTTTCCCATAAGCGGCAGAGGGGACTTGCGTGGCGTGTGGAGAGAGAAGGGCACAGCCTCTGGCTTCAATTTAATTGAGTATGGCCTCGGAACAAGACCCAAGCCGCTACACAGCTTCGGATATTGTTGTTTCACTGATTCCATGGTGATGCCGTTAACCCTGCACACCAGCTGAAGCCGTTCTATGGCCGGCCTTCCCAACAGTGCAGTGTGCAGGTCTTTTACTACATAAATGTTCTCTATGGCTGTCTTTTTGCCTCTGCACAGTTTTCTCTGGCTACACCCAGGACAGACAGTGCATTGCACCCTGGCCCAAACAATGGGCGTGTCGACACTGCCAAGCGCTTCACATCATGCCCCCCTGTAATGTCATGGAAATTTAGGTTTTCTGTAGCTTTTAGCATGCACAGCATCAACATTAGGGTACTTGCTAGCACTGCTATTTTCTCCTCTTAAGTCAGACCACTGTCGTCTAACTTCTTTAGACTGCCTTGTTTTTGTTATTGCAGTTGCAAGGGTTAGGTCTCTGTCTAGCTGTAGCTTTTCTGACAATGAGACGTTTCTCAGCCCGACCACTAACCTGTCGTGGATCAGCTCGTTTCAGCAACTGTCCATAGTGTTCAGCTAATCTGTATAGAGCAGTGATGAAGGAATCCACCGTTTCTCCTGGCAGTTGCACACGCTGATTGAACTTGGCTCTTTCATAGATTACATTCTTTTTAGGTACAAAAAATGCATCAAATCCCGCCTTGACATTCCGTGTACTCCCTCCTCTCTCTCATCTGCAGTCAGCGTTAGCCCTTCAGCACATCTTCAGCCTCATTTGCCCATGCGATACACTAACGTGTTCACCTGGTTTTTGCCGACGTTGCCTTTAAATTGCTTGCAAGCCGAAAGCGGTCGAACCTCCTGATCCAACGCTCCCATTCTTGAGGCTTGGTGAAATCGAATGGCTCTGGAGGTTGTATTGTGAACGTAGCAGTTGGTGTGGGTTGCGCCATATCTGCAGGCTCGTCTCCCATTTCACGCCAAAACGATACCCCTTCCTCTTCTTTCTCTTTTTTGTTTACTTACAAGGATCCCACTTCTGACACCATGTCGCGTTTATTTGTATAATAAAGCTCGTACCACCACGAGTATATCTTTATTTAGCAACTCTGTACGGCAGCCGCCTGCTCGTGTGAACGCCCGGGCAACTCCCTAACTGCCACACCCCCGGGTTCCCACGTCACTTCCGGCCACCGCATTCCTTATACTCTTATTCCCATAATACCACAAGTGTAACCCGAAGTCTCTACTTATATATCCAATCAATTCGAAAATCTCTATCCTTATCCACCAGGCAGGTTCAACAAATCTCAATGCAAGCTCAAGGAACATTACTGTATCTTCCCACTTAACACTTTACAATGCCCAGGAACACAATGAGCTCAATAATTTAAAACAGTCAATATTCTCATTCTTTGAATTTCACATTTATGGATATTTTTTCTTCTGATTATATCAGATAATTCTTTCTCTTCTCCCTACACTTCATTTGGCTTTACTGGCAGCTTTTCACAAATTACCGACTTCTTTCATTTTGGTTCATTCCTATCATTTAATGTTTCCAATCTTCACTCTGCCACACGGCATTCTTAGTGTCCTCCCCTTTCTTCCCCATTTCCCTCTTTTGATCTATCTTAAAAATAGTTTTTTTCTTAGATTCCCCAGTTCTGAAGAAAGGCCATTTTCAAAACAATGTTAGCAGTTCCCCGTTTCACAGATGCTGCCTGACCTACTGACCATTTTTGTCCAATGAATTAAAAAGGTCTGTTTGACAATAGAACACCCCTTATCTACGTGTAGGAAGGAACTGCAGATGCTGGTTGAAACTGAAGATAGACACAAAATGCTGGAGTAACTCAGCGTGACATGCAGCATCACTGGAGAGAAGGAATGGGTGATGTTTCGTGTTCGAGAAACCCATTCCTTTTCTCCAGAGATGCTGCCTGTCCAACTGAGTTACTCCAATATTTTGTGTCTACCCCTTATCTGTGTCTATGGCTGAGATAAACAAGAGTAACAAGGCTGAGTTGTTCATTCATCTCATCCCACTTACTTCATGCCCTTTCTCTGACTGGTGGATCTCTTTTGAAATTCTGTCTAACTCTTGGTAAAGACGCATAAATACTACAGGATTTCATGCTGGAAAGTTCACAAATCAGTTTTCATCATCTCAAAACAATGTCAGAGGCCAAAATATTATTTGTTGAAAGGCCTGTTGGGTATAGAAACATAGAAAATAGTTGCAGGAGCAGGCCATTCGGCCCTTCGAGCCTGCACCGCCATTCAATATGATCATGGCTGATCATCCAACTCAGTATCCTGTACCCGCCTTCTCTCCATACCCCCTGATCCCTTTAGCCACAAGGGCCACATCTAACTCCCTCTTAAATATAGCCAATGAACTGGCCTCAACGAACTTCTGTGGCCAGAGAATTCCAGAGATTCACCATCTCTGTTTGTGTAAATGTTTTTTCTCCAACTTGGTCCTAAAAGATTCCCCCTTATCCTTAACTGTGACCCCTTGTACTGGACTTCCCCGACATCGGAAACAATCTTCCAGCATCTAGCCTGTCCAACCCCTTATGAATTTTGCATGTAGTTCTAAAAGATCCCCCTCAATTTTCTAAATAAATTTCTAGCGAGTACAAGCAAGTCTATCCAGTCTTTCTTCATATGAAAGTCCTACCATCCCTCGGAATCAGTCTGGTTGAACCTTCTCTGTACCTCTATGACAAGAATGTCTTTCCTCAGCGATTAGGAGACCAAAACTGTACACAATACTCCAGGTGTGGTCTCACCAAGGCCCTGTACAACTGCAGTAGAACCTCCCTGCTCTTATACTCAAATCCTTTTGCTATGAATGCTAACATACCATTCGCTTTCTTCACTGCCTGCTGCACCTGCATGCCTACTTTCAATGACTGGTGTACCATGACACCCAGGTCTCGTTGCATCTCCCCTTGTCCTAATCGGCCACCATATAATACTGCAAGGCTATATTATAAAACATTTCTCCATAATAACACATCATGCCTTTCAACTTGAAAAATATATCTTCTACAAGGGAATCTCACTGTTAACACCATTTAAATATATTTACTATAAAAATATTAATGTACAATGATGAATTAGCATCTGTCCATAATAATATGTATATGAAAACTCGAATTGTATATGGATATTTGAATTCCCCTTGATTTCCTACAGGAGATGGGATGACCTGCACTGCACAAAATAGTCCCTGTGGCTCCACGCAATGCCCTACCTCATTTTGCAGTAACGGAGGAACGTGCACAATCAGTTCTGCTGATGGCTGCAAACCAGTCTGCCAGTGCCCAAGTCAGTACAGAGGGGAACAATGCGAACGTGCAGTACTTCAGTTTGCCGCAGCAGCTTTGCCAAGTATGTTAACATGTCTGATATACTGTTACTGCGCACACCTTGATGTGCAGTTGTGATATCAATGAATGTCACCGAATATTTGAATTGTGTGTTATTATAATTATATATTATCTATTTATTTATTTAATTAAATTAATTAAGTTATAATTTGAATCTTTTAATCTTTAAAAAAAAACGATAAATAATTGAAAGCAATTTAAAAAAAAATCTTGTTGGCTTTTTAACTTTCTTATCTGCAGTTGTGTAACATCTATTTATTGAAATCAATAAGGCAGTAGATCAAACCTGTTGCTAAGAGGCAACTTTTCCCTTTATACACTTTTTGGTGTGTCGATGTCATCATGAACAAATAACAAGAAGAAACGTCAAATTTAATTGTGATAATTATCGTTATGTTTTTCTAAACTCAAAAAAACATTGTAAAATATTTTCAATAATTTCATTAGAGAGTAATAAAGAACAAAGATTGTTCTTGTTCAAGAGCAAATAAAGTTTTCCAAAGATTTGTTGGGGAAATAATCTACCTAACATAATGCCCAGTCAAAGTGAAAAATAGCTGACTAATCACCAACAGATCATAAAACCACCTCATGTATTCATAAAAATACAAAGAAACCTCATCCCAAACCTTCATTGATCCTTCAACATGTAATGAGAATGCACAGACTGAGTTGAAGATGTAACGGTGCAGGTGGCTGGAGAAAAAAAGGAATGAGAGTGTAGTGAGTTCAGAAGAATGAAGTTCACATCAAAACACATTGTATGTCTTTGCAACAGCACAATTGTAAAAAGATCGGGAAAAATATAGTCAAACCTGCATTCGCCTCGATTTCCCACTAATGTTTAGGGATTTCCCACTAATGTTGTTGATTACTACTAGCTGTACTAGTCGGTTAAAACAACTACACTGATCATTTCGAAGATAGACACAAAATGGTGGAGTAAAACAGTGGGACAGGCAGCATAGAATCATAGAAAATAGTGCAGGAAGGAGTAGGTCATTCGGCCCTTCGAGCCTGCAACGCCATTCAATATGATCATGGTGAGCATCCAACTCAGTATCTGTACCTGCCTTCTCTCCATACCCCTGATACTTTAGCCACAAGGGCCACATCGTCAAATCCTCTTAATTATAGCCAATGAACTGCGCCTCAACTCCCTTCTGTGGCAGATAATTTCCACAGACTCACCACTCTCTGTGTGAAAAAATATCTTTCTCCATCTCGGTCCTAAAATACCTTCTCCTTAAACCTGTGAGCCTTGTTCTGGAGTACCCCAACATCGGGTGGGAACAATCTTTAGCTCTAGCAGCCTGTCCAAACCCCTTAAAGAATTTTGTTGTCTCTATGAGATCCCCTCAATCTTCTAAATTCAGCGAGTACAGCCGACTCTATCCGTCTTTCTTCATATGGAATTAAGCCTCAGGCATCGTCTGGTGAACCTTCTCTGTACTTCCCCTCTCAATGCACAAGAATGTCTTTCCTAAGATTAGGAGACCATGTAGCCCAATACTCCAGGTGTGGCCTCACCAAGACCCTGTAAACTGCAGTAGAACCTCCTGCTCTATGTATCTAAAAATCCTTTTAAGCTATGAATGCCAACATACCATTCGCTTTCTTCTCAGCCTGCTGCATACTTTAATGACTGTGTACCATGACACCCAGGGTCTCGTTGCTTCTCCCCTTTTCCTAATTGGACACATTCAGATAATAATCTTCCCTCCAGTTTTTGCCACCAAAGTGGTAACCTCACATTTATCCACATTATACTGCATCTGCATGCTTTGCCCACTCTCCAACTATCCAAGTCACCTTGCAGCCTCCTAGCATCCTCCTCACAGATAACACTGCCCGCAAACTTGGAGATGTTTGCATTAAATTCCCTCATCCAGATCATTAATATATATTGTAAATAGTGGGGTCCAGCATGAGCCTTGCCGGTACACACCTGTCACTGCAGCATTCTTGAAAAAGACCGTTACTTCTACTCTTTGCTTCCGTCTGTCAGCCAGTTCTCTTTCCACATCTATACTGAACCCCAATACCATGTGCTTTAAGTTTGTATACTAATCTCTTATGTGGGACCTTGTTTGTCTGTCTTCATGAAGTTCCATATGTAAACACATCCACTGGTTCTCTTATCCACTTACTGGTTACATCTCGAAAAAATTCTTTAAGATTTCGTAGAACATGATTTCCCTTTCATAAATCCATGCTGCCTTTGTCCATCTTGGAGAGAAGGATTAGGTGACGTTTTCGGGTTCGAGACCCTTCTTAGACTAGTCAGGGTAGGGAGAGAAACGAGAGATTCCTCAGGGGAAAGATAAACGAGGTTTGAACCAGCATTTGCGGATTCCTTCCTACATACTGATCATTTCAGTAGCTCTATGGTCTTGTATTTCCCCTAAGCGGTCAAATTCTTCCTAAAGGTGTCCGGCAACAGCCTGGTAGCCAATCTTTCTGAGGATTTGCGGGTAATATCTCTTATAATTGTTAACTTAGAAAAAGATGGGGCATACAATATAGTAAAAAAAGTTTTGCAAATTGTATTGCCAATACCTCATTTTTTATTTGAAGGATACTTGCTTAAAAATCACAAAATTATATTCTGGGATGTTTTGATATTCTGTTTCAGCTATGCTCAGAGTTCGGGTCAAATTACATTGAGGCTACCCCAAAAATGGGGGGGGTGGCGTTGGAATGTAAGGTTTAAGTGCAAGAAATAGCCCAAATTAACATTTCTCTCACAACATCGTCACAGTAAGGTGGGGTTTCAATTCTCTATTATGGCTTAATATAGTATGCATTGGGTTTGATTCAGGACAGCAATTGAGTAATGGTTGTAAGAATTATATACACATTTTTTAGAGTTATTATATGAACCATTTCTCATTGAAAGGTATACCAACCAAAAAATATTATTTTTTCAGTAACTAAATTGTTCAGTTCTTTTGATTGCATTCAAGTGGAATACTTGCCTCATCAAATTTAATTGCATCATTTAGATGCAAAGTAATTTAGCTGCACAGGATACAAAATAAACTGTGGACATAAGGAATGCAGAGCTGGGTAACAGAAAAAAGACACAAAAGGCTGGAATAAACCCCTTCCAAAAAAAAGGGGTCAGGCAGCATCTCTGAGAAATGGTCCATAGGGGCGCTGT